>JBBBDQ010000201.1:8520000-8625000 GCA_037127315.1 Ascarosepion bandense
ATGACAGTGGTATAACTAAAGTGCTTTTATAATAATTTAGTCGAATAAGTGACATGCGCGGCATCTACTTAAGATGATAGTATGTCTGAAATAGGAAACTGATTTGTGACAAGAAAGTTTTGTACGGTGCAGGGCAATTGAAACACTATATTGTTCATTGCTAGTTTAGATTTTATGAGTTTATTTTCATTAGTGACATCATGGTTTGCGGTTTTCCATCTTCTGTAGTAAATATATCATATCATAATTATAGTCGATAATTTGGATAAATTTTAATTAATCTGTATATGAACGCACACACATCTATCTATCTATCTATCTATCTATCTATCTATCTATCTATCTATGTGTGCGTAGATATGTATATCAATATAAACACAGAGAGAAGTCACATCATTTTTAGGATCGTATTTCTATCCAGAAGTACAACAAAAATTGAAAAAAAACAATTTACTAGATTTAATCACGAAATTTAAAAAAAAATATGATTTCGAATGGCGATTTGCTATCACCAAATGTAGCATCCGGTGATATTTACCTCTCCTGTTTCTAACACCATTGTTTGTTGTGTTTTCCCTACTTTTCTAGCCTGTCTTTTCTAGGTTTAGTTCTTTGTGAACTCCCGATGACGTTGGCTCCTTTTTGTTGATGGATATTACTCAGATCTCATTTGAAATATCGACACGCACAAGTAAAACGCTCAGGTTGAAAGAAATCTATTCCCCTGCCCTCCTTCTCCCAAGCGGTTTTTATCACTTGCTTTTCTCTCCATAGAATTTTGGCGGGATATTTTATCACCTACTCCCTTCTCCATCGATTTGTATCTTTTCAATCTTTGGTGCATTTGCATACGAGAGCGCTTATCGTAAAATATGTTGAAAGCATATTTGGAATTATCTTCTGTAATCTTAAATTTTTTGTAAGGAAAAATATATACACACACACACAAACACACACACACACACACGGTATATTCTGCTTTTACTTCTGTGTGTATCAATAGCTCACAACAACAGATCAGAGGTGAATATTGGTGTTATGGTAGATAAGTTTAAATCATTGTGCCTTGTAACAGATAACATACGAAAGTATTTCGCGCTCTCTAGCAAAATGGAGACTTTTATCAAAGTACCTAGGATTCAAAGGAAGGCTATGGAATTTCTCGGTTCTTATTGCTCTTCCTCTTTGGCTTTGAAGGTTTTTTGCTGGAAAAGTCTTTTTCATAGATTTATGGCAGGGAATGAGCTACCTCCCTAAATCAATGCCCGTTGGTAACGGTGGATGTGACACACTTTCGCTTTTTGATTCATCACTGTCGAAGTGTATTTACGCGTAAGAAAATATAATCAGCGGTCATACATGATACACGTTTGGCCAATCATGTCTTGAATGAGATATGACTGACTGGGCAGAATATTCCCGCAGCAGTTTACTAGTAATTTCTGCGGTAGACTGCTTGACAACCAAAGCTATGGAACACAATCTGTTTTGTTATTTGACTCTTAGCTGGGGAAAAGAGACAAATTGATGCCTTTCTCAAGGGTGTTTGCGAGTAAGTGAATGCAACCAATTCAACGGGAATTCGAACTCGGTTCTCTGTATTCTCGTTTCGAGCCGATATTCACTGCACCACAACGGGCTTTCGCAAAATATACCACGCCCAACTTGAGATTTCAATATCTTCCAATACTCTTTTAAGATTATCGTGCTCTACCGACTAAGCTAATCGGGCTAACAGTGATTATAAGAAAGCTGAGAAGAATTGCAACTCGAACTGGTCGATAACTCATTCCGAGCCTTTATCCAATACACAACCTACACATCTATCGTAGTGTGCCTTCTATTGGCAAGCGGTCACTCTTCTAGTTACTGATCAAGGTTTTTTTTACTAAATATAATGGAACGAAAGCCAGTCTCTCATCGTGATATGAAAGTAAGTCACCTATTCTTCAATTCTACTTCATTTTCTTCTAGGACGTGGCGATCAAATCTCTGCACAAATTGCTGTTTTTGTATGTCATAATGTAGTGTATTTGCTTGAAATATTTCTTAATTACTGTTCTAGCAAATATTTCAAAGACCGTTACATAGGCTGTGCTCATTCCCTGTTTCCATCCATATATCCTGTGAATGACATTATGTGCTCTAGAATATATATATATATATATATATATATATATATTTCTGAATCTCCAATTATGTTTGTCTTTTTCTTTCGATTTTATCTTCATTGTTATGGTTGTTCACTTGTTCAGTTCGTAACGTTCTCAGCATCTTTCTGTCAAGCATCTTTTCTTTGTTTCATGTTTCTGTTTTGAATGTAACGAAATGTTTCAGCATTCACTGATATCTATGAGAAATGGTATGATGTAACTATCTAGTACCTTTCTTTTTATTTGCAACGAAAATACCCTAATTCTTCATATTTTGATTATTTTATTGGAGTATATAGACCCTATTATCATCCGACTCATACTCCTCCCTCTACTTCTGGACAGCAGTAGAGGCGCATACTCATATACCTTACAGGGATTCTCGGTTTCTTTCAACTATTCAGGTCTTAATAGTAATAGTGTCGCAAGCTTTTTGGAATATGAGTAGCTGGTCGCAACGTATTTTCATTCCGAGTGTAATGGGTTGCCTGTCCCCTGTTTGCTGCTTCCGATAGGTAGTTGCAAGCCGGAACTTATGCGTTGCGTCTTGATGTACAGTTGAATAATATCGGAGTTTCTTGTAGTGCCATGTTACGCACAGATGGATGTCCCTGCGAGTGCTACTTTTCGAAAGTATCTTTCGTTATCCGAATGCGCCTACGGATTTCGGTGTAGCAGATTCTGTGTATGCAAATTTTTCAACAAGCTTGATATTCGAATCTAAAATTTTGAAATCTCATGTAGAAATCTTCATTTTGTTGGCAACTGTGAATCATGATATTTACAATTATTATTCAATCTTTTCTTCTCGCATTATTTTATTTCCTTCTGTAACAGTTAGCCTAATTTATTTTCTGTGTCATTCATCATTTCTGTTTCATCTGTATAAGTAATGATCAGTCAGTTAAGTGCCATACATGATACACGCTTTGGTGATCATGTCTCTTTCTGCCTGAGCAGAAGATTATCCCACAGTAGGTTGCCATTGCTTTCTGCGATTGACTGGTTACCGGCCCTAGGCTATAGAACCAAATCGGTCCTATCATTTAAGCTATAACTGGAGGGATATGATGGATTAATACATTTCCCAAGAGCATTTGTGTGTAAGTGAATGCAAGGAATTCAACTAGAATTCGAACTCAGCATCCCGACTTATCGTTCCGAGTCGATATCCACAGCACCAACAATGCCCCAAGTAATGATAGATTTCTTAAAACACAATGAAACACAACCTAATACTGAATAGTCCTGTTCAAAGAGACTAAGTTAAACTAGCCAAACAAAAATCACCCAAACCATACAATATTTCCTTCACAAATATCCGGGGTATGCATACCAACTTCTGCAACGTAGAATGTTTTCTTCCACGAAAAGTCCCCTGACAACTTAGCATTTTCTGAAACAAAAGTTAACTCCTCGATCCCTTTCTTGATTCCTTTCACCTACCCCTCTTAAGGAAGAACTTCATTGTCCCCATGATCTGGGGATTTAATGTCAGCGAATATCTCTCTTTCGCTTGAGTAATTTCTCTACTCTCCTGACCATTCATACATGTGTCTCCGTCTTTCACTTTTCAAATCAGTTAGCTGTATTTTTTACTTCTACCACTCCCCTTCAGACTCTGATTGGTTTTTCTAGACAGTATCTCTGACAACATATATAAGGCCATTTTCCCCCTTTTCGCAAATATATTTGTGTTGGGTAATTTTAATGCCCACCATGCCAAGCGGCTGATAAACTCTATCATTGATCCTACTGGTATCCATACCAAGAACTTAGTCTGGCTTACGCAAATGGTGGATTTCCACACGTGCTTCCCCAGTATCTCAATAGAAAACGCTTCTCTTCTAGATCTCTGCTTCATTTCGATCTCTGACTCCTGCCAAGCTATGCAGGTTTGCTCTCTTGGAAAATCAGATCATAGTGCTGTTTCTGTTAATATTTCTTACCAATCAAAATCCCCCATTCCAGGAACCTCTGACTAACAGAATTTCTTACTTCTGCAAAAGGAAAGACTGGGATTCGTATCGTGATTTTCTGTGTGACGTCCATTGGGAAACAATTTAGCCTCCCTGTTGAGGACTGCGCCTCTGTGGTCTCATCCTGGATGGAATCTGGCATTTCAGCCAGGAATTTTCCTCTTAAACTTCATTCGTCTCCTTGGTTCTCTCCTGCTTGCTCGGCTTCCATTGCAAGCAAGAATCCCTTCTTCCGGCTTTATTAGAGTCAAACATCTAACCATAATAGGGGCCTTTTTGCTTCAGCTCGTAATGTGTACAAGAGGATCCTAAATGCTGCTAAGCTGTTGTTTGCAGCGTATAGTAGCACTCAAGTTTAGTCCCACACATTACTAGTGACTCTGCAAAAGTGTGCTGAATATTAGCAAACCCACTATCCCTTACCTTTAAACTTTAATCCTCACAAACAGCGGAAAAGCCGAGTGTTTTGCACAAAATTCTACCCCAACTCTACATTTTACTCATCGGTAGTATCCGCAACCGACTTCCCACCTAGAACTATGGCTTAACTGAGAGACGTATACCTAACCCTCTCTCTGGCCTCTGACATAATTTCAAAGCTTGACCTCCATAATGCGAGCAGATTGACGAAATCCCGAAAAACGAAGTTTAGTCACAGTTCCGCTTGCAATAAATATATGTGAATGTCATATATTCTTCATATCTCATTAAAAGTTTTCATCCTTTCCTGATTCTATATATAAATGCCGTTTTTGTTCCTATATTTCTTTAAACTTACTTATTGCTTATATACAGATTCAACAAAGTTCATGATATTCTTCTGTAGAAAGATATCTCTATTACCTCAAGCCTCTTCTATATTTATGAAGAAATATTTTGAGATGTAGAATTTAATAATTTTCATGAAATCAGTGTTTTTGACGAAACATATAAGAAAATACACATTGTTTGATATTTTAGAAAAAATATCGAAATATAGAGCACGAAGTGAAAGATTTTTAAGAATTCCCACATTAAAAACTTGTTGTTTGTGCTTAAATGTAGTAAAAAATCTTACAAATTTATAATATATATCATATATATATCATAAATAACATAAATATCATCAGTCTTATTGCCAATGTTGTGAATTATTTTGTTTTCTATTTTTATTATTTAAATTCCATTAATATACCTACTGAATCTACTGTATTATAAGAAGCACACGTTACACATCATTTATTTTAATCTCTCTCTCTTTCTCTCTCTCTGTCTCTGTCTCTGTCTCTCTCTCTCACACACACACACACAGACACACACACACACACACATATATATATATATATATATATATATGTATGACGTTAGACGTCGAGTCCGACACAGTGGTGTTGGGAAGGGTTTTATTAAATAAAATATATGTTATGTATATTTAATTTGAATTAAACTCGCACTTTATTTAATTTATTGATTTTAATTCTTAATTAGTTTTGCTAAAATTTACATATATGTTTAAATTTTTGGGAAACGTGTTTTCATAAAAGACAAAATGTAGATGTCATTTCATATTATAAAATCAAAAAAGCTTAGATTTTCGGTATGTACATGCCTATGCTTTATTCGACTAATATAAATTGGCGATGCATTAAGGCATCCTTTAGCAACATGACCATCCAAATACCGAACGAGTTTATCAATCTACTTTCAAATTTCAAAGAATGAGTCACGGAAGAGAATAGATTCCAAAAGATAAGTTTTACGTACATTATCGGAAAACGTATCAATTACAAACAACCAAATAAAACCACATTAAAACTCTAAAAAACGTTTTGTAATGCACACAATCATTGATCACAGGCGCTTACGCACATTTCCAATGACTCTTTAAATGAAGTGGTTACTCAGTGAAACCACAGATTCTAGTAGCAGCCAAAAAACAAAAATGGAAGCCAAGAGAGACATTGTCAATATTGCATAACAAATTTTCATGTATATATGATATATCCTTGAAAGGGATATATGTATATTATTTAAAGTAGCTAAGTGGTTTGGGCAGATTTAACCGGGTAGGGCAATCTAGTAAGTAGACGTAATGGACTGATTCTTGTCGTAGTCGTATGCAGTATGCTTAGGCGTAGGCTTATACATTAGGCGTTCCAATGCGCGTAGACACATGCGTCTTCGCCTTAGTCTGTATTTATGGCTGACACCAGCCAATCATATTACTGTGAGGGGGAATTAATGTGTATGCATATTCATTACATCAACCAGCATCCTGACAAAACGAAAAGATATCCGCCCAAATCTATGTGAAAATGTTTATGTCAAATATTTTTGAAAGTTGAAGAAGGAAAAGAAAGCAGCGAGCCTATTCAAAATGTTTTTGACATAAAATGAGGATAAAAGTTCACTTATTAAGAGTAAAGATTCTGAAGTATTGTAAAAGGTTTTGCTGCTGTTCCCCGAGATCAGCACGGAAGGTTTCACCAGAATAAAATTATTCGATAATTATATTATCGAACCTTTAACAAAGAATACAGCACTTCAAAGAATTTGATTTGAACAATCCAAGAAAGCTATGTATTTCAAAGACATTTCTCTTCCACTATTTATCATGGTATGTAACCGTATGATGTTTCTGTTGGCAACGAACTCTCTTAACTTTGTCTTAAACACTTTTGAATATGATTTGTGTCAGAATATTACCACAGTTTTGGAAATCAGAAACCATTTAAAACCAGAATAGACTTCCATATCGGAAATAGATTGGAAATGAAGAAACTTAAAGTTTGTGAAAATGATGTTATTTAGAGCATTAATCCTGAGTTATCCCCAAGCATGGCCGTATTAATAAATCATCAACTGAAAAAGAAATACTTCTCAGGTGTCAGCTTTTTATCAAATTAAAGAATGCCTCTATTCGCACATGCCTTGAAAGATTTTTCGACATCAGTTTTTATGGTTCAGTAAGTAATTAAGTGCCATTATCATTAACAAAAAGTTGTCAGATGTCTTAACAGAAACAGAAACTCCTCAGTGAGAAGTAGTATTAAGTGTATATTAACCTATGCTCATCAATCCCTAATAAATATTTATGTCGTATATTCTGTGGAAATAAAGCTAAATTTAATATAACCTATCTTATTTACAAAAGAAATGATGAATAAATGCAATAGAGACGTCCTAATAAAAAAAGAATATACATATATATGTGTGTGTGTGGGTGTGTAGATGGTGCGATTAGCGAATTGTCCTGATTTTATATTTATTCTTAAATATATAAACAATTAAATATTTCAGTTTATATATATATATATATATATATATATATATGTATGTATGTATGTATGTATGTATGCATAGTACAGTGCATTAGAACAAGAATTAGTTTATCTATTATGAGGTATATTGACAGAAAATAAAAAAAATTAATTACAGTAATTTTATTTGATTTACTCAACAAATTTGCTTCAACAAGAAAAATACTTGTTACAAATGAAATTTAATACATAGTATAATACCGTTTTGCTTTGATCAAAGTCTTCATTCTGTTAGGCATTGACATCGCAAGCTTCTTCAATATATCTAATAGTATTTCCTTTAAAGCAGCTTGTATTTGTTCCCAAAGTGTGTCTTGCAAAGTAACATTTAATTTATCAACGTTTTATCCAAAATATCCCATAGTAGTTCAATAGGATTCAGATCAGGGCCAATTTAAATTTTGAATCCTTCCTTCCTATTACTTTTTAGTTAAATAATTTTTACAAAGGCTTGAAATATGTTTAGGGTCATTGTCTTGTTGATAAATAAATCCTTGTCCTATTAAACAATCCCAGATGGGGCAAAATGGCGGATAAAAATCTGGTGAAATATTTTGTCCATTTTTTCATAAGTTTTCTTTAAGTCTCCAACACCCTGGCTACTATAGCATCACCAAACAAGAATATTTCCACCTCCGTGCTTCATTGTTTGCTCAATGCATTTTGCAAGGCACCTTTCATTTGATATCCGCCTAACATACTGTCTCTTTTTAGAACCCAAATGTTCAAATTATGAATCCTCTGTCCAGAGTAGATTTGTTCACTGATCTACCGTCAAATCCTTGTGATTTTGCAAATTCTAAGCGCTCCTTTACGTTTATCTCAGGCAGCAATGGTTTTCTTAATGGTTTTCTTAATGATTTTTTCGAAAAGTATTATGCAAAAGGGTGATGTGAAACTTTATTTTGATGCCTCATACAAGATAAATAGTTCTGGTCCTAATACTTTTTCACAGCAGTGTATATATATATATATATATATATATAGATGCCCCGTGCCGTTAAAATGAGGGCAAAATATTTATATCTATATGCATTATAAAATTACACCTACATATATATATATATATTGATATCCATACAATTCAGTATCATACATTAAACATAAAACATAATTAAACGAAAGCTAGAGAGGAAAGAAATATATATATATATATATATATATATATATATATATATATATATATATATATATATATATAAAAGTGAACGTCGAAGTCAATACTCAAGAGCGACAGACTATTTTATGCTAAGCGCAATCGTCATGCTACATGTGTTGAGTTTTTCCTCGGCTATATATATCTACTTCTCAGTGGGGCATTGTGGGTAATCCTTTTGACAGTCATTTTGGCGAGATAAATACTAGCAATAATAATAAAAGATAAAAGATAATAATAACAAATAATAATAATAACAAATAAAACAATAAACAGATAACAAATATGTGTATACATACATCTATGCACATGGGATTTCCTCTTAAATAACAATATGAAAATTGTGGGGTATATTTATGGTAAAAAATAAATCATAAATCATACATCCTAATAGAAAGTACAATATAAACACTAGTAGTAATTTATCTTAAATAAAATTTTAAAAAATTCCTAGTAAAAAAAACTAAATAAAAAAAACTAAAATATAATCTTAAAAACCGCTTAAATAAAAATAAGAGTAGATAGTAATTATAAACATATTATAAAAAAAATTATAAAAATAAAGAATAAATTTTGTAATAATATATATATATATATATATATATATATATCAAACAAAATTTCTCTCAGACGTTAATAATAATAATTATGATAGTAATAATAATACTCATTATATAAAAATAAGGGAAAAAGAACCTTAAAAAGTACCTATAAATATAATAATTATAAAAAAATAAAAAACACAAAAAATTAAAAATATCAAAAAAATATTTGCAGTAAAATGATATTAGCAGCACATTTTTTTCAAAATAAACACTTTTTAAATTAAATTAATGTAAATTAATATAATTTACACAAATTCAAACCAAAATCAGGATTTATCTAGACTATATTATATCTATTTTTGTGTCTGCATTTAAAGATAATCCATTCTACTGATTAAGTAGGTTTATTATGTTTTATAATCAACATTTTTTCAACCATGCATAAATTGCACCTGCCCCTGAAATTGTTGGGAGTATTGGCGTATTTCACAATCCTCCATCTGTCAGTGAGTAAAATCCTCTGACTTTGATATTCCAATCTTGCTTAGAGAAGGCAGTTCGATATTTCAAGGATGAGTTAGAAAAATTTGATTGTGGTTGTACAGTCTCTGCTTCCAACTACATGCAGATATCCCTGTATGAAGTCTTTTATAGTTGCGGTCTTCCACTGGACAAATAGTAGGTTCATAAATAGCTTTTTCGGAATTATACTTGCATTCAACTGGACAATTTGTTTTATTGAGGCAATTACAGAAAAATGTGTCTGCCAAAGGTTCGCTAAGGAAGCGTCAATGTAAAATAAAATAAAAGATAAATTGTTTGTTGGGGGATATTTTGAGGATCAACTGTTGAAACATTTGGATAGGACGAGCCGCGATAATTAACATCAGGACGCGGTAAAATACGTATTAACCATTGTAATAATCTAAAATCTTTTATAAATTATATATATATATATATATATATATATATGTGTGTGTGTGTGTGTGTGTGTGTGTGTGTGTGTGTGTGTGTGTGTGTGTGTGTGTGTGTGTGTTTGAGTGTGTGTAGGTGCGTTTGTGTGTGTGCGTATATTCTCAATTATAATTAAATACCGTGTATTTCTTTGTATATATATATATATATAAATATATGTGTGTTTGTTTGTTGGTATAAAATGATTACTCAAAAGTTTTATGATAAAAAAGAGGATATCTATATATATATATATATATATATATATATATATATATATTCTTCACTACTGGCCGTCATACTTATTGCTAAAACATAAAATAATAAGTCACTGTTGTATAGAAAATACGCAGCAATAGCTATCATAACTGAGAGTAAAGTTAAATAACTCTTAGTATGCTATGGGTTCTCTAATGAACAGATGCAATTGAGCCTCCTGGTTGTCTATTTCTTTCTTTGCCATTATCAGGAGGGAAATATCTTATATATATATATATATATATATATATATATATATATATATGGTTAGTAATGGAAGTATATACCACGGTAAATATTTAAATTAAAAAGTGATCAATACAAAAGTATAGCATAAATATAAGAGAGTTATTATTAGTATAATAAAAATGGCATACTGTAAATTGATTTTGCGGTGTTAAAACACCATAATCAGGCTTTAATATATATATATATATATATATATATCACTAACACTCATCAAAATCCCACACACAACTCAACAAAGATAAGAAACGAGGCTTTCCATTCCTGTCCACACCACCTGAGGAGACATTGTAGTTTCATACCGAAACAAATGTAGGATTTGTAGTGGATATATATAAAATTATGTACATGTTCTAAAATACAATTTATTGTTTATATATATATATATATATATATATATATATATATTAACGTTGTTTGCGTAGGTAAATCAACCCGACATGCCAAAAGTATATGATAGTGACAAAAATAATCGATGCATCAAAATAAGGGAAAAGCATATTTATTTTGAATTAATAATTTTTGTGTTATATATTTTTGTGTTCTCTTGAATATATTATAAAAAGATATTAGCAGCCTTCATTATTATTATTATTACATATTTTAAACTTCTGATGAATCTTATTTGTTCAATGACTAATTAAAATAAACTATATTCAACGGATACATGTATACGTAGATACATATATACATACATACATATATATATAATTCTTTCAAATATTTTGCCTTTAATCTTGTATATATATATATATATATATATATATATATATATAGTGTTCAATTGTGATAAAGTATCACACCAAGGCTATTGCTATTTTACTAGTTTTATTGACAAAATATATTTTGACAAGCAGATATTTTATCGTAAATTGGACATATCAATTTAGAGTTAGAGAGTTGAGAAGCACCGTTTGTCAGGTCACAACTGTATCTTCATGACATTTTAAAGTTGTCATGAAATTACCTAGTTAAAACATTTCCCTGTGTTTATATATATATATATATATATATATATATATATATATGTGTGTGTGTGTGTGTGTATATATATATATATATATATATATATATATATATATTTAAATGCATATTTGTGCTTAAAATATTTCGTATTATTTTGTCCTGAGAATCACAGTATTGATTGCTGGGAATTATTTAAAAATGAATGTACTTATGAAAATGTAACAAGTGATCAGCTTTTCCCTATCGCGCAAGCAATCGTTAAAATTATGAGACCGTTATCGATTATTCATTAATTTATGTTTTAATTTTTTTCTTCCTATCTATCTCATTATTATTATTTAGATTTTCTTACTCTCATTAAAACGAAAAGCATTGCGTAATTCTGATATTAATTTTTCTAATGTCCCTCACATTCCCCGCAATCAACACATAAATTTTCATTATGTGCCTGAGGGTAACGGCAGGGCTTGTGGCAATTACGTCCTAAATAACTTAATCTGGCATTAGCAAACAAGAAAAACTAATTTTAATTTGGGTTTTTGCCTAATTTTTGCCACATGCACGCCCGCACACACTCATACGATATTTTAAGTTCTGCACACTGATTTCAAAAGCCATGGTTGACAGTCTGTTTCAGTTCATGACGTTTAATTTGGAAACAAACTTTCACCACTGTCAATATATATATATATATATATATAGAGAGAGAGAGAGAGAAAGATAGATAGATAGATAGAGAGAGAGAGAAAGGGAGAGAAAGGTAGATATAGATAACCACATGCAAGTCTATTTCATCAGTGTGACTAGACATCCGATTGCTTCCAGCCCAGATTGAAACTCGGATAATTTGGCATCAGTCAGATATCCTACACTTAAGCTATCAGTTAGAGAGAGGGGGAGATTTTGTCATTTTATATACGTTGTGTATACACACGCCAGCAGCAAAGAGAACTCAATTCAACTCTGAAATGTAATGCGCAAATTACAGAAAGGGCCATTTTTTAAAAAAATTCCCCACTAGAGTGCTGATTATAGTGTGTGCGTTTTTGTGTTTGGGGTGTGTGGGGGGCGTAACTAGATAGATAAATAGACTGATATTAAAATAAGTGCTAATGATTTTACTTTCTATTGAAATGCAACATAGTTCAAAAGTGTGTGACTACAATCTAGATTTTACAATGAATAACTTTATATATGCTTTAATTAATCCCAACGAAGCTAGGACTAAGAAACTATTTAACCAATTACTGCTTAGAGTACAAGATTTTAGAAATGGTTTTAAATCAAATTAAAAAATCCGCCATCCCTAAAATTACCAGTCGCCAACAATATAGATTATTACATATGTTTAATGTTTTAAGGAAACTTCATGCATTAATTGGTCAACAGCATTATTATTATTATGTCATTTTTCATATTTCCTGTTATGGTCGCACTAACAACCAAGTATGCGGGAAGACCTAAGGCGGTTCGTGGCCCTGTTATTATGGCTCCATTTCATGGTATTTTCTCTCTCCCCTAGAGTTAGAAAGACAAAGTTCTCCTTAGTGTGTGGGCTGTAATTAATAAGACAATTTTTTGTATATCTTGTAAGCTGGGATTTCCAGGTATGCATTCAATGTGTTGTTTTGTTCCATTTTTTATCATTCCAAGTGCACCTACTCTCACTGGCACCACTCCTGTTTTCAATTTCCACATTTTTTCTATTTCAATTTCCAGGTTTTTATATTTTGACAGTTTTTCGAATTCCTTGGTTGCTGTGTTACAATCTGCTGGACAAGCCATATCAGTTAATAGACAAGTTTTTCTTTCTGGTTTTAACAATAATGTCTGGCCTGTTTGCTTCATTTTTTCTGTCTGTGTAGATGGTGTAATCCCATAGAATGGTGGCACCTTCTATTTTAATAACCGTTGCGGGGTAATGTTCATACCAGTGTTTGTTTACAGATTTTCCATAGTGTTTGCACATTGTCCAATGTAAATATTGCCCCACTTTATCGTGACTATTTTTATATTCATTTGGGAAAGTACAGAACAATATGTTATTAGATGGTCTGTTGTTTCTTTGTGTTTATCAGAGAACCTGCATTTGGATCCACATTATTATGTACAATATTTGCCTGAAAGTTTCTTGTGAAAAGACTTTGGTCTTGCGCTGCAAGAATAAAGCCTTCAGTCAGTCTCAGACTTTAATCCAGATGCACGTAACCATCAATGAATATTAACTTTATCAACATTGCATTTATTGGCATGTTCTGGATATTGGCTATGCAGAGGTTTATCTTGCCAGCGTTCTTTCATCAGTTCAAGAGCTTTATCTTTGGCCTTTTTTTTCCATATTTTTTGCCGCAATAGTTAGTTCTTGGATTCTGTTTTGCTTTTCTACAGAATCTACTAAATGAAAACTTTGTTTGCATTTACTGCCTTCTTTTACTATTGAATACGTTTTCTTTCTTTATTTCATGTTGCTTGACTAATTGTATCATCCAGTCCTTTGATGTTTCTATGTATGTTAGTAAGCCAATAGTTGTTGTCTTGTATGACAATTCTAGCTGAATAAGACCTCTTTCAACTTCTTTACGCGGTATGTATAGACGATCTATATCAGCCTTTGGATGATGCATCTTATGCTTAGAAAGAAGCTTTCTTGTTTTAGAATCCATTCACCTGATGTTGTTTAGAGTCCAGTTTAAGACGTTGAAACAAAATTGGACAACTGGGGTGGCAAGGTTATGAATAGTCATAATTCAGTTTTGAGAATTCAATTCATTTTTTAATATCATTCGTAGCCTTCTATAGTACTCTTTACGCACTATTTATTTCATTTTTTATGGTGAATGTTTTCACTCTCATTTACACCTACGTATTTATAAGCTTCTGGATTTAATTCTCTTATTGTTAAAGCCGGGTCTAAGCTAATTGAGGTTGTTTGTTGAAAGTGATCCACGCAAAACTGTAGCTTTAGCAAATTTGTTCAAATTGAATTTCCTTCCAAAGTCTTCGCTGAAGCATTTTACAGTTTGCAGAAACCTTCCAGCTCGTTATCATTCTTAGCATACAACTTTAAGTCATCCATGTAAAATATATAGCTAATTTCTTTTAGGCTATTTTATAATCACATTCCGTCTTGTTAAGTTGAATGGTTAGTGCTATTAATGATATACCGAATAGTAAGGTAGGCAAAGAAACACCTTGAAATATACCTCTTTTGATGTTTATTTTACCAGACTCATATTTATATGATTGTGGTAAAGAGTTGTTTTCCATTTCGAGATGCATTGTTTGATGAAATTGATGATGACGAGTGATATCTTGTATATATTTAAAGTCTTTAAAATCCAGGAATGTGGCACATTATCGAATGCCTTAAAATTAATCTTTCCAGGCAGTACTAAGATTTTTCTTTGTATTGTAGCAGTTTTCCAGGATAATTCTGTTAATAAACAATTGGTCTTTACATCTGTAACAGCCATTTTTGCACCCTTTTTGTTCAAGCGGTAACATGTCATTTCTTTCCAAGAATAAATATGTCTGTTTTGTTAAAATAGATGTTAAAATTTGTATGTTGTCGGAAGGCATGTAATTGGTCTGTAGTTTTTTGGATTATTTGTGTCACTATTCTTGGGTAGAAGAAATGTAATTCCTTTGGTCATCCATGCAAGGAAAGTATTATTATTATTATTATTATTATTATTATTATTATTATTATTAACAATAGTAATAATAATAGCAATAATAATAATAATAGTATTTTATATATGATAAAACCCGTCAGGAAGTAAAAAGGAGCTCTTCATTATAAAGGGAGTAAAAAAGGAAGGATTGAAGGAAAAATAAAGAAAATAAAAAGGAGGAACAGGAAGAATGAAGAAACAGCAGAGTGAAAGAAAAAATGAAAGAAAAATTAATGAATGAAAGAACGAAAGAAACAGAAGGAAGAAAAGAAATAAAGGCTGAAAAAGTAAGGATCGGAAAAAGAAAGCAACACATAAAAAAACGAAAATTAAAATAAAGAAAATGCAAAGAAATTAGAGCAAAAGAAAACTATAAAATAACAACAGGAAAGGAACGAATCGGACAAAACAGAAAAAAAAACTGGAAAGAAAATTAAATAGAAAAAAAAAAGAATAAAAATTAAGAATTTTAAATATGAACAAAAGTCAACGGTGTTATAAATATGTATATAAATTAGAAAATGAATGACGGCCGACAAGTAGGAAATGTTAAGTAAATGTCAAAACGAATTGGAAAATAGCAAATATCAATGAAAAATAGATAGTAAAAACAAACAAAATTTGAAGAATTAAAAATAAAATAAAGTCAACAGTCGTATAAAAATATATAAGAATTAAAGAATGAATGACTACCAACAAGATGGAATATTAAGTAAATGTCCAAACGAATGAGAAAAAAACGAATAACAAAGAAAAATAGATAAAAAGAAGTGATAAAAACTGAAAGGTAAATTAACTGCATACGTAAGGACATTACAGGAGAGTATAAACAACAAACAAAATAATGCTTTTTTATATAAAGAAAGTCAGGGGCAAATTAAATTCGTGAAGTTAACTCCTTTACTTTCTTCAATGGAATTGAATGAATAGTAAAACAAAATGTAAAACTAAAAATAAAATCTATTAAACAAATAGAATCAACTGATAAGTGATAGATAACGAAAAACACATAAAATACATAGAAAAGCAAATTGAAAAGACTAAAATGTGTCCCTTACTGCTATCAATAGCAGAGGTGAATGTTTTGATGGATGGATATATCGGACAATCCGAACAAAAATCGAAATCAATTTTAGAGAAAATCTAGCATCTATCACGACGTTTGGAATGTTTACAACCTAGCGGCTGTGCTGTCCCCTTAAAGGGGAAATACAAACCACTAAAAAAGTTTTGGTCGAGTTCTTATATAATTCTATCTGTGAGAATTCCATATCAAAATATTCCAATGGCAACTCTCCATTTACTGAAAAATTTGGAAATAATGAAAACAGAGCTGGTGTGTTTCGTTTCATGTCATGTGTCTATTCTGTAGTTATTTGCCAATTGCAACGTTTATTACTTCTGTTTTCTTCCCGGTCTTAATATATATCAAAGCACATATTGCAAATAGTAAGCTTGATTCTTTTGCCAGACGTTATGTTATCTGCCTGAAGTTGAGAAACGTTTCTTTCTTTTTTCTTTCTTTCTTTCTTTCTTCGATATAACCTTTAAAAGAATACGTTATTTTAAAAGAAAGATTAGTACTAACCAGCTAATTTTTCTTCTTGTATATATGCCAAGTCTCTTCAGGACGTTATTGATTATGGAGCTCCACAAATTTACTCTTCTTTAGACAGCGACTGAAACTGCATTTAAATTTTTGTGATTAATGTTGGAGTCTGATGCGTTCCACAAGGAACAATTCCTGGAAATGAAACTGTTAGAATAGAATTTACTGCTACATCTAGCAAGCTCCAATGTAAATTGATGAAATCTCAACAACAATCTAGTGTGGCGTTTATATTAAAAAAGTCCAGATACCATAGTGAAAAGCTTTTTACGAGGATTTTACGAAGTATTGCGAGTAAAACCACAGATCCGTCTATCCAATTTCACACACAAGCCTTGAGTCAACTCGTGGTATGGTTTTCAGACACTATTCAAAGGTGCCACCACCTGGATACCATACAGAAGTTACGTTTCTGACAAATCAACCGCGGTGAGATAAGAATCTGAAAAGCGAAAGTTCTAACAACTCGGCACGATCTCATTGCACCGCATATATGACTAAATTAACAGGCAAGCGATGACAATATACGATGTAAGGAATATTGAGGTAGATAAAGTAAAAGTGACAGTGAGAGAGCTATAAAATCTTGAAAGATATATTGAGTTCAACATAACGATATATGAAACACACACAAACACACACACTCAATATCTCTCTCTCTCTCTTTACCTATCTATTCATGTCTCTCTCTCTTTATATATATGAATAGATTGAAATTGAATGAAATGTATATGTGTGTGTTTATATTAGATAAATACTAAAAGAGAGAATCATCGAGATGACTCTACACACACATACACTTATATATATATATATATATATATATATATATATATATATATATATATTAAGACATACAGAATCCTAGAAAATTGTTAATTGTAAACATGATCAAAGACATTCCTTGCCGTGTTGGCAAAATTAAATAGATAAGCAAGATCAGCATACAGCTTTAAAATAAGGTAGCAATATATGATTTGCTTTTAATAGGGACGCTGTCATTAGTTACACCAACCTTGCATTGATATACAATTAGCGAGTATTTTTTTACTAATTTAACTAGCAATCAGTAATGAATATATAAATTTTCAATATAAATTATTTGAAGATTCTGAAAATAGTTTGCTTAGATAATTTGATCAACAGACCTAACAAACTTTAAGGGGATTTGGGTGGCATTAATGAAGATGTAAATGCAATGGAACTTGGGATGAAGTTTTGGTGAGTTACATCAATTTCCTCAAATATTTTTCTTAGTCATTTCACCCCAAGCAAGGCATTCCACTGCCACTATAGCGTAGGTGGTTACATAGGGGAAGGTGCTGAGAGAGCGATTGGATATAGGAAATGTCAGAAGGAGGGTGATAAACGAGTAAGTAGGTACATAGGAAGAGTGTTTGAGAAAATTGGTGAGAGTTAGTGTGTTAGGAGGTGTCTATTGACCTTACATTTAAACTCCTGAAGATTGCAGCTGTCGGGGAAGCAAGTATGCGGAAGGGAATTATACAGGCGGGAATTGCGAGAAAAGAAGATGTTGGAGTAGAAATTGGGACCTAGTTGCTAATCTAGTATCTCGTGCAAATTCGTACCTAGGGGGAACCAGTGATCTGAGTTCATCGGAGCAGAAGCCGTGAAAGTATTTATAGAACAGGCACAGGGAATCCACGTAGAAATTAAATAAGAGGAATAAAATTCTAAGAGCATGCAACTAGATAATGTTTGTGCCTTCAGCATACGAGAAGGCATTCCAAAATATAACATACCAGAAGTTAACAGGATGATACCGCAAGCAAAATATATTTTGATAATGTAAAGACATTTAATCTGAGCTAAAAATACTTTCATGGCTTCTGCTCAGATGAACTTAAGTCACTGGTGTCTCCGCAACAAGTGTTTACTCGTGCAACCAGATTGGCAACTGGGCCCCACCCAATCACAGTCAGGTTCGCCTAATGCAGACGACACTTCTACTCCCTCAGCTTCTCTCGCACTTGCCGCACGTGGAACTCGCTTCCATATTCTTGCTTGCTGACGGCTACAACCTCCAGGAATTTAAATGCAATGTCAATACTCATCTATTAACCACTTGACTCTAGTTCTTTCACCACCCCGTATATCCTTTCCTTTCTCTCCACCTTTGCAACTGTTATCATACCTGTATTCCCATCCTTCTCTTGCTCCTTTCTAAATGGTTTGTCTTCCTCTTTACTCTCTTCTACTTAATCTTTTTATTCTTATGTAGCCCCCTGCACATCAGTGGCATTACCGCCTTGCTGTGGGTGATGAGATTAAAAAACAACAAAAAAAAACATTTTCTAAAAATTTAATTGATAAAAGTTGATTAAATAGTTAACATTCTATGTTATTATATGGGCAACATGATATTATTTTTTCACAATAATTGTAACAAACAGGTTAATTAAACTTATAAACGAGTAAAATTAAAGAAAAGTAATAATAATAGGATATATATATATATATATATATATATATATATATATATATATATATACTAAATAGAAAAAGAAATAACATCATAAAATTCCATTTGATCGTGTCTATCTTTCATCGTTTCGTTTGGTATAAAAAATATCGATATGGTTCCAACGTACTTTACTTATTGATATCAGCCGCCATATGCGCAAAACCATGTACACACATATCTTAACGTTATAGTTATAAATAGTAATTCATCCGAGCAATCTCATCCTATTGTGAATCCCATTCAATTATACTCATTTACCTCCATTTTGTCCCTGTTCTAATGACTTTCAACCTTTCCAATCAGTGATTATTCATGAAGGAAGTAGGAAACGTCGAACTGGAGCATGCGCACAAGGCTCAGATTTTGAATGTCAGAGAATTCTTCGTTGATTGGATTAGAATCGAAGCTCGGTGCTCCACTGTGATGGTATTTTTCTAATTCCCAGTGAAATAATTTAAAATATTATATATAACTGAATATTTTCCTATAGAAAATAAGTATAAATAAATATTTAAAACAATGTATACATTATATCGATTTTCGAAAACTACAATTATGAAACTCTTATATCAACATGAGGTTATGATATTTAATAAACAAAAAAGTTATAATAACTAGATATTGAAATATTTGAAGTTAAATAAAATTTATAAAAAATATATCATGCAAGTATACATATATATATATATATATATATATATATATATATATAGCGGCATGATATATTTTTATCTTCTATTAATAGGATAATCTTCTCCCCGGTCAATCATGTCTCGAAAGAGACATGATCACCCAAGCGTGTATCCCCTATGGCACCTAACTAACTGCCTGAGTTTGCTCACGGTATTCATCTTTCCCTGTTTCTCTTAATATTCTTTGTGTATGATATATCCTCTACGTATTCTTTGTGTATGATATACCCTCTACGTATTCTTTGTGTATGATATATCCTCTACGTATTCTTTGTGTATGATATATCCTCTACGTATTCTTTGTGTATGATATATCCTCTACGTATTCTTTGTGTATGATATATCCTCTACGTATTCTTTCCTCATATTTTTTTCTCGGATTTCATCTCGTTCGTTTTTCGGCAGTAGTTTCTTTGTTGATCAAGTTCTCTTTAAAATTTACACGTCGCCTATATATTCTGCTACTGGAGTTTACATCATATTTCAGTAGTAGTACATCTAATGTTGTGTGTTTTTTCTTTATCAGTGAATAACTGTTAAAGTACTCATTGTAAATAAGATTTGATAATATATAAGAGTTCAACACACGTCTTTTCTTGTTCTATATACATGTTTCTTGTTTCTAATATATTTGTTCAGTTTCTGATAATGGTATTAATTGTAAGAAGTAGTTGGAGATGACTTGCAACATTTAGAATAGTTAACTTCAAATATTTGAGTAAACTAACCGACAATATATACTTAGAACAAATTTCTTGCATATTCTTAGAAAATGAATCCATTAATTAGTCGAAAATAGATATGGGGGAAGACAAGTTTGCATTTCACGCGGGTTTTATTCAACATTTAACTTAATGAGATTTTGAGAAAAATGAACACATTTCAACATCATTGCCGGCCACAAACTTACAACATTTGATATGCTGATGGTACACTGAACGGAAACTGAAGAAATAATTACAGAATATATTAAAGGAAAGCCATATGAAAAAATGAAACAAAAGTTGTATTGAAAAAGAAAATACGATTGCCAGCAAAAGGAACAACCCCCCCCCCAACCCACAAAAAATTTAAAAAATTTAATGTTGAAGACACCAAATCAACTTAGTAAAAGAAATTATTATCTCGGAAGTTTTTCAACAGAAGACAGAAATATTAACACCGACATATGAGAGAGAAATATACCTTCTTAAAATTAAGTAAATTATTAATAAATTGTAAATTTACTAAGAATCAATGCAAAAAGTAATGTGTTTCTGTATTATCTAAAACAGCAGTGTTTCATTGTGGAACATAATACTGCATAATTGATTAAATGCATCTGTAAATCAATGAGGAAACTTTATTTACTGCCCCTTTATGAAAATAGCGTGTCATTTTAAGGCATATTATTGAGTAATTATATGAAATAGCTAATTTACATGTCTAGAAATCGAAGCAGATATTAGCTTTCTGGAGTTGAACAAATTAATACAGCCGAAAAAATGATTTCGTTTCGAGTAAAAATATTTGGTTGAACTTCGTACGTGTGTCTAATTCTGAGACAATATTACGACGAAAGCATGTAACTATTGCCAACAAAGCGTTTACACAGAGCCACGAAAGCGGTAATGGCCCACTTTCATCAACTGTAAAGGTGTGATTTTCTATCGAGATAGTACGGAGACGATTATTTAAACGACTGAAGAATGTGATTGGTCAATATTGTTCACTATTTTTTTTCTAAAGATCTCGCACCATCTGATTAACAAGTATTGCATGTTTTACATAATCACCTTTTCTAAACAGGTTACGCATTAGCAATGTATAAAGAGCCAAATGAAAAAGATGAAAAAGAAAAAAGAAAAAAAGAAAATGGATTTAATAAAAGAAAAGTCAATGTGAAGGAGAAGAAAACATGTGAAGAAGAAATAAACTGGTAAATATAGAGAATGAAGTAAGAAAATAGAATGAAAAGCAAGCTGAATTTGTGAATAGAAAATAGAAAAGAAAAGAAGATTTCAATCAAGTATTATAAAAAAGCGATGGGCGTATAAATGGAGAGAGGAAAAAGAAGAAAAAAGACAAGCCTCTTATTAAGCATAATGTAGAAAGGAAGAAGGACAGAAAGAATTCTACCAAAGAAAATAGAAAGAAATATACCTAATAAAATATACAGAGGAAACAAAAGAAGAAAAAAGAAGCAAAAAATAAAACGTAATGTATGTGAAAATATAAAATTAAAAAAGAGGAAAGGGAAAGAAAATGTATAAAATTAAGAATAGAGAAAATAAAGAATAAAAAGATGAAGGCGAAGAAATGGCAGGAAGATGAAATCAAAAATTAAGAAGACGATAAAGAAAAATTCAATAATGAATAGAAAAAGTAATTGAAGGCCGAAAAGAAAGGACAAATACTTTTAGTGGAAGAGAAAATAGAAAAAATTGCCGGTAAAAAGGAATAAGTAAATAAGGCTAAATGAAAAAGAAAGAAGAAAAGTAGCCAATAAAAAGTATAGAAGAAAATACAAAAAATGAAGCCGATGTAACAAAGAGAATCGAGAAAAATTTTAAAGTACTTGGATTTTACAGGTTTTTGGTTCTCAAGATCTCGCACCATCTGATTGCAAATTATTTCTTTGATTACATAAACTTTGTTTTTTTAATACATCACAAGTAACTCACACGTGAAGAGGTGGAACATGTCTTTCTATATTATTTCCCTTAAAAGTAACAGATTTTATATAAATTAGTAAAATTATGAAACATTTAAAATTATTGACTAGTATGCAGCTTGTTTCAATAAACACGTCCATACCAGTCTCGGCACATTTTAGCCTATAAATTTGGATATAACTTGTAGAATGACTTAATAAAATCAATATTAACACATACAGTCAGTTAAGTGCCATAAGTGATACACGCTTGGACGATTATATTTCGAAAGAGACATGACTAACTAGGTAGAAGATTATCTCGCAGTAGGTTGCCATTATTTCTGCGGTAAAATGGTTGCCAGCCAAGGATATAGAACCCAATCTGACCTGTTAATTAACCCATAGCTGTAGTGAAGAGACAAAGTAATACCTTTTCCCTGGGTATTTGCGTGTAAGTGAATACAAGGAATTGAACTGGATTTGGAACTCGGTTCCTTGAGTTCTTGTTCTAAGCCCATATCCATAGCATCACAGCACACGTACATCATTTTGCGTAAAATGTTATTATTAATGTTTTATTAAATTTATATTTTTCCGATATTAATTAAATATTTTAACATTCCAGTATTAATTAACTGCATTCTACGATTTCTACCTTTGGTCAGTAGTTGATGTTAAAGTCCAGGAGAACAAAACTCTACACCAAATTGGGCTCCCATTTTCTAGTGACATAGAAAACGACTATTGAGATAATTGCTACTTCTATTGCTAGGATTGTTTGTTAATTTTATCGTTCAATATTTTTTTAGCATCAGAATTTATTCCGCACATTTATAAATCTACCATTAGTAGATTCATTGAATACTAATGTCATATTTATTCAGGGTCTCATGCTGTATATTTAGATCCCTGTTAGAAATACTGATAGTCTTTACAAAATTCAAATCAACCTCGACTTCAGTATATTTCACAACGACGTAATGACCTTTCTACAAATATTTTGTCTCTTTTTTCTACAAATATTTTCAAGGCAACTCTTCTTATAAGCTTTTATCCAAGTGCCTTGACCACATGAATTTTATCGAGCGACTAGGTTGGTAGATAGGTCTCACTGTTTTATTGTTGAACTACCTAGATACACCGGCGATCTCTATTCAAACAGATTTTTCTCGCACTTCTCACCTATGGAAATCTCTTATGATTTCTTACTTTCTTGTCACGATAATCATCTAAAATTTAAATGCTACGTTATCGCCATTTTTTGTCTCCTTGACCCCTGTTAATTTATTTTCCTTTCCTCACATATCCCTTTCTAAACTCTTCTTATTCTATTTCACAACTTTGTAATCCTCTGAATCCTAATGGCATCATAATCATTTATTCTGACTTGCTGAATAAAAAATTATATTAATACCCATCGTACGGTTTCTATTTTCCTTCTGTAAAACCACATTTCTGCTACCTAGAGTTTTTTCTTCATCTTTGATGAGATCGTCCAGCATTCACTTCCATACAGAAGGACAGATATCGCATAGCAATCCAGCACACTTTTCTTTGTTTCTGATGAAATTTTCCCTGTCTTTCAGTAATCTGCGTCTTTGGCCAGACAATGCGCTTTTGGATCTCTGTGTGGGATTTTCTAATTTCTGTTTAAACATTTGTTCCGGCTGTTGTCCTTAACTTTATTGCCATATTCACGACGTTTCGTCCGCTGTACGCTCCGACATTCTCCAGGTGCTTGTAATTTCAAACCGAACTCTTCCTTTCGATCACTGGGCTATATAATCCTTGTTTTATATGCCATGACACTTCCAGATTTCATGTAGTTATATCTCTTTCACTAAAGTTATTTTTTCATCACTGCTGTCACAAATATTTGGGTCAAGTCACTGGTTCTAAACAATGCTTTTATCCACTACGCCGTGTGTTCACGATATATCACAGTAACGAAAATAAAGGGTTCAGTTCAAAATCCAAGAATCTGAAGAAGTCCTATAGCGGGTTGACCATTCTTTCCCAGTTTATAGTGGAAAGTCCGTTCTAGTGAAGGCTAGTTGTATATTGTTCAGATTAACGTCGAGAAGATGGCAATGAAAATGAGGACAACAGTCCGAAATTGTTAGTCAGTTTAGTGTCATACGTGACACACACTTGGACGAATTATATCTTAAAAGAAACATGACTGACTGAGCAGAAGATTTTTCCGCAGTAAGCTGCCATTACTTTCAGCGTTAGGCCGATTGCCAACCAAGGTTTAGAATCCAATTCGTCTAGCTTTTTCACCCATATCTGGACTGAGAAGTGATTAATACCTTTCCTACAGGTATTTGTGCGTAACTGAACAATGTAAATAATATAAATACTACCTCATTTCAGATACATAGACAAATACTGTAATATATATACTTACTACTTTTCTATTTCTCATTACCTTATTTTTGCACACATATTTATTTATAAAATACGTCTCCGGATTTCTGTGTCGTAATATGTGTTACAATACTTCTAAAATACTGAAATACTTCCGCATTTTATTTATTTAATTCTTACCTCGCCTGTTGGGCTCTTTCATTTGGTAACAACCATATAACTAAAAGAAAAAATCCATTAAAGGGACCGAAAAATAACATTTAAGAAGATTCAACGATAGTGCTTAGAAAAAAATAAGAACGGAAAGTTATGCTGAATTTTTTGTTCAAGTTAAAATCGTAAGGACTGTAATTATAAAAAGAATAAATATCACCCTTTAGCCAGATGAGAAGTCTTTAAGTGAAGACATTTGAGAATTGATTGCTAAAGTCGGAAATAGCGAAATGACGATGAATATAAAAAACAGTGAGAAAAATAAGTAGCCGTTTAAGATAATGATGAGGATGTAAAAGAGGCTAATATAAACAGAAGAAAATAAATAGTTAATGAGAAAATGTAAAAAGAAAAGGAATTCAAGGGAAAAAAGGCCAATAATATCAAAGAAAAATTTGACATTGAGCTAAACAATAAATTCGAGGAAGGAAAATAAAAGGAAAACAAAAAAGAAGCTAAAAAGCGAAGAAAAAAACGATATAAAATAGAGGAAATAACAAGAAGAAAAACAAATGAAAAATGAATAAAAATAAATATAAGAAGACAATGAAAAAATCTGAAAAAAAGGAGAAAAACGTGTTAATAAAATAGGAAGGAGTATAAGTAAGGAAATAATAATAATAAAAATAATAATAATAATAATAATAATAATAATAATAATAATAATAATAATAATACAGCCAAGTCAAACGAAGAAAGACAATGAGATAATATGAAGGAAATATTAAGAAGAAAAAAAGAGAAAAAAAATAAAAAATAAAAGTGGCAAATGAGAGAATCTGAAGTTAGATAAGAAAAGTGTGTTGATGAAAAAGGAACGAGAAAAGTAAGAAAATAACAAAAATGAGAAGGAAATACTGACAATAAGATAATGCAAATCTAATGAAAACAATCTATGGAAAGAGGAGGTAGGTAATAGAAAAGAAGGCAAATAGGAGGAATTAAAGAAAGAAAACGATCCAAATAACATATTGAAAAATAGAACGAAGATATTTTAATGGAAAGAAAAGGAGAAAGAAAAAAGTCAGTTTAACAAGAGAACGAGGAAGAAAGGGAGTAATAAAAAAAGGAAAACAATTAAATTTTTATAACCATATCCCACTAATCAAGGCGGTACTGCCAATGGTGCGCAGGGGGCTACACAGAAGAGTGAAGAGAAAGAGGCGCAGATCACAGAATGGGTAAAAGTAAGTTGGAAATATTGGCGTGAAGAGAGCTTAGTGAGAGTAGAGCAGAAAGGGAGAAAAACAAGGTACTCTGGGTATCGGGAAAAGGAAGATAAGAGATAGCAATGGATGTTGCAGTTAAAGATTTTGGGGATTGCAGGTATCAGGGAACCAAATATACAGAAGTGAGTTCCACTGGCGTGAAGTGCGAGAAAAGAAGCTGAAAATAGAAGCTGTGGCTAAATTTAATTATATTCTCAGTAAAAATGTTATACCTCAACACACAGGAAAATCTCAATAGAAACGAAGAAAAGAGTGCTAGACTGCTACGTGATGTCAGTTCTTCAATACGGCTGTGAATGCTGGACAATATCATCAAAAATGAGGACAAAACTGGAAGCGGCCGAAATGTGGTTCTACAGAAGGATGCTACGGATATCGTGGACTGAGAATACAAGCAACGACGAAGTGCTAGAAAGAATGGCAACAAAAAGGAAATTGATGCTGAGCATCAGGAAGAGACAACTGAAGTTCCTGGGACATGCAATGAGGAAGGAGAGCCTGGAGAACCTGATACTGACTGGACAGATAGAAGGAAGGAGAGACAGAGGAAGGCAGCGGATAACATATTTGCAGGGTCTGATCAGGTGGATGACGGAACGGGGGTTGACAGAAGCAACAGGAGCAAACATACTAAGAGCCACAAGGGATAGGGAGACGTGGAGATCCATGATCGCCTACATCCTGAAGGGACAGGGCACATAGAAGAAGAAGAAGAAGTTGTCAGTCTAGTAGCTCGAGGAATTTTATGCAGAAGAGACCCCAGAGAGCTATGCGTGTCAGAGTAGAAGCCGTGAAAATATTTGGAGAAGAGATAGAAGAAAGCCACATCACGTGGGCGAGAAAGTGATGGAGTCGAGCTGCCAGATCAGGATCGATTACATTGCAGATTCTTCTTTGAATTTTGTCTAGAATCCTGAGATAAATAGCACGGGTGCCCGATTTGATTTGAAAAGAGTGTTCAACGCACGGGCCGATATGTTAATAAAAACATAACAAATAACGATGAAAACGTGAAAGATGAAAAGCTTAACGGGAAGATATATGACGATGTGCAATATGAGCAGGAGTAGAAACTAGTTTGATTCTACAAATGCTGAGAGATTCGCACATGGCCACACACAATCCAACTACCGATATTTCCATAGAAAAACGCTCAAGGTTGTCAAAATAATTCGAAAGGAAGGAAGATTAAATGTTCTTCTCAGTAAGATTTCGGGTTGAAAAATTGCAGCAGACAAAAAAGAGATAAATAAGAAAATGAACTTCCAGAAAAAAATGAATCCGTGACAAGCATTAAAAATTGAACAGAATTTCTGACAACGTGATTTTACGCAAATTTCAAAAGGATGTTACGTTTTAAATTGTTTTTTTATGAGTATTTATTTAAAAAAAACTGCTTTCTCAGATATATTGTTTTAAAATTTTAAACTTATTTACTTTTGCAAAAAGCTGGAAAATTGATAAAATCGAGACGAATATTATATCAACGAAAGAAAAAAATTCAGAATCCTAATAAATAGAATAACGACAACTCTGTTAAAATGTAAGAAGAATGCAGTCACAAACAGAAAAAAAACGATGCTAGGATATTCACTATGGTTAATGGGGCGTTCTCAAAACATGACTTATATTAATGTAAATGATAGTTTTCTAATTTATTTTTGTATCCACCCCTCAAAAGTACGGCGCTGTATCTGTTTCTAATAAAAGTAAATAAATCATAATGTCCATTGACTGTATAAATAGATTTTTTATTCTTTATTGGCGAAATAGGGGATTCATCAAAATAATAATAATAATAATAATAATAATAATAATAATGATAATAATATGCAAACATTATGGAAAAGCTGTAAACAAACACTGGTATGAACATCATCCAGCACCGGTTACAGAAATAGAAGGATGTAACCATTCTATGGGATTACACCATCTACACAGACAGAAAAATTGAAGCAAACAGGCCAGACATTATTGTTAAAAACCAGAAGGAAGAAAACTTGTCTATTAATTGATATGGCTTGTCCAGCGGATTTTAAGATAGCAACCAAGGAATTTGAAAAACTGTCAAAATATAAAGACCTGGATATTGAAATAGAAAAAATGTGGAAATTGAAAATAAGAGTTGTGCCAGTGATAGTAGGTGCACTTGGAATGATAAAAAATGGAACAAAACAACACATTGAAAGAATCCCTGGAAACCCCAGCTTAAGAGATATACAAAAAATTGTCTTATTAAGTACAGCACACACTAAGGAAAACGTTATCTACGTAATGCTGGGGATGATAGGGAAGATAGAAAAACATGAAATGGAGTCATAACAACACGCCACTACCTGCCTTAGGTCTCCACGCAGAATTGGTTGGTAGTGAGACCAATGCAGAAATCGAAATATGATGAAAAATGACATAATAATAATAATCTGTTTTTGCCAAACAATCTGACATAGTCAAAGGCAGTACAGATTAGCGGTTATAGAGTGTAGTGTGAAAAGCTGAACCTGCAAATTTTATTTTCTCAACACAAGATCACTGGTTACTAACTAGAATCTGCGAAGCAAAAACAATGGAAATTTGTGATAATACGAAATGCAGATTCTTTCAAAAATATCCATAAAAAATTAACCAGTTTGTATCCGGGTCGCATTGCATTAATATCCACCAAATTTAAAATACAATATGTCACATTATTTCCAAGATCTGCATTGCTAAATCTATATATTTTACGGGAAGTAAACAGCGAGAAATTTGTAAGACCTCTCCTTAACTGAATCACTATGGAAAAAAACAAACATTATAGCAAAGCTAAACCAGCTAGCCTGAAAGCGCCCAAAACAGTCTGCATCTCTTACACTAACATACATGGTATCCGCACTAACTTGATTCATTCCTTCACACTAACTCATCTGATATCTTGGCCCTATGTGAAACTAACCTTAACCCTTCTATCCCCTCTCCTGAGTTTGACGTTCGTGGCTACCTTCCCCTTTTCAGGAAGGATTCCAATGTTCATATGCATGGGCTTGGTGTGTATGTCAGCGAACACCTTCCCCTAGCTAGGGCGACATCCTTTGAATCCCCGGATCATTCTTTCATGTGCTTCCGCCTCTCACCTCTAAGCTCGATTAGCTACCTCTTCTTTCTCTACCGCTCCCCTTCCTCCCCTGACTGTTCGTTACTTGACAGTGTCTCTGACAATATTGGCAAAGCCATTTCTTCCCATCCCTCCGCCCATATATTCGTGTTTGTTGACTTTAACTCCGACCACACCAAATGGCTGGAGAACTCTGTCACTGACACTGCTGGTGTCCACACCATGAATTTTTCAATGACCCAATCCCTTACGCAAGTGGTGAACTTCCCCATGCGTTTCTTCCGACAAACCTAACGGAAGGGAGTCACTGCTAGACCTCTGCTTCACTTCCATCCCAGACTCTTGTACTACCAGACAACTTAGCCCACTTGGTAACTCTGACCACACCATAGTTTCCGTCAACATTTCATTCCACTCCCACGCAAATCAAGAAACCCAGACAAGTAGAATATCCTACTGCTACCAAAGAGCAGACTGGGATTCGTTCCGAGACTTCCTCTGTGACGTCCCTTGAAACAACGTTTTTAGTCTTCCCATCGAAGAATGTGCATTCGAGGTCTCCTCCTGGGTTAAGGCTGGCATCGAAGCTTTCATCCCTGTCAGGAAATTTCAGCTTACATCTCATTCGTCTCCATGGTTCTCGCCCGCTTGCTCATCCGGCATTGCCCACCGGAATCTTTTCTTCCGACTCTATCGTAGCTACGCGTCGGACCAAAACAGACGCCTTTTCGCTTCAGCTCGTAATAAATGTAAAAAGATACTTAACGAAGCTAAGATGTTATTTGCTGCCAGAATGAAGCAACGCATAGCATCCTCTAAGTTCGGCACCAAGGACTACTGGCGACTCTGTAAAAGAGTACTTAACAAGAGCAAGTCCACAATACCCCCACTAATAAACAAATTTGAGGTCCTCACCTCCCCAGCAGACAAGGCTGAATGCTTTGCCCGCAGATTCTCGAATAATTCGAGACTGGACTCGTCTGGAGTTTCTACACCCGACTTCCCCCCTAGAACTGATGCTCAACTGAATGACGTCCATATTACACCCACGCTTGTCTCTGAGATAATCTCAAAATTTGACCCTCACAAAGCGAGCGGAGAGGACGGAATCCCAATCATAGTCTTAAAGAAATGTACCCCCGAACTTTCTTCTGTACTTTCTAAGCTCTACAACTTCTGCCTATCTGCTTCCTGCTTTCCTGCCTGTTGGAAATCTTCCGCTGTAGTTCCTATATTTAAAAACACTGCAGAATCCTCGGACCCTGCAAATTACCGACCTATCAGCCTTCTTCCGATCTTTGGCAAAGTTTTCGAAGCCATTATCAACGCCGAGGTCGTTCAGCATCTCACGGTCCAGGGGCTCCTCTCAGACAAACAGTATGGCTTCCGCTTCACCAGGTCTACTGCTGATATGTTAACCGACCATCACCGAGTACATATATCAGGCACTCGATAGGAATGGTGAAGCCCGAACCGTTACCTTGGATATCTTTAAAGCGTTCGACAGAGTTTGGCATGGTGGCCTTCTATGTAAACTCCGAAGCTATGGTATAGATGGACAATTGTTTGAACTAATCCAGTCATTCCTATCTAACCGCACATTGAAAGTGGTATTAAACGGACATGCCTCCCAGAGCGACCACACGAACGGGAGTGTCCCTCAAGGCTCTATCCTAGGGTCCTACGCTCTTTGTGATCTACATTAATGATCTCCCTGATACCATAAGATCCCAAGTAGTTATGTACGTCGATGACACCACAGTTTATTCTCGCCTCGACCAAAAATCTAGTGTGGGCCGACAAAGCTAACCTTGCAGCCGAGCTTGGAAAGGACCTTCCAATCAGTAGTGGACTGGGGTAAGAAATGGCCTCGTGAATTTTAATGCTTCTAAAACGAAGCTACTCTCAATTAATCATCATAGACAATCGCACCTACCTCCTATTAGCATGGACCAGGCTTGTCTCCCAGAGAATAAAACACTACGCATCCTTGGTCTTTCAGCGGACCTCAAGTGGAATGACTATATCGAATCTATTGCTAAATCCGCTGCTATGAAAGTCGGTTCTTTGTGCAGAGCCCGGAGGTTTTTTCCGTCTCAATCTATCCTGCACATTTATGAATCTCCCATCCGCCCGTGCATTAAATACTGTTCCCATATCTGGTCGGGTGCCCCTGCTATTCTCCTTGGGCTTCTAGACAAGGTACAGCGGAGGGTCTGTAATGTGATCGATACCGACTTAGCAGACTGCCTGCAGACTCTCTCTCACCAGCGCGACGTGGCTTCCCTGTGTCTCTTCTATAAATACTTTCACGGCTTCTGCTGCGATGAACTTAGATCACTGGTGCGCCCTATGTTCGAATTTTCACGAGATACTAGATTAGTAACTAGATCCCCACTTTTACAGTGAACCGATAAAATGCAACCGTAACTTCTACTCTAACAGTTTCTTTTCTCGCACTTCCCGACTGTGGAACTCTCTTCCACATGACTGCTTCCCCGACGGCTACAATCTCCAGGAGTTTAAATGTAATGTCAATAGACACCTCCTAACAAACTAACTTCCATTCTTTCAAACACTCTTACCACCCACCCCAACTATCTATCACCCCGCTTCTGACATTTCCTATCTCTAACCACTCTTCCTATTTATTTCCTCCTATGTAGCCCCAAGCGAAATAGTGGCAGTGGAATGCCTTGCTTGGGGTGAAATGATTAAAAACAAAAGTAACACTCAAAGCAATTAGAGACATAGGGCAGTTAAAATTTTAAGGGAATTTACAATACACACGAAAAAGAATTACTCTGATATGGTTATCAAAGATAACAAGCAGAGAATATTCTTTCTTAAGAATATAGCAGTTCGTGAAGACTGTAATGTATCTTTGAATATCTTCAAAACATTAACAAAATGCAATTATCTTTAACTCGAATATAAAAGATGTAGTATATAAAGATACCAAAATTTGCAGTTGTGGTTGGAGTCCTCGATTTGATTGTTAAATGTTTTGATAGTTTTATTGAAGTCATCATTTGTAGTCCATGGCTTTAAGAAATATGAAATATTGTTCACATAAGAACAGTTCAGAGTTTAGGAAAGTTTTATTAATAGACAACGTGTGTAGTCTAAGATTGTTTTGTTTTTATATTTGTCACAAAAATGTCCAGTGAAAATTCCATGGTGCCATTTCGGATCTTAGGATAGAAACCGGAAAAAAAGAATATACATAAGACATCAAAGATAATATAAACAGTATATATATATATATATATATATATATATATATATATATATATATATATATATGAATTAAAACATAAATAAAGTAGTTATTTTGTTACGACACTACTTGTGTCTTATCACGTGATGAGGTTTATTTTGAGTTGAAAAGTTTCAAAAGGTTAAAATGTAGCCCAATCCAATTAATCAGGGAGACATTGTTATATCGACAGTGTGGGCTCATAAAATAAAAGTAATTTCTAATTCGAATGATATGGAAACTGATTTAAAACAAGTTTTTTGGGTATGAATATTAATATTTGTTGAAGTTGAGATCAGCATTATTAATCGACTATTAGATTCACTTTATTTTTATTGCAAATTTTAAATTTTAAATATGCTAAATCCAATAATTTGTTATACTTAGAATTTAAAATTTTTTGCTTTAAGTATAGCAAAATTATAAATGAAACATCTAAACTTTATTTATAAATGGAACTTTGTCTCTGTGTGTGTATATGTATGTGCGTGTGTGTGTGTGTGTGTGTGTGTCTGTGTGTCGGTTGAACCGGTTTTCTTGAAAATTTACACAGTTGTAAAATAAGCGTTTGCGAGTGTTCTTAGCTAGATTTTGTGTTGAGATACCTCCAATAAATATCGAAAATCTATAAGCCAAAAATCGGCTTATAGAAGGAGTGTTCTGATTTTAATCACATTTGATAGACTCATATACAAAGACATAAGAAACGATATTCAGAAATTTCAAGGTTGCATTTCGTACAATAGCGCAGAAAATCGATAATATATATATATATATATATAAGGCAAGATGTTTGTGTGTGTGTCTGTTTATCTGCTTGTATGTTTGTATTATTTTTGGCCCTTTTATTTTAGTTTTTGCTTCGAATTTGGCTCTAAGTAGGTATAATTGTAGTTCTCAGGCTCAGCCATGATACAATTTACTCAGAGGTGTTATTTATCCTTCAAAATTCAGTTTATGACGAAAAAACTTATTTGATATCGTTACCAGGAAATCGAAATTTGACTTACATCCATTCATTTTTCTTTCAGTCTACGGTTTCATTTTAACTGGAAACAACTATTGCTTTTTAGTCTTTCGTTCCAACGTCCAAAGTGTCTGAGGGCTTCCAGGACCATGGATTAGGTTTAAAGCTTTCATTACACCCTATCAACGCCGGGCTATCCTGCTAGTTGTATTTATCATTTAAAATATAATTATTTTTTCTGGGAACATTTGTCTTGGATACTTTGTGGGAACATATATTATTTAATGGGCAGAGAGTAATCTTTTACTGAAGTCTGAACTTCTGTTTTTTTTTTGTTTTTTTTTCAGTTAGATTTACTACTACCTTAGGTAGTAAGGTGGGTGGAATTTATAGTTTAGAATCAAGATTTTAATAATTATGGTATACTAAGGTATATTATAAATTTTAAAAAAACATGAAATAATGTGTGGGTTATTTATTTTGGTAAATTAATTTTTATTGGAGCATAAGCTATCAATGGAACACTGAAATTTATTTAAACTTTAATGAATTTTTTTGAAGGCCTGGGATTTTTTAGGTTGAAATTTGAACTGAATAATTTTAGTGTACCAATGTATATTGTAGTTAAGAAAACCAACTTGTATTTTCTGCACCATTTATTTTAGTAAATTACATTTTAATTTTTAAGTTATATTGGAGCACAATTTATAAGTGAAACATTATGATTAATTAATTTTTTCCGAAAAATATTTTCAATATTTACATAAAACAGTCAATTCATCTCAACGGTTCAATAGTTCACCATTTATAGAGAACATTGAAAGCAGATATCGTAGAATGACTTTCAGATTTTGCTTTTTTCCACAATTATCCATTTTACTTTGTGGTTTTTTGTTTATGTCCTTTAACTTCCAAAAATAAGCAGAAAGGGAAGTTTGGTTTTGACACGTGTTGTTTTTAAAGAAAGTTTAATTCTTTATTATAATTATTATATAAACTGATCCCTCATTTTGTGGCCATGCTAGTTTCTAGACATTTATATTCTAGATTTATGGGCTTGAGCTAGTGGATGGCAGAGCTAGGTTTGGGTGGCGTAAGAGGAGAGAGCGTGCTAAGAGCCACCAGGGATAGGAATATGTGGAAAGCCATGATCGCCTACGTCCTGAAAGGACAGGGTACATAAAAGAAGAAGAAGAATGAATTCGTCCTTTCCTGCTTCTGTCTTGATATTTTCCAGAATCACTGAAAATTCTCAGATATTATTACATTGTAACATTGATAATCCTTTTCCTTCCCTTACGGAAACTATTACCGTGTTCTCTAAAGTCTCTGCAAAATTCAGGATTAGTTCAGACAAACATCGGCTTCCTTTGAGGGTAAAATTTACTTCTTGAAATCATAATTTAATAAAATTCTTCATCAACGTTGTATCCTGTTGGCTGTGTGGGTAGGGATACACTTCTTTGATCCGATAATTGTTGGTAACGGTCGTTGATCTGTTTGTAGATAAATTTCCGTCCTTGAATATACCTGTGGAATTTTTTTTTACTGCACAGATTAAAACCGGATAATCTTTTTTAATCTGGTTATAGTTTCTTTCTACTGAAAGCAAAGTTCTAGAAGCATAGAAACATAGTTTTGTGGTCACATCTTCAGGGATAATTACTGCATAAATCTCATCGGATGTCACGATTATTTCTCGTTCTGGGTCAAAATGAGCTAACGATAGATTTTACAACAAACAAATTTTCTTCTGAAAAGCTTTTTAATTCTGAGAACCCTAGAAGCTGTGGGCCAGATTTCATCATCGGAGGCCACAATTTGAACAACCTAAGATACGCAGATGATATAGTGCAGAGAGCAGACACAGAAAGGAAACTACAAGACCTCCTACAGAAGGTAGCTGAAGTTAGTTTCAAAAAAGAACTAAAATAAACTGCAAGAAAACCGAATGCATGGTAATCAGCAAAAAGGGCAGCCCAAGATGCCAATTACAGGTGAGAGACTCTAAAATCAAGCAGGTGCAAAAATTTAAATACCTAGGAAGTATTCTAACAGAAGACGGAAAGTGCGACACTGAGATCCGAAGGTGAATTGGCATGGTGAAGGAAGCATTCCAGAGGCTGTGTCAAGTTTTAAGAAACCAGACAATTTCGCTAGAAACAAAGAGGATAGTACTGGGTTGCTATGTGATGTCGGTTCTTCAATATGGTAGTGAATGTTGGACAATATCTTTGAAGATGAAGGAAAAACTTGAAGCAGCTGAAATGTGATTCTACAGAAGGATGCTGCGAATATCATGGACCGAGTATGTAAGCAATGACAAGATTTTGGAAAGGATGAAGACGAAAAGGAAATTAATACCGAGCATCAGGAATAGACAACGAAAGTTCCTGGGACATGCAATGAGGAAGGAGGACTTGGAGAACCTGACACTAACAGGCCAGATAGAGGGATAAAGAGACAGAGGAAAGCAAAGAATAACATATTTGAAGGACCTAATCAGGTGGATGATGGAACGAGAGTTACATGGTGCAATAGGAGAAAGCGTGCTAAGAGCTACAAAGGACAGGGAGATGTGGACAGCCATGATCCCTTACGTCCTGAAAGGACAGAAAGCACATGGCACATAAAAAATGCATATACCAACGTTGTTTCAAAGTGTTCTTAGTAGACTCGATGTAAACTTTTTTTAATATTTTTGTTTTCATTTGATGATGTATTTCCAGTTGGCAAAATTACAATAGAAGGTCAACTCTGTATCGAGCACTAATAATAAAAGTAAATGCTTGAACAGTGAGATTTAATCTACGTGTTCATTTATATATATATATATAACTCTGTTAGTCCGTCCGTCGCACCCTCTAAACTAGCATATATTTTTTTTATATTTCATCAATTGGTTTGCGAAATCGAACGATACACCTGCTACCATACTGCAAGACATACACCTTTTATCACTTTTGAAAACTGGCTGATATACGCTCTGTATTCATCTTCATATATTTTACTCAAGTTTGCGATAGCTTCAACAACACTAAATACTATGAAGATTTCAACTCGTCAGCAAAATCTTTAGCAGTTATTATTTTGATTTGAATTCATATCTAGTGTTGTACTTTCCTAAGCGACTAATAACCGAATAAATTTATTATTACGTTGTAACATTTGTGTATCATGATTTACATTACCCAGTTAGTCATGTCACCCAATGAATGACGATCAGCGCATATCTTTTATGAGCAGTCGTAACGGGTAGGCGTAAATGCCTTGAAGTTAATGAATGTTCATGTATGCAGACTGTCTTTTATGTAATAATAATAATAATATTAATAATAATAATATTATTAATAATAATCGGTTGTACATATATATTAAATATTTGAAAGAACATACGCGAAAATGACTGTCAAATTTATGAAATGTTCCATAAATTAGTTCAATATAATTTTTCTAATACCCCTACTATCACACCACAAGCAAGGTATTATCTTTCTTCGATGGAACTAGTGAGAATTATTGTGGAGATATGGTTATAACCTGTGTCCGAAATATACAAACTACATCAATTCAGTGATTTTTTGCACACTTCCACCGTATATTATCTAAATACTCAACTTCGAAATTCCATACTGTTTACCGAGAGACAGCCAAAAAATATCAGAGGTCACAACGGCCAAAACACTGTGACATAAGCATAAGATGAAGACCTTAGACTGAGTGTAAATAATATGTCATGACAGTTCTGCCTACAGACAGTGAGAGACTTGTTCTATTTTTGCCGAAGGTTAAATTTAGCCTAGACAATTAACAGAATCTTCTCCGTCATAACAAAACGGAACTTTAAAATTTCCAGTCAATAAACCTGTCTACTGGCCTGATATTTTAACAAAAAATTTCCATAATAGGTAAACAACACAGTTCAGATAAACGAATTTTGTTGTTATTAAAAACCTCTGCGAAAGAATTGTTTTCTTTGCCTTTACTAAATACTCTACGTACGTAAGCGCTGTTATAACTGAATACTTAGTTCGACATTCACTGAGTGCCCCATACATTTGGCTTTGTGCCACATGTATGTGGGGCTTAGAAAATCTATTCTACGTAGGTAACTGAATTATGAAATAACCGCTATTCTACCCACCAACATATTTAATTTATACTCTTCTTCCCATGTCAATACATGTAAAATCAATGATTCATGTTAATTATTTCGGTCAAACATTATTCAGAATGGATCAATAAAATCTATATACAGTTGACCAGTTGATATTTTACTGAATTTAATTTGATGCTTCACTAAATTTTTATTTCTTTTCGGATATAACCAATTAGAAATAACACAAGCTTCTACACTACTATGAAGTCTATAGAGATACTGAAATAAAGAAACATTTAAATAAAAAACAATTACAATTTCTTTTTTTTTTGTTTACCTAAAAGCATTGTTATGCCTGGTATACCTCGCTATTTCAGTACTCAATACGTGGTACACCGTTAAGTGTGATGTAATATTAAAGGCTTAGCACTTAAATACAACGCAGCTCATTTCTATATGATACCACGATCATTAATAAAAATAAATTTTAGTGTCTAAAATAATTCTAATAAACTAACTATACCAATTATTATTATCATTAATTTACTCTTCCTAAACTAATGAGTATCGACCCCACTTTTCTGCTCCACGTAAAATATATGTGACATTCTCACTGACAGGAGTCAATGTGGACAGACAGTTAATACGTACTTCAACTAACATATCGGCTCCTTTCCCTATTACAGGCCGTAATAGTAGCATTTATCTCTTTGCATTCAACAAAAAGTCGGAATAAGAAACCCTGAGAGACTTGTATTTTTCAAATCAAATTATTTAGATAACTCATGACAGAAGAATAAGAAAATAGAAAAAAAGTATATGATTTGTTTATTCTTTATCTTGTCATTCTGTCGAATTCAAATGTGACTTATATGCTACTCTAAACTCTCAGGTTTTCTCAATATTACTGTCTCTTGTGTCTCCAAATTTTAACGATTACTTTTGTATATAGAATTGTAACAGAGTTACAATCCGTTACTCAGTTGTAACTCCCCCCCTCCATAAATTTGAACAAAGACAATTTATTATAAATATTGAAACCTATTTTCAATATTTGCAATATTTGAATTTTGTCTTGATATTTATTATGATATTAACAAAGTTTTGACCATTGTATGCTTTTCTTGGGTGATATTTCTAGGAAATTCAAAAGCGAACCGATTATTTCGTCAACGGGATTAGATGGATTTAATTCTATGTAAATCATCTCAGAAATATAGACACATGATTAAAAAGCTACTTGAAGTGCACTACATTTTATGAGGGCTTTTCAAACATATCTGCCTATTCTACATAGAGTCTGTTTCAATTTATTATCTAGATCATATATAAGCCTCAATAACTCTTTGCTTTGATCATATTTGTTAAATTTTAAATAATTAATTTAGACGTTTAAACAATCCTGATATAGACCTTTAGTTAGTTTCACCATATTTTATTAAATGCCTTGAATTTATTATTAAAAAATGAAGATTGATAACTAGGCAGTCTGAATTATTATGCAGCTTAAACTTTTATAATTCTAAAGCTGCTGAAATTGCATAAATGTACATTTTTCTTTCTTTGTTATAATATATCTTGGTATATGTATAATTGACAGGATCTCAAGACCGATGGCGAAAACAAACAGATAATAACAAAGTTATTGAGTGAGAAAATGTTCGCATTGTGGCTATTAAAAGAGTTTCGTAGTAATCATCGAACGATAAATAGGACTTGAAAATATAATAAATCAAATAAGATACTAGTTCTCATATATTTGATACAGCTTGGAATTATCAAGAATGATAAATAATGGAGAACACTTTGCAAATTAGGATCTTTCAAGATATATCCTAGGCAAAACAAATATTTACAAGTATCGGAATTAAATTAAGAGACACGTAAATAGTGATTTTCTAAAGTAGTTTTACTGAAGAATTTTCGGTGACTCTCATTGAAACTAACTTATATACCAGTGAGGTTGTGACCGATGCTAACGGAGAGCAGCAAGAACACAAGAGTGTGCTGATATGGCTTAGAATTGGCATGGAACGTACTGTTAAAAATGACAAATTGATGAAAGCTAATTCATTCATCGATTTAGAATGATTCAACAGTTAGAACTGTTCAGTTTAAATACTGAACATTGGTAAGTGTTTCTATATCATGGACAAAACTTTATTTGAATGGCCCAAAGTCTAAGCCTCGCAGTTTCAATTGGGAGTGTGTAGTTATGAGCGATATACACCTTTCTCATGTATCTAAAGTTACCCGTGATATATATATATATATATATATATATATATATATATATATGTTTTTTTAGCGTAAAAGGTTTACAGGGTAAAAGATAATGAAGTGGACACTATGAAGTTCTGATATGAATTTTTTTTTTTAATCATATCACCCCGAGCATGGCGGTAACGCCACTGATGTGCAGGGGCTACATAAAAGTGAAAAGATTGGAAAAAAGAAAGCCGGAAACCACATCATAAATAGGGAACAAGGGATGAGCCTCTACACCAGTTCAATAGACATGGGTGGAGTGTGAACCGGGAGATAGGTATTGATCACTCATTCAGGATTTTCTTATTTCGACATTGAAAGAAATAGGGATTTTAAATTTTTTACTTAATAAATTCAGAGTGTAATTGAAAAAAAAATTTACAGCAAGTAACTTTAATATAAAATGTTTAAACTACCTAAAAATATAACCTAAAATTTGTTTTAATATATAAATGAATCGTATAAATTTGAACAAAAATTGGTTAACACAGTTGTTCGAGGCAAAGTGAGATTTATGTGATTTGAATGATAACTTCAAGGAAATTGATTTTTTGTCGAAATATATATAAACATGAAAAAGAAGAATTTAGTATGTCTACTAGAAACTTTCCATAATACACTGGCTATCAACAAATGCACAAACAAGAAAGGGGTATAAGAAACTTTCTGTTACGGTTCAAGAAAATATCTGTAAAATCAAATAATGAGATAAGAATTTAACAGTCAAGCGCCCTTAGCATTTTCTAAAACAAACATTAGAAAAGTTATATTTTATGAATAGTCCACAGTCATTATAGATGATACGAAACGAAAAGAGGGTTTTCGTCAATAGTAATTGGTAAGATGGTAGACACAGTGTAATATAACAATCGGGCCCCACCCGAGGAAGTGATGCAAGCGATGGTGTTTCCCGTCGGTGAAGGGGGCGGCGAAGCGACAAGACAGGTGTTTGTGAAATACATCCTGTCGAGGCCGGAGCGGATGTCATTTTGACCTTATTTCCGACAGCGGCGGAAATGGCTACAGAGGCAAACAGATCAGGTGTCTCTTAGAATTACGTGGGCATTGCGTGGGCGAGGCAAAACCGGAAGGAAAGTCCCGGTTCTAGAGACTATAAAAAGACCTCGACACACGGATTCGCCAGCAGAGAACGGCCAGTGGAAGCAGAGAAACACCACGGCAAGAATACACTCCCGTCAACCCATTCTATGTGCCTCTCACCCTTCCGTTCTCTATTCCACACGGTTCGTCGTTAATAATAAAAATATAACCTTATATTTTTATATATGCGTGTTTGTTTTTTTGTCGTCGTACGGCGATATATAACAACAGTTTTAGAAATTATTTTTTGCAGTTATGAAGCAATATTTAGATTATATAGCGTATGCAATGACACATTTTTATGGGGATACTTAGAAGTTTAACGCTGAAAATTTTCGATCAGTAGAGGGTAGCATTTGTATGACAACTCACCCATACCTACGGAAATTGATAAATATCAAAACCAAAATTCTAAATTTTTTTTTTTTTTTTAATCATTTCACCCGGAGCAAGGCAGAAATACCACTGATGTGCAGGGGGCTACATAAATTTAAAAAGATTAATTAGAAAAGAGTGAGGAGTACAAGCTAGTTAGAAAGGAACAATAGAAAGCTGAGAAAGAAGGTGCGATGACAGATACATAGGTGGAGAGAAAGGGAAGGTTATACAGGGGAGGAGAGAGAGCTAGAGGCCAATGGTTAGTAGATGAGTATTAACTTTGCATTTAAATTTCTGGAGGTCGTAGCCGTCAGGAAAGCAAGAATGCGGGAGTGAGTTCCACAGGCGGGAAGTGCGAGAGAGGAAGTTGCAGGAGTAGAATTGTCGTCTGCATTTGGCTAACCTGACTGTGAATGGGTGGGACCCAGTTGCCAGTCTGGTTGCACGGGTAAACACCTGTTGAGGAGGCATCAGTGACTTAAGCTCATCCGAGCAGAAGCCATGAAAATATTTATAGAGCATCAGTGAGTTCGTTCGGAATCTGAACATCTTCATTCGATGGCAATCCTCTGTTGATCGAATTCTTTATCGTTTTTAGTTTTTTAGCTTTGAACTTTAATCTTTACCTTTAGACTTTAATGACTGCACTCTATTGATTGCCTATACAGAAAACACAATGACACAATAAATCACTCGACTTCAAATAAAAGATTAGGAACGCAACCCTCATCATTACTGGAATGTGCGATAATAGCTACTAAACTTGAGAAAAGTATTTTCCTCTAATCTTTTTAATAGAGTAAGGTTTAATAAATTTCTACCAAAAGCAATATTGGCTGCTCGGTCGTTGAAATCGAAATGCTTCCTTTTAGGGAAACGGATAATTTTATTATTACCATTTCTATTGTTTCGAGATAACGAAAACAGAATTCGCCTCTCTTTGTAAATAGGCATTAGTAGGAAAAATACTTTGAAAATCAGTTTGATTGTAATAAATTATCAATTTAGAATCATTTATATGGTGTATCTATTTGAGGAAAAACATTGTATATTGAGCATTTCTTAACAAACTCAGCTGTTAAATGTTTGAGGTTCCAAACTATTTTTATATACATACGTATATGTTATAAAAATGTAAATGTACATTTTAGAAATAGTGCAGTTATATATTCTCACAGTCTATTTTATTCATACTTAACGTGTTAGTCATTTCATTATAACGAAACTTTCGGTTACTGTCTGTTGAAAATCATAAAATATTTGTAATAATAGTTGTTTTTTAATCAAGAAAACATCTATTCAATGTTGTTGTTTCTCATATAGATGGAGTGTTTACATACTAACATAGATAGCATGGAGAAGGCAGATGTGATAAATGGGTCAAACACACCTACAGTTCATTGATGGGATGATCCTAAAAATTCTTCCGATGAAGGACTGATCACCGGCATGAGGGCGCGACAGTGACCTCATCTTTACTTCAAGGACGTCTGCAAAAGAGAGATGAGGGCGATGGACATGGACGTCGAGAGGTGGTCAGATCCCACTAATGCTGGAGACGTGATTTACAAAGCGTGATGAAGTGAGTAAAGAAGAGCGTAGGTTTATTCCCTGGATGAAACATTCTCGAAGGAAAAAAAAAGACACGGCAAGTTTGGCGAGGAGGAGTGTCTTCACATGCATTTATTGCAATCAATTTTATTATTTCCGTGTAAGCATGCACAGCAATGGCATATACTGCGCCGTCACCAGGAGCTGAGGAATAAAATTTTGGTTGCAGATCATTGGGGGTTTCTCGAGATGACAGATTCTACATACATGCATGCATACATAGAAACACATACGGTGTCGAATGACAAAAATATTTGATGTGATTATTTTCTCTTTGTGTTACAATTATCTAGTTGCTGAACTGTATGTGCGTTATGGTGCAGTGGATATCGACTCGGAATGACAAATCGGGGAGCCGAGATCGAATTCCAGTTGAATTCGATGCATTCACTTACACAGAAATACCCCTGGGAAAGGTATTAATCCTTCACTTCCCTCCAGTTATGAGTTAAATAATAGGATAGATTGGGTTCTATATCATTGGCTGTCAACCAGTTTAGCGCAGAAAGCAATGGCAACCAGTCAGTTGTGTCTCTTTCAAGACATGATCGCCCAAAGCGTGTATCACCTATGGCACTTAACTGACTTTTTAAAGCCCTCAAGAGATGTGGTTTCAGTTTTTGTTCACTTCTTCGTGATTTTCTAAAGCTAGTCCACTAGTTCTTGAAGAGAGTTGCTTCAGGCTAAGACCTACATACTTTATTCGCTCGAAATCATTTTAAAAATTAAACAGAAAAAGAAGAAAACACATATGTAGTGATGAAAGCTTAGACATCTTTAAACAAGTCCGATAACATATGAAAGTCTTGATATGATGAGACAATTTAAGAAGATGACATGAGTCTTTTCGTTAACATCTTGTTTTTAGCATTTTGCGTATGGAAAAACTAATCCTGATCTTTCTTTGGCACAACAAAGTTTGACATTATCTCAGGCATTATAAACCAAATATTAATTATTAATCTCCTTTAAAGTTTTTAATGAGCACTGTGGTGCAAAGGATATCGCCGCGAAATGAGGAATCGGAGAGCCGAGTTCGAAACCTAGTTAAATTTGTTTGTATATATTTAAGCGCAAATACACTTGGGAAATGCATCGACACATCTATTCACCATCTATCTATGAGTTGAATATAAGGATAGATTATATTCTATAGACTTGTTTGGCAAGCTGTCAAAAAATGGCAACCTACATTGGGAAAGATCTCCTGCCTAGTCGTCATGGATCGAAACAAACATGATCACACAAGTGTGTATCACCTATGGCTTTTAACTGACTGAATTTATTTAGATGTTGATTTAGAAAAAATGAATTTCGACTAGTGTTATGAAAACATATTTCCAAAAGTGAAAGTTAAGAATATAAATTACAAAGAAACGGAAACAATGAGACAGTTAAAATGGTAAGGTATTGTAAACGTAATATTTTTTATAGTTGCAGAAGTTAAAAAAAAATTTGCGGTTTTTGTGTTTATTTTTAGTTGAAAGCGCGCCTTCAACATATGAACAAGGAAAAGAGAAGAAGAATACAAAAATTCGTGTTTCTTGTACGAACTTTTATTCCTTTTATACTGACTGTATTAAAGAAATGTAAATATCACTTTGCATATAGCCGTTTTTGTAAGCATAAAAGCAGGTAAAAATTGTCGAGATGTATCCAACTGAATCTCTTCTTTATGAGTAGGAAAGTGAAAACACGTCCAAACAATGTCGTTGGAAAACGAAATAAGAAAGTATCTGTTCTATCCAGAAGTGGGTTAAAAAATCGCACATTTGTTCAGAAACCCTAGCTTGTTTTTATAACTTGGTTTATCAAAAATTGAATTTACTTTGTTTTATTCCTTATTGTTATTTTATTCATTGGCTTTATTTCAATTTTTCACTATTGAGATAGCAGAACATTGATTGTTTTGAATTGGACTAAAATATGTTTAAACACACAAATCCATTACTGAAGAAGAAGAAGAAGAAGAAGAAGAAGAAGAAGAAGAAGAAGAAGAAGAAGAAGAAAAAATAATTAAAGGAAAAGAAGGAGGAAGAAAAGTCAAGGAGGATATACTTTGAGACATCGATGAAGAAGAAAGTGAAGAAGTAATTCTTAAGAAAGAAATGGAAAGAAAATCAACTTCGATGTAGTCAACAAAACAAGAAAATAACAGCTCAAAACTCAAACTACTAATTGGAAATGTCAAAATCAAAACAATATAGAATCTTGAATATTTGGAAAGTGTTGAATTAGAGAATAAAACATAAAGTCAGATTTTGGAATAGAGATTTTGCATTTAATTTGAAAGATGGCGTTGACATTGAAGACGTTGGGAGCTTGTTAATTTTTCTTGGTTCGGTCTTATGTCTTACTTAATCGAACTCCCTATAGCTTACAAGTTTTATCCAAAATGATGATCATCAAAATTATCAGAAGGCTTTCATCGTTATCCGAAAGTTGGTTGTTGAAATATGAAAGGATAAAATATTTTGTGTATACATCAATGCAAAGATTTATTTACAGAAAGAAAAAAGTGTAAGAAGAAAAATATAAGTGAAATTTTGTTAACTGAATACTGTAATATATTTGTGAGAAGAAAAATGTTAATTAAGAAAATGCATGAAGTTTTGTTGTTAAAATTGTTCGTAGAGTAATGTAGGTATTTAAAATGTTCGCCGAAGTTCATGGTTGTGTAGTAGCAGAAAGTAAAGTCGTTGTTCTTTCCATTTTTTAGTAGGTTGTGACAGGTTGAGAGAAAGAGAATAAAGAAGTAGTATTTAAAGTGTTCATTTTTTCTCGGCGTGGAGTGAAAAAGAAGAAAAGAGAATTGGAAGAATGAAACCATGACGTGCCCGGAGTCCGAGTCGGCTTCTTGAATTTTCTTTCGTTACATTGCCACGAAGTCGTCAGTTAACCGCTCCCATGTCGACTGACTTTTGACAGGTTAACGTCGTAATTTAAATAGTTAAACTTGTCATAATAGCGACTCCAGCAATGCTTTTCATATCTAGGCCTGAAAAGACGTCATAGGTGAATTAGATGTTTTTAATCCAATCAGCATTCAAAAGAAGCTTTCCGCACTGACTTTTGAATGTTTTTTAGTTGTTTTTTTCAGCAATGCTTTTAGTTCTTAATTTCTTATATCTACAACATGCTTTAAAATGACACTTGTTTTGTTCATTCCGTTACCGTTTTTCTTTTAAGGAAACAATTTAAAGATTAATTATAGGTTCGAAATCATAGTGTTGGAATTTCATTGAAAGCTTTACAGAAAAAAATTATAAGAAACCAAAGATTTACAAATTCTATATAGAAATATGCATGGCCCAAACGAATTATTATTGGATCACTGTGCAATTAAATAAGACCTTCATTTACTTTAAAGGGAAATTATACTGAATAATTCAGATAAATTATGCTGCAATATTATATAATGTGGTTGTTTTAGTTCGATTTTCAATAAATAACTCAAATTTAAAACCTGTGGTACTCAAAAGTATTATGGTAGCATTTACAAATTTATCATTGTTTTTATTTCATTAATAACAATATAACAAATGAAATTTATTGAGAAGGTTTTTTGTAATCTTTTACATTTCTTTTTTCGTTTTTCTTTATGAAATGCAGTAAAAAATGCCTATTTCTTCTTATTGCAATTCATAATTTGATGTATGATTTTATTATATTTCCATTCTTTTTATCTAATACATAAATATATCAACTTTATTTGACTTTGTTTTGAAAAAGTAAAATTTTGAAATCTGTTTGAATGCAAAAAAGCTGCAGAGAATAGATATTTTCTTTCATGCTTTCAGATAAAAATGAAACTAGATGCTCAAAAAGTGGTGAGTAATCTAATTTTAGATTTCGCTACATAATATGTGAAACTTCAGTTCTATCCCGGGTGCAATGATAGTTTTCTAAAATGAATGAAAAATCTACTTCCACACATGGAACATGAGACACCTAAATACGCACACGTGTTAGTTAAGTGCCATACGTGATACACGCTTTGGTCGATCATATCTCGAAAGAGACATGACTGACTCGGCAGAAGACTGTCCCGCAGTAGGTTGCCATTGCATTCTGCGGTAGACTGGTTGCCGACCAAAGCTATAGAACCCAATTTGTCCTGTTATTTAACCCATAACTGGGAGGAAGAGACGGATAAAAATACCTTTCCTAAGGGTCTTTGCGTGTAAGTGAATGCAAGGTATTTAACTGAATTCGAACCCGGTTCCCGGATATCTCATTCCACACAGATATTCACTGTGCCACAACGCCTGTCCCGTGTTATATTAGCGTACTTTAAAAGTGAGGGAAATATATTAGAAAAAGAAAAAAAATCAATAAAAGCAAATAAAATTTCTATGGTACTGTCTCCATCTTATGCGGCAGAGAATGCTGGACAAACTTTCCACTGACAAAAAGAAAACTGTAAGCAAGAGAATTGTGTTTCTACAGACAAATATATTAAATTCCATGGAAAAAACAATTCGTGAAGGAAATGGCAACAGAATAAAACTTTATGCTCAAAATCAGAAATAGTCAACTGAAATTTATTGGATAAGTAATAAAGCAGGGGAGATTAAAAACGTATTCTTCATATGGCGCATTAAGGGCAAGAAACAACCATCCTTCTGACGGACATTTGGGAATAAATGACGGAAGTGCTGGAGTGATGACTGACAAATGTAGAGACAATGCTACCGGCTACAATAGATAAAAGGCTTTGGTAAACCAGGAATAATAATGTTTAGAAAGGAACGGGGCACATATTAGAAGAATAAAAAGACTAACATACTGAAATTAAGAGAAGAAGAAAATCAAATGATACCCTAGGAAAGGAAAATGGTATTTAATGATGAAGATGATGATGGTGCTTGGAGTAAGTGGAGAAAACCAGCAAATAAGGAAACATATAGTGAAAAATAATGAAGAAATATTATTAGAAATAAAACAGGGAAAACTGAATTCTTCGAAAGAAAGCAAGACCATAATAAGAATTGACAAGACAGGCGTAGTAATAAAAAAAAAATCAATTGCCATAAATAGAAAAATCATTTTGGATCTGTATGTTTTTATACACGTTGCATGCCATGTTCACGACGCAGAGATTGTTGACTGACTATATATTCTATTCCTTGTCAGGCAAAATATCAAGAATAACAGAGAAAATAACCAAGAAAGATAAAACAATCTACAGTCATTCTCAGGGGCATAGAGTACAAAATGGTGAACAGGCAGATAGAATGCGTGAGGCAGCGTCTTATTTAATATATAAAAAAAATCGGTTGTCTGATTCCGTATGGACTAAGTTTTGAAATGTATTAAAAATCAAGGCTGTTCAATCAAAGTTGATGCCACGCTCGTAATTTTTGTCGTGATCAGTAAAAGTCTGCCAAACCAAAGTTTATAGTTGAATGATACGAAATATAATACTAACAATAAGGACATCTCCAAATTGCTAACATCGGTATGTTTGCGCATAAGGGAAACCTGTAGTTGATAGGAAAGGTATGAACCCATCATTTCTCCCTCTATGTATGGGTTGAATAGCAGGACAGATTAGGATTTATAGCCTTGATTGGTTATCAATCTACAGCAGAAAGAAATGTCAAACTTCTTCGTAAAAATCCTATTCCTAGTCAGTCATGAAGCAATAAAGATATAATCATTCAAGCGTGTATCACGTATGACACTTAATTGATTGACTTATTACTGAAACTGAAAACTGTAAATCAGAGCAAATTTATATTCCTTATCTGAATATTACAATGGTAAAGGACATATTAGCCATTTCCATATGCGGGAATTTATTGGAGTTCATTGACCGAGCAGAAAGTTCTACAGGAATTTCAGTTGTTTTTCTATCCCTGGTCACTGGGCTAGGATCAGAATGTAGTAACTGTTCGATTCATCTTTAGTGGTAATGGTAATATTAGCTCTTTTCATGTAGAGAAAGGTTAAAGTTTCATTAAACAATCAGCCAGTAGAACGGAAGTTAAGCTGTTCTTCTATTGCTGGCTATCATGCCGAAATGAAATCTTTGTATCTTCACCTCATCTCTAATGGTAATGTTATATTTAGTCGTTTATTGACTTGGAAACTGTCAGCATTCATTCCAGGAATGCCTGTGCTACACCAGTTACGTTTTTATTACCTCACTTTTCAACAGGATGAAATCAAGGTGTAGAAGGTTTTCGCCTCATTTCGGTAGATAACTGCAATATTATAATTTTCTAGAGTGAAATAGCCAGTTCCGCACTAGTTACGCTATTCATCTCTGAATTTTAGTCGGAATGGGAGCTAATAGTTCTTCTCGTCTCTAATAGCAATAGTAATCTTAACCGATTCCTTGTGTGCAAACATTCAGCATTCATCGTCTGAATAGACATTCATAATCATGGTTGAAATCTATAATATATTTTTATATTAAAACCTTTTGCAGAAAACTATGCTTCACAAGTCCAGAAAGTATTACTGGCATTTCAATAATAATGGAGGTTTTCTTTTTATCTTCTTTTTGTTTTTGCATTATATGAAATTACAGAAAGTATATAAAAAATAACAAAAATTATCCAATGCAGTATACAGAGAGAAACATCTCTATTCATTAGAAAGGGGTAACTGGGCCTACTGTCGTGGTGAAATCGTTGGCAGGTTTGTCGCGCTAGATGAGTTATGACAGAGTAGAGTGTTCGACCTTCACTGGGAAACCTTTACTAATATAAATAATGGCAATGGGAGGCAGAAGAAAAAAAGATAGAAAGAGTAAAAAAATAAAGAAAGTAGATACAAAAGCAGGTGTGAAAATGAAAAGAAAACAGGAAAACTAAAAGAATAAGAGACATATAAAGAAAAGTATTAACTGTTGTGACCTCATGACCAAGTAATTGTGGTCCGTTGGGCCAGAAATAAAATCACTAAAGGGAATAGTGTTAAATATATAACAAAGACAGTAGTATAAACATATACCAATACGCTAGAGAGGAAGTAGAGGTTAGATTTAACTATTTCATCAGTAAAAGAGTAGAACATAGGTGCCAATTTAGTAGCACGTTTAAGTTCATGAAAATGGGACACTAGGGGAAAAACATTAACTGAGTAATTGCCATGAAAATATAATTAGAAACGACACAGAGAAAACAGATCACGTCGGTAAGAAGTCGAGATGCCATGTATGGACAGAATACAATTTTTGGATGTTGTCGAGATTCTCGAGATATAAACTACCGGCCATAATTATTAGGCCACCCAGTTTTTTAACATAAATATTGTATTTAGTACTTATTGCCAAATAAAAGGGGAATTGTTCTTTTGTTATTGTTAATATGCAATTTTTTACAAGGCGAGGATGTAAAGATGAACTCGTCCTAATCCCCCTAAATTTTCTTCATTCTTTCATTGATGAAACTGAAATATAGGTAATTATTAAATATTTATAAGTTCATTTGATTCACATGTTATTGTGCAATATTAACAAAAAACATTCTATTTTCATTTACTATTATTCATTTGGCAATAAATACTAAAAAATGTATGAAATACATCATTTTTTAAACACTGTGGTGGCCTAATAATTATGTTCCGCAGTGTAAAGCATGGGCACCGACCTGATATGGCAACAGCAGTCAATGCAAGAACAATAGTAGATATATAAATGTACAAGATGGATTGTGACGAGAGGAAATTTCTGGCCCGACCAAGAGACCCATAATTCCTAGCAGCAGATGCAGCTATAGATTCGATGAAGACGTTACACTTCAGGTTGGTTGAAAAGGTGAGGCTTAGAAGGTGCAATATGTTGCTTTCAAGCAGACTTGCATCAGTCATGCTGATGGCTGGCAGGTAAGTTTCTCTATGGTGGGTAAGAGAGAGCAATTTTATTTTAGGGGTATTAAAATTAGAAGCCAATCTCTGTCCCTGATTGGAGGCCTGTTTAAAGCGCAGCGGCCAATTTTGATTGGCAAATTTTCTATTGAGACGGGAGTTAATTTTGGTGTCATCTACATAGGTGCCTAATGGGGAACAGATGATGAAAGAAAGATCATTGTTGAAGGCCAGAAAAAGCATAGGACCTAGGATAAATCTTGAGGAACACTTCCCGTTCGTTTTGAAAACGATATTGGTACTTGCCCATTCAAATCGACTTTATTTCATTATTCAATAGGCACGATTAGATTAAATCAAACAAATGTCCAGAGATACCGTAGCTCTTAGAACTTACACAGAAGGCCAGCATTCAATACTCTCTCAAACGGTCTGATACAGAGAAGACTAGATACAAAACAAAGAGGCGGAAAAAAGAGAGATTCAGATGAAGACAAAAAAGTAAGTAATCTTCAGAAAGTGAAATACAAATGAAATAAGGCAGAGAAAGAGCGATAGAAAATAAATACAATAGAAAAAGAGAAATTCAGAATAAAAAGAGAGGGCAGAGATATGTAATGTAGAGAAGCAGAGACAGAGATGAATAAGACAGAGAAAAAAATTCAAATCATTCTTCTTCTTCTTCTTCTTCTTTTTCTTCTTCTTCTATGTGCCCTGTCCTTTCAGGACGTAGGTGATCATGGTTCTCCACGTCTCCCTATCCCTTTTGGCTCCTAGTATGTTTGTTCCCGTTACTCCTGACAACCCCCGTTCCGTCAACCTCCTGATCAGACCCTGCAAATATGTTATCCGCTGCCTTCCTCTGTCTCTCTTTCCTTCTATCTGGCCAGTCAGGCCAGTCAGTATCAGTATGGAAGTTCAAAATAGCACCTAAATATGCGCAGCAAGAAAGAAGAGATGAAAAGCAGAGAAAGAAAATGGAAACGAAGTAAGACAAAAAAATGCAAATGAAGGAAGATAGAAAAAAGTTATATAAAATAAGTAAAGAGGGGAAAGAAAAGAGAGACTCCAAATAAGTATAGACTGGGAAAGTGAGAAGCACAAGAGATAAAGTCGAAAACAATTGATATGAAAAGAAGGCAGTGAAAGAGAGATCCTAAACAAGACAGCAGAAGTAAAAGAAAAGAGTAAAGAGAAAAGAAAAAGAATGACAAGTAATCCATATAAAGAAACATGAAAAGAAGAAAGGACAAGATAATAATCTTTTGTTTATATATATTTTTTTTTTCAAAATTGTTGACACCAAACCTGACCCGAGTGTTCCGCCGCCGTGGCCTTTGTTCTCTGCTGAAGCCGCTTGACATGTTAATGAACCTCCCTACTGTCTGTACACAAACCTCCGGCTACCGTTCATCGACAAATTATATTTGCCTGGCTGGGCGGGCTTTGTTGGAAATGCGAGCGCGCGAAGCGCGTATGCTAGCGGACAATGTCGACAAGTTGAACCGATACGATAATGCGAGGAGTTAAGATTAATGTTGATTCAGGCAAAGTGTTGATCCAAGAACGGGATAATGTCGAATTAGCCACCGGCAAGCTTTGTCTTGCGAAAATATTAAGATAGATAGATAGATAGATAGATAGATAGATAGATAGATAGATAGATAGAATAAGAATCTAATTTGAGCTAGATATATCGGATGTAAAGAAGTCAGATGATGAACTGAAATGAGAGTTAATAAATACAGAGAAAACAGATCATTTGATGCTGTTATTTGCTAAGTAAATCGACATCTTTGCACAAGGCAGAAATAAACAGAAGCACGGAAAATGAGTAATCACTTAACCTGGGCACAAATGGCTCTCCACATTTTCCTATTTCTATTGCTTGAAGTAAGTTGTTACCGTTTAAGATGGTATTATTTTATCTCTTGTCTAACATCTATTCACAAAAAATGAATTCTTCTACTTACATGCATTGCAGTGATTACATTGAATCTTTTTCTTAGTCTGAACGTAGGGAAGATTATTCACTGTTTCATGTCTGACAATTTTTCTCGTCAGAATATATTCTATACATCTACAATTCGACTGTGCATTAAATATTGCTGACATATCTGGACTAGTGCTTCTAATATGTTTATCCAGTTTTTAAAAATATTCAAAGAAGTGTCTGTAATGTAATAGATCATGACCTGGCATCTCTACTTCAGCCACTTCTCGCCACCGAGAATGGCTTCTCTCGGTCTTTTGACAAATATGTTCATGGCAACCATTCTGATCAGCTTCCCGCCTACATTCATTTATCATGTTAATAGATTGGCAAATAGATCACATCGTTTGAATTTTTAACGAGCTAGATGTTCCATTTTTCCATTGTAATGTTTTCTTTTCTCCTAACTCAAAATCTCTTGCTGCCTTAAATCTTAAAATTTTCAAATCCAGTGTCAATCATAATTTTTGTCTTCCTCAAATATGTTTCTTTTTTTATTATTTGTCATTTCTCCTCGTTATAGTGTTCTGCTTCTTTTTGTTTCACTCGCAGTAAACCCTTGAACTATTGCTTTGCTTAGAGTGAGAATGTGCTTAAAATTTCAAAAATGGAGTAGGATATGTTTGTTTTTAATTGGCCACACGTTTCTTGCGTTCACTATTTCCAATGTGTGTTGAAAGCTGAGCTCTATTATTCCTTAATTCTCCGGAGAAATTCATATATATCTTTTTGGTTATATATCTTATTTTCTTTGTAGTTTCTGTTTCCCTTAACACTTCCTCAGGTACTACATTTTTTCACGATATCATTCTCAAAATATGCTGTTAGAACCATATCACTATCGTTTCAGGTCTCTTGTTCTTCTATGAAGAGATTATGCAACAATCAAGAAATTAGATAATATATCGATTACTTTGTTTATGAAGCCATAATATATAATTTGCTTTCATTAAAAAATAAAAAACTTCTCGCTTTTCCCAGGGACCGTCGAATATTTATCCCCTTTTGACAGTGTTGCCCCCGAAGTTTACCCTGACCCGAGTTAGCAACAGTAGTTAGGTCATAGTTATAGGAAAATAGAGAAACCACATCAAAGAAAAATAAAAGTCTATGAAAGCATAAAATTATATATAGTAAATCGATATGCAACTACATAATAATAGCAAACTGATCCTGAATATATATTTATAGAAAAATTACGCAAAATCATTTTTAATATCAAAATTGCCAAAAATGCATTTTATCTCTAGTTGAAGGGATGTAATTGCATTCAAATGATTTAGATTTTGGCATTAGACAACACATACAGGAAGATATGCCTGTAAAGAAATATCTACAAATTCAAATCAAGATAGTTAAATTTCTGTATTCCTTTGTTTGATGTCCCCAGTAAGTCGCTCTTCGTTGGGCCGTCTTTTCTGATGAAAATCGTTAGGAAACTGAAAGTAGAATATGTAGTTCTTAGATTACTTTAGCCCAATATCTGAAGCTGCTACACAATGAAGTCGTTTACACTAAAGCTAGTCATTTTAAAGTTTTCTGTTATACAGCTAGTGTCATATTCCAATGAAATATATATATTTTTTGAAGTCCGTTACTCTTTGAATTCAGCCATTCTCTCCCCACCCTTTGATTACTGGACACTTGCTTCTCTCTATCTATCTATCTCTATATCTCTTTAACACACTACTTATTTACTGGTAGCCGACATAAACTGGAAAATCAGAGCAAATTTGGTATGACTTCAGAAATTTTCTCAACTTTCAGTGGTCCACACGTGGCAAGATTGAATTTTCTGCTAATTTATTCTACCATATTTGTTTTATTCATTTAATTTTGGGACTAAATTCTACTAAATTGTTGGTTTAAAAGCCGTTTCGACTTTTACTAAGATAAAACTTAGTAAAAAAAAAAAAAATTATTTTCACGTCTATTGAACAGGTGAAGAGGCTCATTCCTTGTTTCCTGTTTATGATGTGGTTTCCGGTTTTTCACTTTTCCAATCTTTTCACTCTTACGTAGCCCCCTGCGCATCAGCGGCTTTTTCGCCTTGCTTGGGGTGATATGATTAAAAAAAAAATTAATTGAATAGTCTCATCATATCAAACTTTAGAGATGGGTGTTATGTACGGCGCCAGACCAGTTTAGAAATATACAATCTGTCAGCTCTTTACAAACGCGCTCTTCAATTAATGATTAAAGATAACTTCAACATAGTAAAACATTTAGGGCTTTCCGAAAACCTTCCATTATCAAAGCATTCGGATAAGCTCTTTAGAATCTCAAAGATAGAAATATACCGAATAACTGAAACCACATAATTTGAAGACAGCCAACTACTATGGATAGTAAGTTAAGTGCCATACGGGTTACACGCTTAGGCGATTATGTCTCAAATGTTACATGACTGGCTGAGCAGATTTTCCCACAGTAGATTTCCATTACTTTCTGCGGTAGACAATCTATAGAACCTGTTGTTTAACCCATGGCTGTAGGGAGAAGAGATGCATTAATGTCTTTCTCAAGGGTAGTTTAGTATAAGTGAATGCCACGAATTCAGCTGAAATTCGAAATCGGCTCTCCAATTTCTCGTTCCGTGCTGATATAAAAAAAACTAACATACCACACTTAATTCTATTTTTAATTCTATAACATAATAGAAATATTGATATCATGCATTATTTAAACAACATATTGCAAAAGCATCCAATATCAATAATCGAAAGAGGAATATCAGTTAGTGTAATTCAGGAACATATTTTCTTCAGAAGTATTGAAATAGAAATATTTCAAAACGAGAGTAGCACTGGAATGACGAATGTTTCCTTATAAAGAAACTCCGAAAATTACTATTAGATTTGCTCTGCTTTCCGTCTGCTTAAAAATATTGATTAATAAATATTTTTATTTCTAATTACAAATATTTCTCAGAATTTGTTCAGTTTTCATTCTTAGGCTAAAATTATCTTAGTGTTGTTTACCAATTGAACAATGGGTTTTGCCATCGTTCAACATGAGGCAATTTTTTTTTTAAAGTTTTAAATTTACGCAATATAAAACCTGCAGCTGTGCTTGAATCGAAATACCTGCACTAGCAATATTCAAATATGTATCCTTCCAAAACAATAGTGAACATGAATATGAATAGAAAATTTCAAATGAATTGAAAAGAATTGTCTTATATAGATTTTTTATTCTGCAAAATAGCACGACGAAAACAATAGATCAAACAAAGGTAACATTAATTTATATAGGCACACAACAGAGACAGACGACACGAGTGGAGTTTTAAACAGACGAAAAATATATTGTTAACACACAACAAATGAAGGAATTACACAAATTAAGTGCTTCATCTACCAAATATTGCCAATGTATGTAAATTTTCAATGGAAATTAAATATGCCATTTTACAATAATGTTTTATAGGGTGGCATAAGAAGACTTTCAGAAAAGTAAAATTCATAAATTCAAGAAAAGCAGAAATACTTCTCTAAATAGTTTTCAAAGAATAATTTGTTACAATTCTCGAAGGAAAATACATGGTAACAACGAAAAATAAATTCAGTGCACAAGCCGAAGTCTTTTCCTTGATGTGAGAGAGACATTGATGTACCTTTCCATTATTCTCTATTGGTCGTCAAATTTGTAGTCCTTTTTTGTCGCTCTTTGCATCAGCAAAAGGTACAACCCAAAATGTCAAATAAATGTGGGAGATACCAGAATGAAGCAAGTACAAAAATTTAAATACCTAGAAAGTGTCCTAACTGAAGATGGAAAGTGCGTTATGGAGATCCGAAGGAGAATTGGCATGGCAAAGGACGCGTTCCAGAAGTTGAGCAAAATACTAACACACAGGAAAATCTCACTGGAAACAAAGAAAAGTGTGCTGGACTGCTACGTTATGTCAGTTCTTCAATACGGCAGCGTTTGTTGGACAATATCATAATATCATTGAAAATGAGGACACAACTGGAAGCAGCGGAAATGTGGTTCTACAGAAGGATGCTGCGGATATCGTGGACTGAGCATGCAAGCAACGATGAGGTGTTGGAAAGAATGTCAACAAAGAGGAAATTGATACTGAGCACCAGGAAGAGACAACTGAAGTTCATGGGACAAGAAATGAGGAGGGAGAGCCTGGAGAACCTGATACTGACTGGCCAGTCAGAAGGAAAGAGAGACAGAGGAAGGCAGCGGATAACATATTTGCAGGACCTGATCAGGTGGTTGACAGAACGGGGGCTGACAGGAGTAACGGGAGCAAACATACTAAGAGCCACAAGGGATAGGGAGACGTGGAGAACCATGATCGCCTACGTCCTGAAAGGACATGGCACATAGAAGAAGAAGAAGAAGAAGAAGTTCGTCAAATTTCTTCTGCGTTGGATTCTTTCTGAACAAGGATGACATAGGTTTTTGTAGCAGCTGTTCTTGGACTTCGAAAATTAAATTCAAGACCTCCCTTAAATAACCTACAGGTAGGCTCAAAATACACTTCTGAGAAGAAAGCCTTTTATTGGTTTTCGATGAAAAACAAACGCAGCTGTTTTACCCCAAATCAAGATGTAGCAAAGATATTTTCTAAAGTAATAAATAAAGCAATAGCACAACGAGGCGTCTGTTTTCTGTGAAAGTCAGACGATGAACGCTTAAACAGCATAAATTTATTATACTTAATGAAAAACTGTTGGAACCTATTCAAACGACAAAGAATGTGTTAAATTTAAACAAGTTGTGATGTATTAACGTAGACTGTTTGCTTGTGCATGTACATTTATCTAAAATAGATAGATAGATAGATAGATAGATAGATAGATAGATAGATAGATAGACAGATAGATAGATAGATAGGAAAAGAGAAACATTTTAGGGATGTTTAAAAAATATATTGCAGGATTTTATTTGCTTACTTAATGAGTTTCATCTGAAGTACCAGCCTCAAAATTTGGTCTTGTTTGAGACTATCAGTTAGTTAAGTGCCATACGTGATACATGCTTTGGCAATCATGTCTCGAAAGAGACATGACTGACTGGGCAGAAGATTATCCCGCAGTAGGTTACCATTGCTTTCTGCGGTAGACTGGTTGCCGACCAAGGCCATAGAACCCAATCTGTCCTGCTATTTAATTCATAACTGGAATGAAGAGACGGATTAAGGGGTATTTGCGCGTAAGTGAATACAATGGATTCAACTGGAATTCGAACTCGGCTCCCCGGTTTCTCGTTCCGAGACGATATCCACTGTACTACAAGACAGCATATAAAATGGGGCAAATTATAATTTATGAAATAGATATATATTTTTTAAATATAAAACTTTAATCTAAATGGAAAAGCAGGAAAGTAAATCCCAAAGAACCGATCATAATTACTATTAATTACATTAATATTAAAAAAATGATCAAGGAGGAGGGCTCAATGTAATTAATATTTAAATTACAGAGCCAATTTTAAAATAAAATAAATTTCGATGTTCTAATCAGTTGTATGGTCATTTCTACATAAAATCTCTAAGATAAATTTCACGTTTCATCGGGAACATTTTATTTCAAAATAAAACAAGATATATTACCGGTGGAAGTTAAAAGAATATACTTCACAGAAAAATTAAAGGGGTGGGATTAATAACAAAGGAGAAAGAAATCAATGTCTATTTTAGATTGTGGGAAACCTTACTTTTAAACTGAGTTGTAAGCTAAAATTTAAGAAAAGGAAGTTGAAAGATAAAGAAAGAAAGAAGTAGGAAGGCGTAGTTGACAGGGAAGTAAGCTAAGAAAAAAGACAGGAAAAGAAAGAAAAAGGAAAAAAGAAAGAAATCATCTCCATAGAAACGTTAACAGAGGTGTTGACAAATAAATCATAGCGGTTTTCAGTTTAAATAAATGGGATGAAGTTATTAGAAGAAAACTTTGTGGGGGAAACCTTGACATATAATTTAATTTTAAAACTAGATTTAAATTAAAAAAATAAAATTTATAAAATTTATAGAGAATTAATAAAATTTATAAAAACATAGAGTAAAATAAAATATAATATATAATAAATATAAAAATGAAGATGAAAAAAGTTTTTACTTAAGGAATATAATAAATTCAACAAGTGTACACTTACACATACACACACATATATATTTAATTAATATAAACTTTCATATATATATATATATATATATATATATATATGAAAGTTTATATTAATTAAATATATACTCGAAGTAAACAGATTAAACTAAATATGCAGGCCAAAATATGGTCTACAGATTGTTTTATGCATGGAATAGACTATCGCTTTTGGTGTGTTGTAAAGTTTTATATTTACATGCGACCTTCCTCTGATATTGTGTAAATTTATTCCATAAATATAGCATACCATATATATATATATATATATATATATATATATGCACGCGAATACAAAACCAGATATAAAAATATTGTTTCACATACAAAAGTATATTATAAACTGACAGTTCCTGGTTAGTTCACAATATGCACCTGATGACTGCATAGTGCAAAATATTGTAAGTCGAGATTCAGACATAAGATAATATATATATATATTTATATATATATATATATATATATATATATATATATAGATAGATAGATAGATAGATAGCTAGATAGATAGATAGATAGATTGTGTATTTGGGCAACAAACACTCTTCTATAAAGTTTAGTTAAAAACCGACTGGCAGCTTTTCATTTACTTCTTTTTTCTATAAGATCACATGAAAAAAATCAAATGAAAAACTCATCCTCCGGAATTTGACACTCCTTTAAAACGAATCATATATATATATATATATAAGCTTTAATTCGTTTTACATAAACAAAAAACAGCCCTATTGTGGAAAGACTACATGACGGTGTCTTTATAGAACTTCGAAGTTGCCATTAACCAGCTCAGTTAAAGTAACAAAAATATTTTGCATGCAATTATACACACACACACACACACACACATGCACACACATACATGCACACACACACACACACACATGCACACACACACACACACACACACACACACACACACACACACACACACACACTATTCTGTTAACAACAATTTTGTGCCGAATAGTTACGCAATATATTTCGTACTATATGATAGACCATATTGGACAGTTTCCTTACACATGAAGAATATTCTTAATTCTACATTCAGTGATAAACGAGGTGTCCTTACGGAAAACAAAAATATCTAGAATACTTATAATGAAAAACGCTGACATTTCTGGAACACCCTGTGAAGGAAGAAATGATAATCCAAATAAAATATCTGGTAACCTACCCAACGACATTGTGTAAATGGATGTCAGAATATACATCGAGATATAAACTGATACTATTTAAAGATAGAAGAGGTAGAATAGTATGGAGAGTCATGATCTAATACATCGGGAATTGAACCGTCATATAAAATAGACAAATATAGAAAAACTCAACCTTAACAAAGTTGCTTTTACGAATGCTTTTCTTCAAACAGATAATATAAGTTTAATCACATTTACTCATGTTTTATTTTTATCTTTGAATCATTAAAAGTTTTCTTTTTTTTTAAATATTTACGAACGTCACACTCTGACATTTATTTGTCGTAGCTGTAAAATACGTCAAATGCAGATAATTGAATCCGTTCTCTGCAAATCTCCAGGCCTTTCTGAGAATAAATATTAGACTTTAAGTCTGTACATAACTTACACTTATCGCAGTCAATATCTATCTATCTATCTATCTATCTATCTATCTATCTATCTATCTATCTATCTATCTATCTATCTATCTATCATGTCACTGTCCGTTTATATTTATCTACTTATGGACCTATGTATATATGTTCTTGAAATTATGACGAAATGTCTAAGATTATTATTATTAGTATTAATTTTTTTGATACTATCAATAACAATCACAACTAATATGATAATTTTTTTGTTTTATCAACGTCTCCCTTAGTATATTCACGTGTAAGATAATTTCTATCTATCTATCTATCTATCTATCTATCTATCTATCTATCTATCTTCTTGATCTTATGACAAATTGTCTCAGATTAAATTAATTTTTCTTTTCTTATTCATATCAAAACAAATCCGACTAATATGATATCTTTGTTTGTTTTTAAACATTTTCAGCAGAATTGATCTTTGGCCTTCAAATTAAAATTTGGACATACTGAAACAGATAAAAAATTCTTTTGCTTCAGACATAAACAAACAGTTATATATTTTAGTATTCCATGTTCTCTCTTTACCACACAAACTATAAGCTAGGAATATTAAAGATTTATCAAACTTATGAAGCTTAAGTCGTTAGATTGATTAAATGATTCATTCTTTACTACAGTTTATCAACCTTTTGAAGGTTATTTATTTAGAAAATATTTATAGAGTGTAAGCATCTATTTTTTTTTTTTTTGATAATAATATTTTAGTGATTACAGTGTTACTAAATAACTTATAGCTGGGGAAGAAAAGCTATCACATATCTATCACAAGAGTATTGGCAAGTAAATATATATATATATCGAACTGAACATTAATTTAAACATGGCCGGCTGATTAAACATTCAGAGGCATTATACAAAACACCACGCGCACTTCAAAGCTTACATCCCCTGGTATACCCAAGCAGAAAACCATCTAGGTGTTGAGAAGACTGAAAACTTCATAACGTCAGTGATCGTAAGGAAACCGGTGTTTTAATGGGATAAAGTCGTAGGCTCGCACTTGATTGATATTTTTTTATTTTTTAATTTTTTAATCATATCACCCCAAGCAAGGCGGTAATGCCAATGAAGCCCAGGGGGCTACATAAGAATGAAAAGATTGGAAAAGAGAAAGCCGGGAACCACATCCTAAACAGGGAACAAGAGATGAGCCTCTACACCTGTTCAACAGACGTGGGTGGAGTGTGAACCGGGCGATAGTTCAGTCTATCTACTCCAATTGAGGAAAAAAAAAAGAAAAAGTGAAAAGATTGAAAAAGAGAAAGCCGGAAACCACATCATAAACAGGGAAGAAGGGATGAGCCTCTACAAGTGTTCAATAGATGTAGGTGGAGTGTGAACTGGGCGATAGTTTAGTCGATCTACTCCAATTGAAATAAATAAATAAGTGAAAAGAATGGAGAAGAGAAAGCCGGAAGCCACATCCTAAGCAGGGAACAAGGGATGAGCCGCGCCTGTTCAATAGACGTGGGTGAAGTGTGAACAGGGCGATAGTTTAGTCTATCTACTCCAATTGAGGAAAAAGAGAAAAAACAAAATAAATAAGAGAGTGAAAAGAATAGAGAATTTTGCTTTAAATCTGTTAGTGTGATACGAAGTAGAAAGAAAATATTTCCCGTTCAATTAATAAGCACTTAAAGAAGGAAAACGAAAATTTGATTTACGGTCAGAATTTGAGAATTATTATTATTATTTTTTTTTTTTGTATAATTTTGTAATAATTTCACACCAAGCAATTCACGACTGCCACTGATCCATAACGGGCTACATTGAGAGAAAACAAAATAGAGGTGATATCGGAGAAAGATATAGGAGATGGATTAGTTGCAAGTCGATACAAAATGACAATTGACGTTGCATTTAAACTTTTGTAGATTGTAGTTATCAGGGAATCAAGCAAACGAAAGGGAGTTCCATAAAAAGAATTGCGAGAAAACAAACTGTCAAGGTAGAATAGGGGATTATATTTAATTATTTTGACGGTAAAAGTTTGGGACATAGATGCCAATCTTGTGGCACGCGTAAATATATGTGATCGGGAATCAGGGAAAATTATTGTCAGAACAGATGTCATGAAAATACTTGTAAAAAAGCAAAGAGAAAACACATCACGTCAATGAGAAAGCGACTAAAGATGGTCTGCCAAGTCAGGATTGATTATATTACAGATTCCTCATTGGATTTTGTCAAGAACTTAAAGTTGAGTATCAGAATCACTCGATCAGATATGGCAATCTATTCAAGTTTCAACAGAATTCGAGTGTGCTGAACCGTGAAATTTTCAACACCTTGTCGTAGCTGATATAATCTAACTTATTCGATGCGTGGATTTCAGCTGTTATTTTCTTATGTGTTTATTACTTGTGTATATTTTATTCAATTTTTGGGTTTGATTAAATCTGCATGATTTTCGTTGACACTTTTAGTATGACTTCATTTGTTTAACGCGTAAATACTTCTGGGAAACATATGAATCAATCATTTCTTTCCAACCTGTGTTCAGTTAAAAATGAGGAAGTGTATATACACCAAAAAGTAAGATTAGAATACAGATAAAATGTAAAACGTGTAAATGGAACAATTTTAAAATTAAATAAATAAATATTCGCCAAAATAATAGACCATTTTCCTTAAAATAAAAACTTTTAGGCCTTAGTCAGTCAGTTAGATACCATACGGGATATACGCTTGGGCGGTCATGTCTTGAAAGAGACATGACTGACTGGGCAGAAGGTTATCCCGCATTAAGGTTTCCATTGCGTTCTGCGGTAGACCGGTTGCCAGCCAAGGTTAAAGAACACAATATGTCCTATTATTTAATCCACACCTGGACAGAAATGTTGGATTAATACTTTTCCAAAGAGTATTTGTGCGTCATTGAACGCAAGGAATTCAACTGGAATTCGAACTAGGCTCTTCGATTTGTCGTTCCGTGTCGATATCCACTGCAACACAATGCACATCCTTTTAGGCCTTAAGATAAGAGAAATAAGAAAATATTTTTTTAAAGTAATAGAAGTAACAAACTATTTGAAGTCTTAAAATTGCACAAATAATAATGTTACACGTTTCTTTTTTGCATAAATAACATATATAACAAAATAATTTGAGGTTTAAAATAAGGCACAAAACCATGAAATGACGCATTAAAAGTTATGAAACCCTCCCTATTATAATAAAGAATGTTCCATATATATATATATATATATATATATATATATATATATATATATATCCGAGTGAGTACAGAACAAGGAAATACATTTTTTTCCCGCCCAAAACATTAATTTAAAACAGTGCTCGATATACACAATATTGAAACAAATATATGATTGTAGAGAAGAGGGCATATATAGAAAAAATTATGTACATATTCTAGAACATAATTTATAATATATATATATATATATATATATATAACACATCCTGTCACTCTCAGGGCGGTGTCTAGACTAAGAGGAAATAGCCAACAATCCTCTCAAATATTCCGCCGTCATTGTCGTCGTCAACTGAAATGAAAGGGAGTGATTAGATTGAATCAGTTACTATTACTAGTTGAATTTGTTACAATAATATCGTTAAACTCTGGAAAGCTAGAAAATATTTGTCTTCAAAATTCACTTGCACAATTATGATTATATCATTCGACCGTGCATTGAATATTTCTGGCATATCTGCTCTGGTGAACAAGCTACATATTTTGAAATTATCGACAAAATATAAAGTAGTGTTAGTAATGATATCGGCCTTCACTTGTTATCACCATTTTACTCACATTTCCACAGCCATGCCGTTTTTTCTATTTATAATGAATGGGAATTTTTCTAATAAGCACTTCTTCGCAGTAGGTCAATTTAAATGTAACTTCAATTAACACATTTATTTCCCTGAAACTTGTCCCTTTATTGTACATTCTCCTCGATAAATTCTTTTCTTCTCTTTCAATCCCAATAAGCCTTTGCTCCCTAATGGCATTACCGATTTGCTTCTTATAAAAAAGGATAGAAATTTATCTCAAGAAATATTTATTAAGTAAAATATTATTTTATCATAAGTCTTTATACCTATTGAAAATGTTTAATATATATATATAGCATATAAGATATATATAAGAAGAATATACGAATCATATATATATATATATATATATATATATATATATATATATATTTGCATGTTTCATTAAATAATATAGACAAGTTTTATGTATTTATTTTCTGCAAATTCTTTTCACATCGTCTGATAAGCTTAATGGCATTATCGTTGAAGAAAAAAAGAATATCACAATACTAATACAATACTTTTTAATCTTCTCTGAGTTTTTGGTTTACATCATCCATTATCAAATATGAAAATTATATTAAGTGTATTAAACAGTTCGCGAATGGCAATAGTATTAGATGTCTATTTTGTTTGCATGGAAGAATTTTCAAGCAATGGCGAACACGTACGTGCGTGTTGGAAGCGAAACTCGCACTACATCTTGTGAGGTCACACATGACCACACGAGAATGGCGGCGAGAAATAGTAAGTATGGAAAGCCATGGGGATAACCAGTCGCTTATATTATCTATTATAGGCATTTATAACTGTTTGTGGAAATTTCGTAGGTTATTTTGTTCAGGTTGGGTTTCAACTGTTTTATTTTTATAGTTTTGGGAATGTTTAGTTTTTCTTTATTATTTTCATGTTTAATTACTGTTGTGTTTTTGATGAGGATTTTGCGGAATTGTGTATGTGGCCAAGCATGTTCTTTTAAATGCCTAAAGTTAAAACTTTCGTTTAAATGTAGTGTCAAACGTCGTGAGAGCGAGGTTGTGGTGTGTCCAACATAAATATTGTTTAATCCGTTGGGGATACATTCTGCCAAAGGGAAGTTGAATTTGTAACTATGTTTGTTTGTTTGTTTGTTTTTTCAAATCGCGAACCGGTAGAGAAGAGTCATTGCAAATAAATGAGTTGGATATACTAGATTTAGAGTATTATATGATTAATATAAGTTTTTGCTTGGGTCTGTTGTATATATATATATATATATATATATATATATATATATATATATATATATATGAACCGACTGCCCATAGCTCAGAGGTAGACTCGCTGTTTGACGCCAATTCGGGTTTCAATCCTGGGTAAAACCAATCGGATGACTAACCATACTGATGAGCTGTGATACAGCAAAATAGATCTGTCTGCGGATGACTATTTACTCTTTCACACCCTGATTGAACACTCTAGAAGAATGGTAGACTTAAAAAAAGCAGTAACTACTCTGGCATCTCCACACCGTTCATTCAGTAATGAATTAGAGCAATCTGGCTACTGGCGTATGATTTATCGAGCGCCAATAGCTCAGAGGTAGAATTGCTGACTGACGACAATTCGGTCGGGTTTCCATCCTGGCTAAAAGCAATCGCATGTACTGAGGAGCTGTGATTAAGCGAAACCGATCTGTATGCGGATGCTCATATATATATATATGTGCGAGTGTTTAGTAGTGACGATGCTTAATACCAAGCTTGGTATTTTTTTTGAGTTTCACTGGCAGAATTGCGGCTTGCAAGCATTGTTTTTCTGTTGTCAAGAGCTCGAAATCAGGATAGAGATTGATGGTTAACAGAATTACTGTGGAGAAGTTTGTCACTTATCTCAGCAGTGTTAAACCCTTTTCGAATTATTCTTGAAGGCAATAATTTGTTGTCTTGTCTCCTCGAAAATTTTTCTTCGTCTGATTCAGCTTCCCGTGATTTTTTTTCATTTATTTGGAACTTGGTGTAATTTAATATCTTTGTATATGTATTTGTCTACAGACGGTCAATGTTTTTTGTTGCGTTGTAGTGTTTGCAGGTGTTTGATTGATTTTCTTGCTTTTCATTATGTTAACCTCGTTTTTTGCTTGCCTTAGTGGATGTCTGCTTAAATGCTTTATAATGAGTTAATCTGGGGATGTGCTCTGTGGGTGAATGTGTGTTGTGGTGCAGTGAATATCAGCTTGTGAACGAGAAATTGGGGAGCTGATTTTGAATTCTAGTTAAATTTAATGCATTCACTTACGCACATTTACCCTTGGGAAAGGCATTAAGACGTAAGGCAGGTCGCGGTGTGTCGTCATGGCTCCATTTCATGTTTTTTCTATCTCTCCTATAATCCCTAGCATTATTATTATTATTATTATTATTATTATTATTATTATTATTATTATTATTATTTATCTATAACTGTACTGCTTGATTAAAAATAGAATATCTACTCAAATACGAATATCGTTTAACATAATATTTAAACAAATAAATTATGTTGGATTTTAAAACCATTTCGTTAAACTTAGAGATTTTCAGTAACACAGTCACATACACACACAGATATACATATATATGTATTGATGTGTTTCTGCACATATACACATATACGTATATACTTATTTATATCTATATATGTATAATTAAATTACTTTTAGACAGCAAGTATCTATCGACAAAAGTTCTATGACAAAGAACTGACATGTCCTTTTAAATTCTTATTACATTTTTGCATTTTTTGACTAAGTTGTTTCATAATATGTTTGGACTTATGTAGAAACTCTCTTACTTTCATTGTATTGTTATGTTGCGCAAGTACATTCGATTTTCTGAGTCTTTATCGAGAATCAATGTGGGGAGTGTATCATAGGCAGAATTCCATGGTTAAAATATTCACTTCATTGGACACATTAACAAATAAGGAGCTAAACAACGTTAAGAAATCAATCAACAAATATCTCCTTAATCAATTTTCAATGAAATAATCAATCACTAAAAATAATTATTCTTTACAATCGAGAATACATCTTTGCTTTAAAATATTCATAATTTATTGATACACCGTAAAAACCGTTTACTCAATCACTCAATCTGCAATGATGGGATATGTAAGAAAATAATTGTGATTAGTTATATAGAAAATTCTTAAAACAGTTTTGATATATTCTTCTTTCCTTTTTGTTAGAGAGGTATAGCATGACTGGCATATGATTCAGAATAAATTTGGTCTTCTGTTTGTAAAACTGCAGTTGATAGACAATAAAAGTGGCAATTCTCAAATTTCTGACATTTCATTTGGTTAAGAAACAATAATATGTTAGACATTTTTTTAGAGGTAATTGTCTTCTGTCGGTTGTTATTTGTGAATAAATCATCCAGATAGGCCTAATTAGATTACTTGAAAATGGCATGGAACAAAGGATTGGAGATACAGAAGAAAAATTATTTTTATTGTCAGTCTTTTTCTTCTAGGAAACCACAAAGAATTGCATAATAGGCATACACATTGATGTATATATATATATATATATATATATATATATATATATATATATATATACTATGTTGCATCAGTAATGAAGAAAACGCAGTTTGTTGACATTTCTAAAGTAATTGAAAAAAAATGCATCACCGGGATAGGAAATATTTTAAATTATTTTCAATAGAAAATTAATGTTGTGATTCTAAAAATAAGGCTAAAATAATTCAAAAAATATCTCTGTAATTTACAGTAAATTTTTATGCAAATATAGTAAAACAATTTTATCTGAAAATGTTTTATTCTTTTGCACCATCGGCTAAATTTTCCACTACACTTCAGAGATTTAAAAGAGAATAGCTTAAGCAGTATTTGTATTGTTATCATCAGCTATCAAATATTTTTTTTGTTGAAGTCTTTTATATATGTTTTCACTGGAATACTAATTCAGCTCTCCAAAACGAGAAATTGAGTTCAAATTCCAGTTGAATTCTTTGCATTCATTTAAAGACAGATACACTAGGGAAAAGTATCAATCCGCCTCTTTCCCCTCCTGATATAGGTTAAATAGCAGGACAGATTGCATTTTATAGCTTTGCTTAGCAACCGGTCTACGGCAGAAAATAAAACAAACTACAATGGGAAAATCTTCTGCCCAGGTAGTCCTGTCTCTTTCGAGACATTATCTCCCAAGTGGGCATCACGTGTGCGCTTTACCTGAATGACTGTTCTTCAATGGATTTGAAATTCGCAGTATCATTATGTTCATAATACAAAAATTAACGATTTATACAAAAATGGAATGAAGATAACAAGATTAGTTAAACTTGTTCAAAAATTATGCCTCGCCTCCATATGTCAGGCGTTTTCCGATATACGTGTGTTTGAAAATTTAAAAAAAGTTTCTTGTACAGCTTCATCAGATGATAAGGTCTGAACTCTTTTTCTTATTGAAGCCGTTGACATCTGCTGGGTTTGAAATTAGCACTTTGTAATTCAAAATAAGTAACAATTCTTATATTTCTCTATTAATTTGTAAACTGAAAGAGTTAAATACAAACATAAAATTTAACATTCTGTATGACGTTCATCAAATGCATTGCTTTAAATAAGGTAATACCTTTTAAAGGTTTTTTTTAATATCGACGGTATTTATAAATATAGATTTTAAAATTTTCGTTTGTTAAGCTTGAAAGAATTTTTCTTTAAAAGTTCTTGGATAAAGGGCGTTGGTCGGCATTTCTACAATTGCATGAGTTTTTACTCTGGGGCAAATTGAGATAAGTGGTAGAATTACTATTTTTATTGTTACATTATTCCAGTATTTTATTGATAAGTAATTATATATATATATATATATATTGATTGATTGATTGACTGATTGATTGATTTCTTAAGTACTTAATTTTTGATCATAATAAAATTAGAGCAGTGCACATTTTTATTGAAAAGTGATCAATACAATTATATTGTTGAACTTGTGAATATTTTCTATGTGTAAACGAGTTATTACGCGACGCAGGTTTATACCATGTATGGTGTCTTCAGGCCTGAAGACACCACTCATGGTAGGAAAATGGGTGACGTAATACCTCGTTTACAAATGGAATATATATATATATATATATATATATATATATATATATATATATATATACATTCATGATGGAGGTAATAGGTTGCACTCCGCAGAGAAAGAGACTTATTATGACGTAAGAATGCCATGGCTTCTTATTTAAAATAATTTTGTAGATAATTGTTGCTATATACGAGCATTTAAATTCAGTGCGCTGCTTCTCATGTAAGGGATTAGAGAGATTGGTTTACCCTTTTATTTTATTCTTAGCAACACATTAAGTATTTATGTGCCATTTAATGCCTTAATTTAATTTTCTTAGGAATATGAATAATTTCTTCACTGGAAAATATATAATTTGTAATTTTAAAAAATATATTCCTGGTATTTATTTTTAACTTTGAAAATGCATTACTTGTATTTTCACTTTAATAATGTATTTTCATACTTTTTAGTATCTTTTGTGCTTATTATTTTCATCGAGATGCATGAAGCTTAATATTTCAACTATTATTTTCGAACCAGTCTTTATTTTCCATTAAACGATTGTGTTGATGTCTGCTATATTTTCGATATATTGATTGAATGATCTTAGAAACAAAAAATATATCTAATTCATCGATATTTTATATTCAGACAAACGGTTCTATTGTAATGAAAATGATCTAGCTGCCATGAAAATCAACATTCGTAATTCTAGCTTTTGCCTGAAATGCAATATCTTGCACAGGTGTCATCAAACCTATATAAGATAAGCGGTTAGAAAAGTGTTTTTTTTTTATTTGGGTCACAATATTTTTATTTTACACTATCAGCGAAACAAAATTCACAAAAATTGATAAATGCTGTCTATGATGTTATTTAGAGAAACATCAATATCCTATGTTAGTCTGCCTCATAAATAAACCAGAATTGTATTCAATCAATATCCAAATAAATTTATTGCTTTAATTATTTCTTCCATGGAAATTACAAGGATTTTCTCTTAGAAGGAATTATTAAAATTATAACAGTGACAGAAATATTGGAAGTAATTATTTTATTATGCATAGATAGTAACTGAATGACAAAACTAGCGAACATACTACAATTTTTATTACTAATAATAATAATATCAATGATATGAATATTAAAATTCGTAATAGAAGCAGCAATATCAAATAAAAATGATGAACAACAAAACAATAAAATAAAGAAAAAGGAGAAGAACAGCAAAAACAGCAAGAATAACAAAAATAAATGAAATAAAATCAAACAAAAATTAAAAAATTCCTGAACAACAGGAAGAAAAAGTAAGTAATGATTAATAATGTGTGGAGAGCTGTATGAAATAAAAGAACAAAACAGCAAAAAAGAATAAACTTGCGGAAAAGAAGAAGAAATAGTAAAAGATGATGAAAAAAAGAGATAGAAAAAGAAGAAAAATTTAATAAGAAGAAAAATAAAAATATACATGAACAATTCAGTAGTTAGGCATAAATGACAGAAATTAATGAAGATGGGCGTGAATATGTACGTGACTGATTCAGACTGAACAAAAAGGTAAAAGAAAAACGAAAAAGGGGAAAGAGAATAACCTAATTAAAAAGAAGAAAAAGAAGAGGAAAAAAGACTGAAGTGAAATGTAAATGAAATCAATATCTTAACCCATTAATGCTCATAGTTCTTTTTAGGGGCTTACGGCCATATCATATCATGTTGAATACAACGATTCCCGCTCGATCACCGAAGTTATGCAACGTTGAGCCTGGTCAGTGCTTAGATGGGTGACCACTTGGGAATACCAGGTGCTGTAAGCGTTTAGCGATGGATGTGCGCTGTGGTGCAGTGGATATCGGCTCGGAAAGAAAAATCCGTGAGTTCAATACCCAGCATTCACTTAAGCACTGGTACCCTTGGAAAAGGTATTAATCCGTCCGTTCCCTCCAGTTATGGGTTAAATAACAGGGTAGGACTTGGGGACCCTGCACTTAAAAACAAATCCCTAATGAATCTTGATACTCGAAAAAGAAAAAAGTATTACTAGACACAAAACTTATATAAAAAACAACAATAAATTGTTGAAAAGAAATAAATAAATAATAATTTAGCTGGCAATAAATGACCCGCCGAGATTGACATACCATAAAACAAAACCAATTAACCTTTTTTAGGTCCGGAGGAATAATTTACCATATTTAGGCAATTCTTGCAGTTTTCAGGTATATCTTTGTTTAGTCATAAAGAATGAAGTTTTTTTTTCAAACATAGTGCCTACCGTCTGGGATAAATTGGCAACACTGATGTCTCAAATTTCAGTGTACAATACAAAATCTAGAAGAGGAGAACACACTCGGTTGCATCTATCATTCAAGCAAAATTTTTTTGGTATGTAGTACTTATATATAACTCATATTTGTATATATTATATATGAATGCTCTAATTGTTCTATAAAGGCAAGAAAATGTATGAAAGTAAATTTGCTCAAATATACTATGCCCTGTAACTTTGGTTCTAAAATAAGGACCAAACCAAAAATGTACTTTTTGTTAGAATAATGCAATTAACTTTTTTAAATGTTTAATTTTTACAAATTTATTTAATACTAAAGATTTTTGCTAAAAAAACAATGGGGACTAATGAGTTTAAAAATATCACTCTGACTTTTAGATAATAGCATAATGAAAAAGAATGAAATTAAAATCAACAAACCTAAAAGTGAGCTTAAGTTATAAAGTAATCGAAGCTGACAAAGTTGATTTTAAGATGACTAAGTCAAAATGTGGAACATTAAAAGGCCACAAATTATTTCAGATGCTTCAAGAGACTTTGCAAAATCCGTTTTAGTGATAGAAATAAAAGCGAGCGGAGATGGCGAAAAGAAGCATGAATGAATGAAAAAGAATTGGTTTTAATTTTTGAGGAAATATTACCTAACACGAAGAACACTAGAAAATCAAAAAAAAAATGCTGAAAGAAAGTTCTAAACAATATATTGCATAGCTAAATACATGCTATGTTTCGTGTAATTAAATTAGATTTAAAAGTTTCTTCGCATGCGCTATGTCAAGTGCTCTTCCTATTAACAGAATTATAACAGCAGGTGAAATCTTATTCAAATGATATGAGGCTGGTTAAAAGTAAATATAAAAGACACCTTTAAAACTATTACCTGTTAAATAATAGTATTACTTTTTGGTCGTTCCAACCAATTCTTCACATCAGTATTAATCTGGTGCACCTATAAACCTACTAGTCATCCGTGGATTCAATATTGCTGGCTTATCTGATCTGAATCCCCTGCTATATATCTGATGATACTCGAAAAATCCAAAGAAGAGTCTTTAATTTTATCGATCTTAACCAGATATCTCGACTTTAGTCTCTTTTCTAACATCGTACATATATTCCCTTTATTTATATACATATATATATATTAATATATTATATTTTATGTTAATTGTTTTGATGAACACTTTTCATTGGTAAATCGAACGCCTTATTTTAACCGTACAACTAGATTAGCAAATAGGTCTCCCCATTTTACTCTATAATTAGCTTGATATAAATATATGTTCTATCCTTATAGTTGATTTTCTCGCACTTTTCCTTTGTGTAACTCTCTTCATGTTTCTTGGTTTCCTTGCCATCATCAAAAATCTAAATGCAACGTCAACTGGCAACTTTTGTTTTCCTGAAACTTGTTCTTTTAACGTCCTTTCTGCTCAATAAAGTTAACTTATTTTCTTTCACGCCCAATAATCCCTTTGTCTTTTTGGCCTTTTTACCTTGCTTGGGGTAAAATGATTAAAATGTAGGTATCATTTATCTGACAATTTTTTTATCTAACAAAGAACGGAATTATATATATATATATATATATATATATATATATAAAATAAACCGGCTACAATAAAGTTATTAATTTACGACTATATATGATAATCTTTTTGCATTTTCTCACTATTAAATGAGCGTAATATTTGAAGACAAAACCCAGCAATATCCAATTTCAGAGACTCGCAGATTCAAGTATAAATCCAGCATGGAACAGGCTTACCTACCAAAGAGTACAACACTACGCCTCCTTGGCCTTACACTTTCGGCGGACCTCAAATGGAATGACTATATCAAATCCATTGCCAAATCTGCCGCTATGAAAGTCGGCTCTCTGTGCAGGGCCCGGAAGTTTTTCCCACCTGAATCTATACTGCACATATACAAATCTACCATCCGCCCATGTATTGAATACTGCTGCCATATCTGGTCGGGTGCCCCTGCTACTCTCCTTGGGCTTCTTGAAAAAATACAAAGGAGAATCTGTAACGTAGTTGATACTGACTTGGCACACCGGCTGCAACCGCTCTCTCACCGGCGTGATGTGGCTTCCCTCTTCTACAAGTACTTTCATGGCTTCTGCTCCTATGAACTTGGAACATTGGTGCCGCCTAAGCACGAATTTACACGAGATACTAGATTAGCAACTAGGTCCCACCCTTTTACATTTAAACAGATAAGATGTAACCGTAAATTCTACTCCAAGAGCTTCCACAAGTCTGCTTTTCCGACAGCTACAATCTCCAGGTGTTTAAATGTAGGGTCCATAGACAGCTCCTATCACACTAACTTCCAACTATTCTCAGAAAACTCTCATCTACCCAACCCTCATTCTCGGTATCCTTACCCGCCTACCACCCACCCTCTGACATTTCCTATATTTAACCATCCTCCCTCCACTTTATGTAGCCCCCTACACAGTAGTTGCAGTGAAATGCCTTGCTCAGGGTGAAACGCTTATAAAAAAAATAAATAAATAAACTTGACCTAGCGACGTAAATATAAACCCGACATTTGTTCGCCAATAAACTCAAGGCCATATTTAACTATAATCTCAATTATAAATCCAGCCAATGTTTATTTATATACAAAAATATAGCCCCGACTAATGTTTATCTAAAGACGAAATTAGCACACAACCAATGTTTTTATAATGATTAAGGTATAAAAGTTACTGATATTTACAATTACCCTCAAATAAAAAACCGACGAAATTTTAAATGCAGACTAAAATATAAAGCTGATCAATGCTTATCTACAGACGCGTATGTGAAACCGATCAATGTTTACTTCAAAACACAAGAATGATCATAAAACCTAATCTTTGCATGATAACACAAAAGAAAAGCAACTGAACATCATAGACTGATATCTCGTAAAATCCATTAAACCAAGAGAAATACTCTTATCTTGATTTCTTTTAATACCGGCTATATTTTCTTTCGATCATGTTAACAGATATTTTTTAAGCTCTAATAAAATGAATAACATTTGAAGACTGGACATCCGCGATAAACTATTCTGTTGCAGTCACTGATTTCATAAACGGTTAAAAATTATATTTCAAATATTTTGTCTCTAATATCTCGCTATATTTAACAGTTGCATCCGGCAATACGTATTGGGAAAAGATCTTGAGCCTCTCTTAAGACCTTAGTAAGATACGATATTCCGAGATTACGTCAAGTGTTATTTAACAACAAAAAACATAGGGAACTGCGTCTTCGCTCACGGTTTACTGAATTAATATCTTAAAAGATTACGAGTTATGCCAAACACAATGAAGCTTAGAAAACAGTTTATATATCTTATGTCATACAAAATAAATGTTAGAAAATTCCGCGATAAATTAGGTCTAACTAATCGCAGCTTAATATATTTATATGCTCGTAAATTATAGATTGCTGTAGATCATTAATTTAAAAAAAAGCCTCAGTCCAGTTCAATAGAATACTGATTAGACTGTCATCAGCCTTGGGAGTCATAAGTCTTGTGTCAGTTGAAAAGAATTGTAAATTGTAATGAGTTCTATTTTATTTTTATTTTATTAGACCCTTTTTCGGAGACTGGTAAGAAGGCATCAAATCCTAAATTGTTGATTTTTATATTAGTAGATTTAGAAATAGCACGCAAAAATTTTGGATACTATGGGAATTAGAAGTAGTACTGAACCCTTTTTTAAGAAATATTATCAGAATGAGAAGTATCCCTCACGAGATATTAATAGAATTAGAAGTGGCAATCAAGACCGTTTTCCGATATACTTGGAGAATTAGAAGTAACAGTGAACACGATTTTACGAGATAATAAGGAGAATTAAAAGTAACTCTCAACACCATTTTACCAGATAATAGGAAAATTTGAAATAGAACTGAATATTTTTGACTAGATACAAGAATTAAAAGTAGCAACAACTTTTTACAAGTTACCAGGGGAATTACAAGTAGACACAAAACAGTTTTTTGGGATACAAAGAATATTAGAATTAGCACTCAGCAACATTTTATGGGATAAAGGGGGAATTAAAAGTTATAGGATACAAATCTTTTATCAGCCATCAACTAACTAAATCAGACAAAGTAAAATTGCACAGTCGCAAAAGTAGATTCAAACGACTAAAACATTTTGGAAAAACCCAGCGCAAGAAAAATTCACAAGTCAATGTGAATAACAAAATTTTGGATTCTGATTGGATTAAAAATAGAAAATTCATATATGACTTTTTTCACACCTAGTAGCGAAAATGCCTACTGGAGTCGGCAATATGAAAAACTTCAAGATTTAAACCATGTCGCTGGCTGGTCCAGCATGGGGGCGGTTAACTGAATGACCGCGTGGCAATGTAACAAAAGAAATTTCAAAAGCGGTCAGAATGGAAGGGGTGTCTAATAGCATCTCACAGTGTAAGGAAGAAACGTAAAGCTGACCTCTTCTAATTTTCCTTGTTTTAATTTTCACTCCGTGCTGCCAAAATAATACATAAACAAATAAATAAACAACAATTACAACAGGGCGCGTTAAGTTCAATTTCTTTATTTGTTTAATCGTCGCTCTCACGCTGACGCCGACTTAATAAAAAGAGGAAAGAACATAAGACTTTACATTCTGTTGTTATCAAACCAAGAATTCTAAACTTCTGTGGACATTTTAAATATTTATATTTCCCTTTGAATAATTTTAACTACAAAGCTGATGCATTTCTTAATGAACATTTTTCTTCTCGCAAGTATGTTGTAGTGTTCAGTTAACAAATGTCATTTATATTTTTCTTCTTACAATGTTGTCATTTTGTTAATAATTTTTTTATTTTAATGTAGACACAAAATTTTTTAGCCTTCCACATGTCAACATCCAACCTTCAACCTTCTGATATTTAAATTGTGGGGACTTCGTTCGTATTTGGCACAAGTCCAATTTACTCAAAAAACCAGAGACTTTACAAAGTAACACTGAACGACATTTTACGAGATACTAGAAAAAAAAAGAAGTAGCACGTAACACCATTTTACGAAATGTTATGAGAATTTGAAGTGTCATTGTTCATCTTTTTACGAGATACTAGGAGAATTAAATGGATCACTAGGCAAATGATTTAACTGAAACATTGATATTATGATAATTTTATCAATTCTCTTCTTTTTCATTGCTTTTTGTTTATCGCTGTTCGCTGATCATTAATCGGCTACGGTTAATTTCAAATCTCCAGAACATTTAAATTTTATTACCTTCGTTCATATCTTTGAAGTGTAACAATTCGAAAATATTTATCAAATAAAATAATATAATGAAACGGATGGTCGAAAAATAATAATAATGATAATTGCATATCAAACAAAATCTTAAATACGTCAAAATGTTTGAAACAATTCAAGGACTATATGAACTGACTGAATAGGGATTTCTGTATATATGTTGTTGGGGAGTTGTTGTGGCGATATTTTTGTTGCCAAGTTGTTTTGGCCTGTTAGGCCACGGAAGTTAGACACGGAAACAGGAAGATTAGTTCAAACAGTGTATTAGAATAACAGAACATATATACAAAGTAAAGTGTTAGTATTCAGTAGTTGTAGAGTTTGGAGAATACAGAGGAAAGTTCAGAGACACATTTCTTTAGGACGATGATAGAAATGCCATCACCTTCGCTTGCTTTATGGGAGTCAATCTGAGAAATTATGTTAGAGAAACCGGATTATATATACATCACTCAAGTGAGACTCAATTCTAAGTAGAAATTAGGGTGTGTTTACCACAGATGAGTCAAAGGTGGAGTTGGAAGAGAATTTGCGAGCTAAGTGCTCTGTCTTGCCCACTGTGGATGCGAGGACCTCAAATTGATGAAAGGAGTGATCAAATGTTTGATGTTGTTTAGCATATTATTGCAGACCCTCTAGTAGACTTTGGAACCAAGCTTGCGAGATGCTATACGCAGCTTGATTTTATTAGCAACCAACAGCTTAACACCATTTAGGACACGCTTGCATTCAGTAGAGCGGCGATAAAAAAAACGTCCATTTTAGCTCGACGCATCAATCCATTAAACTAAAAAATGATTCATTTGGGCAGTAGCAGCCACGCAAGAAAGCGGTAACTAGAAGTATGAATGAGCTTTAAGGCAGAATTTCTAGATTTCGATACCTGCTTTCATCCAGGAGGAGATCTCAGAGGCACAGTTTTCAATAGGGAGATTAAAACTTTGTTTCAAAGGGCATCACAAATTAGTCTCGGAATGAGTCACAGTCCGCTGTTTGTTATCAGAAGGAAAACGAGATATTAACAGAAACTATACCATGATCAGAGTTTCAAATGGGGTAGAGCTGCATGGCTTGGCAAGTAGAGACCTATAATTCAAGGTTACCGAGGAAACGTATGGAGAAATCTGCCACCAGCGAGAGAGACTGTGTGATTGAGATGTTCAGGGTATGAATGCTAGTAGGATCAGTGACCAAGATTTCAAGCCACTTGGCCTGGTGTATTTAAAGTCCCCGAACACAAATATGTTAGCAAATGCGAGAGAGAAGATGGCCTTATATTATCTGAAATACTATCAAGCACGGCACAGTCAAGAGAGGAAAGTGAGCAGTAGAGAAAGAACATATAGCTGACTGATATTAGTATAGAGAGACGGAAAAACATGTAAGAATCGTCTGGGGATTCAAGATAGAGTTTTCCAGTAAGTGAGATATGTTCGCTGGCATAAATTCCCAGGACATGCATTTAGACATTAGAGTGCTACCTAAGAAGCGGAATGTAACCGTGAATCGATAAGATTTCGGTGTCAACGTTGGTTTCGCAGAGAGCGAAGATGTCTCTTGACCTTTCGTGAAGGAACGATTCGACACTGCAAAAGATGATACGTATTCCACGGATGTTTGAGAAATACTCTTGAGGTGTTTAAGTCTTTCTAACTTAGCTGATTTAGTTTTATATATTTCGTTCTGGATCGTCAGGAATTGGTTTGGTTTGGAAAGGATAGGCCTTGAGTAGTAGTATTAGACTGTCATCAATTGCGACATGTGTAGAATGGAAACTGGCGCAGACTGCAGTACAGTGTCTCCTCAAGATTACCACCAGAAGCGCTTGCAGGAACACACATCCATGCATGACACAGCACAGCAAGCACTAATATTATGCGACTGCTAACCAGTGAAGCCTAATTAGACTTTACGCAAGAGTTCGGTATCTTATCTACCAGTCAAAAACAGCAACTAGAAAATCCTCGACCCGGAACCTTAATTAAAAAAAAAGACGTTGCCACTATATACACACATCACAAAAGATCAGCGAAAGTACCGTTATGAAGGCTTGATGAGATGAAAAGAATCGAGAATTTCTTCATAAACAAAACAAGAGGTGAGCTTCTACCCCTGTTCAAGAGGAGAGGGATAAATATGGCCTAGTTCATATGAGAGCCTATGTACTGATATTAAAAAAAGTGAAAATTAAAATAAATAATTGAAAAGTAAGAGAATAAAATAGAATATAAATAAAGCAAGAAAGAATGATTCTTACTAACTTTCAACTTTGTATAACGGTGGGAATCTATTACTGAACAATTAAATATATTGAACCTTCTTCTATATTCTCAGAATGCAGAAGATCGGATATATATAGAAACGCAGCAAGGGGAATTAAAGCCATTAGAGAGTTCTCAGTAGAAATTAAGAAGTCGTTTTAAAAAAATATATCCTTCATACGATAGAGACAGTGGTTAAATAAAACCATATTTAAAAATAAAACGCATTCCCTACAAAAAAGGAATGATATATTCATACTCACCACAGATTCTAAAAGTATTATCGGCGTTAAATAAGCCTATTGAGGTTGATATGGCATAATACAAAATAAACGCAAACCAAACGTAACTAAACAAAACCAAATACTATAAATAAGCACTTATAAAATACCCGATAAATTTACAGAAAAAATTAAATAAAAAAATCAAATCATGGTCTAATTGGTCGTAATCTCTAATATACCCCTTCATTCAGCCACCCAACATGTATAAATAAACAATATGAAGATCATATCTATAAAAATAATCTATGCCTTAGGGGTTAATGAAACGTCGACTCTTCTTTCCTATATTCCTGTTTAAGTCTCACCCTTTTACTGTGAAATCAATAAGATGTAAACGCAAATTCTACTCCATCAGCTTCTTTTCTTTCAACTCCCGCCTGTGAAATTCTCTTCCGTTTACTTGCTTCTCTGACAGCTGCAATCTCTAAGAATTTAAATGTAAAGTCAATAGTCATCTTCTATATCACTAACTTGCATCCTCTCTCTCATGCTCTCATCTCATTTCTTCAGTACTCTTATCCCTCTCTTACCCGCTTCCTGACACCCCCTCTATTGTGGTCTCTTTTTCATAAATTTTCTCTCATGAAACCCACTGAACAACAGTGGCAGTATATAATGTTGCTTGGAGCGATACAATTATAAAAATAGAAAAAACAAACGCTGTATATATATATATATATATATATATATATATATATATATATATACAGCCCCTAAAAGAGTGGTAGAGTATGGTCTGGAGATTTTATTGAGACGTGAATCTGTCACTAGCTATGCTAGATTTTTATTAATCAGATTAATCATAACGATTTTCTCTGTCTATTTCTCCAGTTCTTGCCCGAAAAATCTGTCGTAATGCTTCTGTTTTTATTATTTCATTTGGTCGGAATTTTTCGGCTCTAAAAATTGTACCAATTTCGATATACTTTTTTTGTTTTTTTCTGGTAAGTTTCTTTCTAGTTTTTTCAACTGAATATTTCTGCACTTGAAACAAATCCAGGGATTGAACTATAAACTTCTAGGAAACGAGAAGCAATATATGGATGCCATTTAATTATCCTTTAGGAGACCGACCTGCTTTCCGTCCTTTATTTCTACGTTGGCGGAGACAGGAAATGAATTAAAGATGCCCAAGTAACTATCTTTTTTATATATATAATCGTTTCACCCCGAGCAATGCATTTCACTGCCACTATTGTGCAGGGGGTTACATAGAGAGGAAAGTGGTGAGAAAGGATGGTTAGATATAGGAAATGTCAGAAGGAGGGTGATAGACGGGTAAGGATGAAGAGAATGAGGGTTGGGTAGATGTTGAGGGTGTTGGGAGAATAGATGCAAGTAGATTTATGGTAATGTTATTGGGGCAGATGTATGTATGCGTACTACGTTAGTGTATTGTCTGACAAGTAGATTGCAGTCCTTGGGAAATTAATAAATTTACAATTTTTTTTTCAGTTTTAATTAACAAAATGAGTTTCTACAATGTCATATGATGGTATTCAAGCAATAAATAAAACTACTTAAAAGTCAGTCTTAATAGAGATTTTTAATTATTCCTTATTAATAACACATTTATATGAGTATTATATTTGGTGCTGACGATTGAGCTTACATTTTAAGATTTCAGAGGAAATAAATAATTTTACCAATGGTTTCATCCCCCGGAAATATTCAGATTCGTCTCTTTTTAATCAGGTTAAATCAATATAGCCATTAAGAGTGTAAGAGATTCTGAGAAAAATAAACTCTTTAAAGAAGAGAGATCAATAGAATAACAAGAAGTAAGAAGACATAATAATCATTGGTGGTGAATTTACATTTTTGAAGATCAAAGTTGACTGGACAGAAAGAACAAGGAACAGATTTTTACATGCGAAAACTGCTAGCGAAAAAATTATTACATCTAGCCAATTGAAATGAAAACGATGAGGCCTTGCTGCCAATCAAGAACTGCGCTGAAATACATAACAAAAATAGTTCCGTCAGTTAAGTGTCATACGTGCTACACGCTTGTGCGATCATATCTCGAGAGATACATGAATGACCAGCAGATTTTCCCGCAGTCGGTTGCCTTTACTTTCTGCGGTAAGCTGTTTGCCAACCAAGGCTATGGTAGTACAACAGATTCATACCTTTTCTATTGGTATTTGAGTGTATGTGAATTCAACGAACTTAACTGGAATTCGATCTCGACACTCCGTTTTCTCCTTCCGACACAATATCCGCTGCACCACAAAGAATATCGACAGCGAAATTTAATATGAAAAACTATGATAAAATAATAAAATAAAATGTCAAAGCAGAGCAATTTTACGGCGGAGTGAAATTGAGTGAAGCTGAGAATGCAGTTCAGGACCAATAATATTGCAGATTCTTCTTTCTAATTTTCAGTTTTGAAATCCTATGTATTAGAATTAGTAATATACATATACTGTTGATAATGATGGATTGTATGTTTGGAAAATGTCCTCTCAAGTTACGTAATTGTCTTCTGGGTATTTCCTAAATTTCTCAGAAATTATATATATTAAAAAAAACGCATTTATATTTTATACCGTAACCAACATTCGTGCGAAAATATTTCCTCAATGACGTTTTTCAAAATATAATTTTATGGTAATAAAGTTAGTTTATAACCATAAGCTTAAGGCATTAATGCATACTATTGCATTAGGAGAAGCTAGCCTCGCAGATATTCATTTTGAAAGATGAAAATATTGATTGAGGATTTTTCACTGGGCACCAAGAATACGTAAGTAATTATCGTCATTATAAATGAAATGTTGATTATCGGGTGAAAATCTTCATGTGTTCAGAGGCAAAGAAAATGCAGAGACATAATACTAGATTTCCTGAATTCATAGCAGAAACGTTATAAAAATAAGTGTATAAAAAATATTAGGTTTATATCAAAATATATATTATGAATAATAATTATGTATATTTCGCACGAACATATGTGAAATTTTCAATGCCTATTTAAATTCAAAGATTGTGCATTATATATATTTAAACACAGCACACACACACACACACATATATTATTTGTTTATATATATATATATATATATATATATATATATTACTTGTTTGAGCATTATTTGGATAAACACCTATATTTGAGTAGATAATATGCTTTTAATATAACAGTATATATATATATATATATATATATATATATATATATATATATATAGATAGATAGATAGATAGATAGATATTGGGCGTGTATAATGATAATATACATGATCAAAAAAGTCTGTCTTCTTCTACCGAACGGACATAGCCAAAAGGAAGAATTGCCGACTGACGCCAAATCGGTCAGATTTCAATCCTGGATTAAAAGCCGTCGGAGTCTAACCGTACTGATGAGCTGTGATACAGTGAAACAGATCTGTCTGCGGATGACTATATATATATATATATATATATATATATATATATAAAACTATCGGCCCGAATATTTAGTTTGTCTTCGTTTAAACTGTGAAATCATTCGTTGTCTAGCGGTTAAACATCTTCAGATTAGTTGATATCTTCTATAGTGTTAGGGGTGACAGATTTTAATCTTGACGAATGACAAATAATTTCAAAACAAACTTTCTCAAAAAACTATTCACGCCGGGAGAAATATATATAATTCAACAGAGTGTTGATTCTAAAAGAGAATACCTACTAAAATACGAGTATTTATTAAAAACATTGTTCAAACTAAAAAATTAAACGAGTCGCTTGTAAGTCGAATCGAAATGAGTCGAATCTTTCTGGATTATATATATATATATATATATATATATATATATATATATATATAAACACAGATTTTTACCCACAGAATAAATTAATTTCCTTAAATAAAGTAGACGTCATTATAATTATCCCAGTCCGTGGAACCTTCCTTGGGTTGGGATAATTATAATGAAGTCTATTTTATTTAATATATATATATATATATAACATAGCACACTTGATATACAATCTAGCTAAATTCCAATAAAGACGAACTCAACAGAACTCAGTGTTGAATTTATTTATTTAATTTAACAGTTTATGACAGTGGATAATACATATTTCACCACGTCCTGATGTTATAATCGCAGCTCGTCAGACGCAAATTATACAACGTTTGTTCCCCCATAATATCACCGCAGAAAAATTTATTTTATTTTATTTTATTTAACATAGACGCCCACAGGTCTATATTAAAATAGGCATTTGTAACTGTTATCTACGAAAATTTCTCGCTCATTCGAAAAGAACCCCAAATAAAGATGAAAGCAAAGATAAAAAAAAAAGACAGACGATTGATTAATGTAAAAAAGAGAAAAATGAGATAAAAGAAAAGAGAGAAAAAAAAGGGAAAACACAAAAATTGACTGTAAAGCAAGAAGAGAAAAAGAAAGGACAAAGAGATACAATAAAAGAAAATTTAGTATCACTAGAAATAAATGTTGACTCCATTTATCGAAATAGCGTCTCAAACTACCTAACTGTTCTCTTAGAAAAACATGGAAAAATTTAATTATGAAATTTAATTTCAAATATACTGGGATATATTTACGTTACAAAAATATTGTACATCATAATTTTAATACAATTTGAAAAGATAACTACTCTTACTATTATTTTAAAAATTAATGCTAATTTAAAAAATATTAAAATAATCAAACATACTAAAATTAAAAAAATAGAAACAGAAAAAATTAGATAAACCTAACAGAAGGGGGATATACACAAAATGAAGGAAAGAAAATGGAAGAAATCACGATAGAACGGATTTTAAAACAATTTAAAAAAAAACAAACTCTAGAGCGAAAACGACGTATTATTCACTCATATTCATTCTTAGAAACGGGATAAGGGATTTACACTTAAATTAAAATATACCAACGATATGGAGTACTTATGGTGAAAAATAAACCATAAATCATACAACCTAACATAAATTACATTATAACCACTAGTAGTAATTTATTCTAACTATAGTTAAAATAATAACTCCCAATAAGAAAATATAATTTATTATAATACAATCTTAAAAAATATTTAAAATACTAGCAATACTAATAATCGATAAAAATAATAAAAAATATAATAATAATAATAACAAATAAAACAATAAAGAAATAACAAATATAATTATACATACATATATACACATACACACACATATATATATATATATTTATATAGATATATATTTATATATACATGTATGTATCAAACTAAATGTCTCTAAGACGTAATGATAATTATAATAATTATAATAAAAAAGAATAATATTAATAATGATAATAATATTAATAATAATAATATTCATTATATCACAAAAGAAGACAAAAGAAATTACAAAATTACCTATAAATATAATAATTATAAAAAAATAAGAAATAAATATGAAAAAGAAAATATCAATATTTATCAATTCTTTGTAGCGTATTTTGTCGAATGCCTTCGCATAATCGATAAAACATAGGTACACGTCTTTTCTCATTTGTATTGCTCTTTCGGATATCATCCTAATCATAAATATGGCGTTTCTTGTTAGTGTTATTTTCATATCTCCTGGCTGATTCTGATTCTCGCTCTATTCATCAGGATTCGGAAGATCAGTTTATGATTTGTCTCATTCGGTGGAATTCGTTCATTTTGCAGCTAGTCTCTAAGGCAGTGTTATAAAAATCGACTTGCTTAGGTCGTCCAGTATTACACCCCTGTAATAAATTTAATTTATAATTCTGTAATTTTGTAAACGCCAAATTAATACAGGGCTATCAGCAACTCTATCACAATGCCGTCTAGTCTTGCCGTTTTCTTTCAATTCTGTTTGGCCATTGCAGCTTCCCCTTCGGACTTTAATATTTCCTGTCCATCCTCATGTTTGTGTATTATCGGGTGTCTCTCTCTCTTCTCGAGGAAAAGAACTTTAATATATTCTTCCCATTGCTGGAATATTTCTTCTTTTTCCAATATGATCGTTCCATAATTAGCTTTTATGCATCCTGTTGAGGAGCAGGTTATTTGTCCTGTAATTTCTCCTATTTCTTTATGAATGTCTGCTTTCTTATTCCGGCACTGTACTTCTGCACATTTGTTCTTGAGCCATTCTATTTAGCATGTATGCCTTTGTTCCTTATTTCCTTGTGTAGTTTCCTGTACTCAATTCCATGTTTTGCAATCGTTTTCTGTCCCCTTTTCATCATATGGAGAATCTCTTCAATCATCCGCATGTTCTTTCTTCTACGTCTGGTTTTCTTTGGGCCAATATTGTTTGCTGATGTCACTAGCGCTTCTTTACTGAGTCCCATTTCGAGATTCCTTTTCCAATTCGTTCTTCGTATTTGTTTTTCACGCTGTCAGTGTATTCTTCTGCGTGTTGTATTGCAGTCTTGGTACTGCACTAGGATTCTTCAGTCTCCGGTGTTTCACCCTTAGTTTCTAGATTATTAGAATGTGATTGCTTCCACAGTCGGCACTTAGATAAGTTTAGCATTGAATCACTTTATTTCTGTATCTCCTGTTTAGAGTTATAAAGTCTATCTAGTTTTTCGTTTTGCCTCCTGGGCTTCTCTACGTCCATAGACGTCGTGTTCTTGAAATCAGTTGTTAGTTATTACCTGATCGTTTGCTGTGCAACCATTTTTTTTCCTCGTTCGTTGCGGATTCCTGATCCAAAGTTGCCGGTTGTCTGTTATTCCCTCTCTTTAACTACCTTGACATTCAAGTCATCCATTATGATTCTAATTTCTTCGCTTTTGCACGGAGCCTTGGTATTGTCCAGTATGGAGCAGAATGATTTCTTCCTCAGTGCTTTGCGATGTTGGTGCATAAAATACTATAATAAATATGTTAAATGATTTTCTTCTCAGTTTGACGAAGAGGAATCTCTAGAAAAATAGCAGAATTCCAAAACGCGTTTCTTCATTTAGTCGTTACGACAGCATTATTATTACAAAAATCTCTACACGCTGGGCGAGACAACGTCAGTGCTACTTTGTAAATTGTATGAAATGGCACCGAATATTTTCTGTTTTTCAAAAACTCAGGTGATTTTTTTTTACTTATAATCGAGTAACCGCACTCATATGACAATTTTCTGTTCTCTTCAAATGAAATAGTTTTTTTTTTAATCATATCACCCCGAGCAAGGCGGTAACACCACTGATGTGCAGGGGGCTACATAGGAGTGAAAAGATTGGAAAATAGAAAGCCAGAAACCACATCCCAAACAGGAAACAAGGGATGAGCCTCTTCACCTGTTCAATAGACGTGGGTGGAGTGTAAACCAGGCGATAGTTTAGTCTATCTACTCCAATTTTAGTCTATCTACTCCAATAGTTGCCCAGGTTTTTTTTAACCTTTCTTAAAACATTGAAACCGATTCAGTCGTTGGTGGCTTAAGGTATACCACGTTCTACAGGAAAAATAATATTCCATCCGATATGGATAAATAGGTGTTTATAGTTACAAAATATATTCACAACGAAGACTAAAATTGACCATTATGGCAAACACCTCAATACGCTTTTAACAATTTTACTTTATAGAACCGCTTCTACATCATAAAGATAGTAATTACATATCTGATCTGATTAACGCATAAAACTGCTCTAGGTATTTTTTCCTCGTTAGAAAAATAAAAAAACACGCCAGTCAATAAAAACACTAGTATTTTAGGCTAGTAACCGGATGTCATAGTAAACTCCAGCCACAATCACTAACGAAAAGAAACTTACTTATAAAATAGTGAAACGTTTCTTTTCAAATCTTATTGATTCATCAAACATTTTATTTATTCGTACAGCAAATATAAGCGTCATTAATTACAAAAAATTATGGTTTTTACTAGCATTTTTATTTATTTGTATCAAATATTTTTTTCTCTTTATAAAATAATTTCTTTAAAATTCTGTTTTCTAAATTATGTTCTGAATTAAAGTTTCACAATGTAGATAAAAATATATTTGTACAAATATAAATAATAGAAGATGTCAAAACTACCGTCTACTATAAAAGTGTACATTTTGTTTCGACATTGAAAGAACAATGTCTCATCAGTTAGTAAAAGTTATTTTTGAAAAGAATTGAAAATTAATTTCCTTTTATTGGCAAAAGGATAGGAAAAAATTGAGAAAAAGAAGGGTAATCAACACAAAAGAGGAAAGGAAACACAAATTAAATAAAAAACAAAGAGAGAAAGAACTAAAGAGACATAAGGAAAGAACCATTGATAGACTCCACGTTTAGGTAGGAAGTAAAGTATAGGCAATTACAAGCATCTATATATTTTTATGGTCTATATGTGTTCAATTTCATCTATAGAGAATCCTAATGTTTCTGAAGTTTATACTGGAAATACAATGTACTCTTTTAAAATGATTTTTTAAATCATCTACTAATAAATACAAACAAAGTATGATATCATTTTCTAAATATTTCTGGAAGCTAAAAAAGAAAATAAAACACCTAATGTTCAATAAAATTTCTCAAACAGGCTAAAATATATCAATTGGTCAATGAACCACCTTTCTTTTGTTTACAAGAAAAAATGGACATTGTTAAATGCATGAAGAGTGACATATTACTGAATCAGAGGTATGAAACTAGAGTAAATTGTAAACATATTAAAGAACTGACCTTACATTCCTGCTAGAATTATAACATGTAAGGCTCGAATCTCCAGAAATTATAAACTCTTCATATTAGTAATGTTTAGTATCTTGATATTTATTCTGAACTAAATGATCTTTCTTCTTATGTTATTTAATCTCTATTTTTAGAGTTATTTCTATTACAATTGTAATTTAATTAATGCTTTTAAAATTTAAATTTGATTTTTACTTTAAAATTAATTCTTTCCTTTAATAGCAAAATCAAAAAATAACAGGAAATGAATTTTCATCTCTTTTAAAAAATAACGTTTAATATCTGATGAAACATTGTGCTTTCAAAGTCGAAAGAAAATATAAGATTTTGTTGTAGACTGTAATTTGGACATATTCTAAAGTATAATTTATAATTTTAATCACTTCTCTGTTTATATATAGAGCACTACTTCAAATTAATATTTTGAACGTTGTAAACATTTTCTTCGTTACTCATTCATTTAGTTATATATATAATAATACATATTATAGACGCCAGACAATAGATGTTGCAGATGCCTGCTTAATCCCATTTAGCGTGTGCTAAATGGACCTTAGTTACAGTTTCTGGCAGAGTGTGCATTATCTGATGTGATCAATCATCTGAATAAAGCCAGCATGTTCAAACCCTCATTTACGATGACTTGTGATTTCGTCCATGTACAAATATCAATTTAGATGAGTGTTGTGGTAGAGTCTGTGAACATGACATCAGAGAACCGAGTTCGAATTTCAGTTGGATTCATCGCATTCACTTACGCGCAAACACCCTCCAAATAGGAGTTAAATTGCAGGACAAATAGGTTTCTATAAACATGGTTGGTAACCAGTCTACTGGAAAAAATTTATGACAACCTACTTCGGAATAACATTATGTACAGTCAGCCATGTCACTTCTAGACATGATGCACCAATCGTGTATCACTTATGGCACTTAAATGAATGAAAAATAACGGCTCTCAAATAATTCTAGTTACGCAAATGCATCCACAAGACTTTAGTGCTATTAGTTCCTAGTGGTTTGCAAAATATCCCGGATACTTGGATCGAATCCTCAGAATGATAACATTAGGAAGTCTTCCTTGTGATAGATACATCGATCCTGGACACTGAAGTTAACAAAAAAAGACAACAGTGTGTTTCATGCTTCAATGCAATAGTCAGGCCATTTTGACTTATGAAATCGACTCTCACTATCGGCGCTGGCTTCGTTGTCTACCGCTATATTGAAATACGCTCTGTCTATGATATGTGGCTCTTATGCTTCATAAATGAAGCATAAATTCAGACTATATGCTTATATGTACTTTATACGTAGGGTTTAACATCAAGCTGGCATGTTTCTACCGTAAGGTATCTTCAGGCAGCATGAACTTTTGCCTGAAGATACCAAAATGTACTATTATTGATATATTATAAAGCTATTATTGTTATATATATATATATATATATATAGACTTTGAGATTTGAAAAAGATATCACCCGGCAGGCGGTCGAGAGCGAGAGAAAATTTACTCGCCCCCATATCATTTTACTCGACCGTCTCCATTTTTTAATTGTCGCCTTACGTAAACATAGCGTGAATCGCTGACAGAAAACAAAAATGAAATTTAATTAAAATTTCGAACGTCTTAGAAAGGATTTAAAAATAAAAAAATAACAACAACAAAATGTTATCTTTCTTTCTAATAATAGCTTAAGCATTTTGATGACAAAACATCCTTTGTATTTAAGTTTGAGCCCTTTTAACACCATGATATGCTGTTTTTTTTTGTCTTTTTCTTTTGGCAATTTAGTGGAGGTACGTAAATTTGTAGTTTGTTTCTTCTGTTTGACTACAACCTCCAACTCATAGATCATGAAAAAATATCAAATCTAATTTTCTCAAGGATTTTCTATAAAAGATTACTTGTATAATTTGTTTTTCGGTGCGTGGTTGAAAGAAGTGTGCGTACTTTATTTTTTTGTCTTTCTTTCAAATGTTGGTTTTTACTTTTTGTAAGCAATCTCGGTGACCGAGAGATTTTGACTCCACTCTGGAAGCGTTAATTAAATGAATGTTTACACTAACCGCGACGATAAACGCGAGACCAATGTGTTCAATAATATTATTGTAGGTCATTCTAAGCAACTTGTGAATTTTCAGTTGCATACTCTTGGATTGTAAAAGTTGGGTTGGGTTTTTCTTCAGTTGAAGGGACACGTTTCATTGCGAGATTTTAATTGACAGATTACGAGTAAAGCAATATATTTTAATCGTTAATATTTGTTATGATATTATGTCTATAATAGCATTCCGTTTACCGATTCCAGATTCGGTATCACTGTTCGGAAATTTGAAATGAAAAAAATCTGCTCATGGTAATGCTAACAATTTGGGTAAGGAAAGAAGACCGGTGGATCTCGTGCAAAAAATTAAAAAAAACAAATCATCATATTTTACCGAATAATAACTGAGAAACTGTCCTTTAGGTTACCAAGACTTTAAACGCAATACTAGAATTGTGGTAAGGTCTCATAATTTTACAGTTGTAATAAGCTTCATACTAACGGTTTTTCCTCCTCGCACCTCTTTCAGGTAGAACATAATGGTGAATACTTGATTTCCAATGGCAGCCAATGCTAGACAATCTCCTTAAAGAAGAAAAAGTGTTTTGAAGCAACAGAAATAAAATTCTACAGACTATTCTTTTGGAGATATCATGAACCGAACATGTAAGCAATGAAAAGATTTTAGATGAAATGGGAGCTAAAAGAAAATTTATACTTAACGCCAGGTTAAAACTGTAGAAGTTTCTGGTGCACATAATGAGAAAAGAAGATTTAGAAAATTTAATACTCATGTGATACTTTGAGGGAATGAGGGACAGCAGAATGTAGCACGTAACGTACTTTGAGTAAATGAATTATAGAACAGGGTTTGGAAGAAATAACATATAAAAAAAACATATGAAGAGCAACGAGAAACATGAAGGTGCGGTTAGAATAATTCTCTGAATAGATATAGCACTTAAACAAAGATTTGAGCTCTGTATATTCAAATGAAATGTCAGTCGTTTTATACTGTCTTCCTAATTCCAGTACTTGTACTGTTTTAAATCCTTAAGAATGTAATCATTTTTGTTATATTATTTCACACTGATTAATTAATTGTGTCTTAGTGGCTTTATTGTCTTGAGTATTGTAATATTATATAAAAGGTGAAGTTCCTGGGATACGCAATGAGGATGGAGGGCTTGGAGAATCTGATACTAAAAGATAGAGGGGAAAGAGACAGGGGAAAGCAACGGATAACATATTTGAAGGACCTAATCAGGTGGATGACGGAACGAGGTTTGCATGGTGTAACAGGAGAAGGTGTGCTCAGAGCCACCACGGATAGGAAAAAGTGGAAGGCTATGATCGCCTACGTCCTGAATGGACAAGGCACATAGAAGAAGAAGAGTGTTTACTAAAAGCATATTAAACTAAAACAAATATTTTTGCTAAAAAATAATTCAGTTTTACCACAAGTGGCGTCTACGGCATGTGCCCAATACGAAGATCGCATATAATACATGCCGTATATTTTTGGAGGAATTTTGGAAAAAAAAGAAGGGGTGTTATGTACATTATAATATGAAACAAATTGTGAATGCATTTTTAAGACAGGTGAGTGTAAGAAATTTGTCCCGACATCATTGCACGAGTTAAAACAAAGAAGAAAGATTTCACTTTTACACAGCTAACCTGATAAAAAAAAAAATTAAAAATGCTTTATCTAACGTTTACTGTCGGTATGACATCTCCAGTCGAGATGTTCGAAGAATTTTGTCTTACTCGCGACGCATGATGTTTTTCTTTACCATTCTTCTAAAGACATACTGAGAACCGTCTATGGAATTGGTTATGGAAAGGAAATTACTTGGGAAGAAAGAAAAAAGTAAAAAAGATAAAAATAAAAATAAAGAATAAAATGGCATGTTCTTTGTAATATATAAGATATTGCCTTACGGTAGAGAAGATATTTTCCAAGTGACGGACGTGAAATTTGAGTGATGTCTGCAATCTTCACCGCGAAAGGAAAATGGCAGAGCTTAACACATTCATACTTGAATTCAGATAAACATTCATATACGGATAGAACACTCAATGTTTTATTGCTAAAATGCTCTTATATTGGAAAAGAAACGTGTCAAGATTCAAACAAGCATCTCATTCAAATGTACCGGGTATGTTCAACAGTATTTAAATTTAATGATAATTTTTATACAGTGATTCTAAATTATTATTTCATTTGCATGGGAAAATGAACTAAAAAAACCAAAGTTAGGACCCCTTAGAGACAATAAACATTTATAATATCAACAGCATTCTTCCATAACACCAACTGTGATCTGTTTTAAAGTTTTATAGAAAAAATTGATTTCCTAAATTTAAAATTCAGTTTAAATTCAAAAAATTAGATTAATCATAAAAACTGAGTTTAAAAAAATAAGGTATAGTTGTACAATTAAAAAGATAGGTCCAATAATATCTACTATCTACACCTCATCCCATCTAATCATATTCTTCCCACCCTTACACTTCCTTACTATCCCCTTCACTAAGCCCGAAGAAAAACATCTAGCCACTGCGCCATAAAAAAGCTATACAATATCTTAATGTTAAATATGTCTAAAGAATTCCCGACAAGTTCATTAATCAACTCTATCACCCACAAACTCCCTCATTTCAAAATTCCAACGGACGAATTTCAAGACTTATATCCTTATCACAGACCCCATCTACATCCCACACAAAATTCGCCAAATATAAGAAAGGAGACTTTCCGTTCTTTGCACACCACCTGAGGAGACATTGTCATGTCAATGTCTAAAGAGAATGTACACTTTGTAGTGGATAAAAATTTATACAAGTTCTAAACTATAATTCATAATAAATATTCACGGCTTTATATTATATACCAAACACTATTTTAAATTAATATTTTGAACGTTATAAATTTTTGTTCGTTTCTTATTCATTCGGATATATATGATGATGGACTCTCCCGTCGATTTCGACGTATGAGGTCTAGACAATTGTTCAATTCGACGTAGCACGCCTACACTTACTCATTTGTAAATGGCATTTGAGTCCTGCAAGAGACTTGCAAACAAGGCAAAAATGGAGGCAAGAAGGAAGATTGCACGAATAATCGGCTGGATCACTTGCAGATGCTTTGGTTCTCTCACGTCCTACGCGCAGTTGGTCAATCTCAGTCTCATAGAACTGCTTAATTCCCCTCTGGCAGGCAGATTTCCATTCATTTCTTTGAGAGGCAATTCGTTCAAAATCACGGTGAGGAATATTTGTACATGTCAAATTTATTTTCAGCTTATCCTTAAAGTGAATCAGAGGTCTACCCACATTCCGTCGTCCACTGCTGAGCTTCCCGTACATCATCTGCTGTGGTACAGGTAATCTTCCATACGTAAGACATGTCCTACCCAACGCAGCTGTGACTGCATAAAAAAACCTTCAATTCCGCTAATACCGCAGCGCGTGAACAGGTCCACATTAGACATCCGATTGCCTAGGGTGAGACCACAAATTGTTCTGAGGCAATTTTTGTGGAAGACATCAAGCTTCTGGATGTGATTATGATAGGCTCTCCATGATTCCGATCCATAAAGCAGCGTCGTTAGCCCAACTGCTTTATACACCAGTACTTTAGTCCTTAGGTTAATCCCCCTGTCATCCCATAACCGATGGTGCAGTTTCCCAAAAGTACTAGTTGCTTTCGCAATTCGATTAATGATTTCATCATCAAGAGAAGCATTCCAATTTCCTTACTTCCAAGATAGGTAAAGTCTTTCACATATTTCAGATCTTTACCATCTATTCGGATTGGTATATTGGGAAAGCTGTGTACCGCTGCTTTACACCCAGAACTTGCTTTGGTGTGGGGCGAGGCTAGTGAATCCCCTCGCTTTTCTTGATGCTGATTGTCAAACTAAAAGCCTTGCAAGCAGCGGAAAACCTATCTACAAGCAGTTGTGCTTCCTCCTGAGAGGTTGCACAGAGGTTGCACAACAAACAAAAGATCCCTAATGATAGTTTATTGAATGAGGGTCATAGTTTCGAATCGTTGCTGGTTGAAGAGACCACCACTTGTTCTGAATTTGAATTCTACGCCTGTACCAATATCAGCAAAAGCATACTTCAGCATAACTGAAAAGAACAAAGCAAACAGCACAGGTGCTATTACGCATCCCTGTTTGGTACCATTTGTCACATTGAAAGGTTCTGAAGACTCCCCATTCGAAACAACAGATGCCTTCATTCCATCATGAAAAGACATGATTACATTCAGCATGTTGACGGGTATTTCCAGCTTTCTCAAACCTTCCAGAGATTTGCACGGTTAATTGTGTCAAAGGACTTTGTAAGGTCAATGAAAACCATATACAGCTCCTCGTTCTTCTTTCGGAGTGTCTCAGCAACCTAGCGGACGGAAAAAATCATATCGGCAGTACCTCGACCAGCACGGAAACGGCACTGTGATTCGGGGTATACATCGTCAACAAGGTGTTTGATTATTCCGTTGAGAATAAGTCTTGCCAAGATCTTCCCAGCAATTGATAAAGGTGAGATGCCACGATGGTTGTCACAGATGTTCCTATTGCCCTTGTTTTTAAATAGGTGTTGAATTAGTGCATCTTTGAAATCCTGAGGGACATTTCCAGATGTTCACAAAGAGACTATGCAACTTCTTCACCAGTTTCTGACCACCGTACTTAAAAACCTCAGGAGGTAAGGCGTCTTTCCCAGATTTTTTGCCTGAAAAAATTTGCTTGATATCAACAAACCCTCATGTATTGCTGGAAGGAAAGAGAGTTCAGGAATTTCAGATCGCTCAGTGATAGATGAAATTATTTCTTCGTCAGTTGTAGAAGCAATGTTTAGAAATGCTTCAAAATGCTCCTTCCAGCGATTCAAAATATCTGCTCTGTCAGTCAGCAGTGTGCCATCACTTGCAAATATGGGTGAAACACCAGATTCGTGTGGCCCAAAAACTTTCTTAATACCTTCATAAAAGGCTTTCGAGTCCTTCCTATCAAATGCTTCTTGCACAGATTTAACATATGACGACCACCATGCCTCTTTCATCTGCCGTATTGTTTTCTGGACCTTGCTTTTGCATGCATTCTACTTTTTCTTCATTAATGTGGAGTTCTTATCCTCAATCCAGATTTTGTGGGCCTTGTGCATCTCGTTGATCAAATCCTGTGCCTCAACATTTTGATCATCAAACCAGTCCTGATTCTTACGTATAGGTAAGCCCAGAACTTCCAATGCAGATGTGTAAATTACGTCGCGTAATGATTTCCATGAAGATTCAATATCATCAGTTATTTCAACAGAATTTAATGAATGATATATATATATATATATATATATATATATATATATATATATATATAATATTTATTCAGAAATTATAACATGGGTATGTTATAATATCACTACAAAAGTAGCTATTGTGCTTCGACCCTTCTTGCGTCTTGACAAGTGATGTGCAAAACATCACACATATACATATATATGCTAAGACACACAACGTTCATATGAAGTTATGCCTGTGTGCGCCCCAGCTGGCTAGCTCGCGTGTGCGTGTGCCTCTGCGCACGTCAATATTTGTACAAGTGTTAATTTATGTCTGTGTTTGTTTAAAAGGCGTCACGACAACAAATATTCCTCCTAGTGTTCATCCCAAATTAAAAAAAATTCATCAATATACGCATCTCCATCCAGTGTTTGAAATATTTCGCACATACATACGCATTTAATTTTAGCTTGTGTATTTGCGTAAGTATATAACTAATTCTGTTTATATGTTCATGCATTGAAATATGATTATGTCTGTCCGGACCTCATTCATTCAAGGATGGTCACGTTATGAATTCGCGTTGACTGTATCCAATATGTTGCAATTTAGTCTGTGTACAAATAGAGCTTTAAAATTAACAGAAAAATTAACAAGTCGATAAAAGCTAAATTTTGGAATTTGGGTATGTATATAGGCCTGGGTATATTAATATGCATATATGTCTGTTTGCCAGTATTTGTGAATATACTCATCTATTTTTCCATGTGTGAATGTTTGTAGGTTTATTTATGTATGCGTTCTTTCTCTTCTTTGTTTAATATATGAATAACTTTCTAAATCTAATAAATTGTTAAACACAGAAAATATTTTTAAATTTAGTAACGATAATAAAGTAGATAAAATATTTAATTAATAATGCTGATCTCAGTTTAATCAAATATTAATACCAATGCACCCTAAGATTATTTCTATGTCTGCCCACATATTCTTTAAATTAAAAGTTGCTTTACTCTGATTGGTCCACATTATATATACAACAATGCCTCCCTGATTAAAAAGGTTTTTTTTTAAAAACTTTTTAAAACTATTCAATTTAAAATAAACCACATCACCTGACGATACACAAGAAGTGTCGAAACGAAAAGGCTACTTTTGTAGTGATTTTATAGCATATCCATGTTATAATTTCTGAATAAATATTATCATCTCTACTTTATCTTGAGCATTTTTTGAAGAATAGTGTTTATTTGGAAAAGGAATATTATTTCATCCATACGTACCCTATACCCGTATATATATATATATATATATATATATATATATATATATATATATTGATTGATTGATTGATTGATTGTTTAATTACTTAGTATCTGGTCATAAGATTAGACCAGTGCACATTTGTAATAAAAAGTATTAAAGAAATTTCTGTTTGTAGAAATTTTGAATATTATCCATTTGTAAACGAGTTATTACTCTAATAATTTTACGCGTAATAACTTTTATATATATATATATATATATATATATATATATATATATTAGTTTTTAGTGGTGTGCTGATAAAGATAGTTATTATGGCAGAAAGTTTTGTTGACATTAATGTATTTTGGTTTTCTCTAAAATAAAACTACAATTTTCTCTTGACTAAGAGGCACAAAACGTATGATTTGTGCCTTAAAAGTGTTCTACCAATTAATTTAAATTTTAATATAACTTATACAAATTTATATTCCTATTTCCAGTTTTAATTTAGTCAATATGAAATTAGTTTACAATTAAAAACAAAATTATATATCAACCAAGCAATATATTATATTGCTATGTTAATATTTTACGAGAAGAAAAAAGACAAATCCCGAAAAGGTCAGTTTATATTTAGTACTTGAGGATTGCAGAGTGCAAGGATATCCAAATCTTGCTATAGACGTAGGTTAATATATATATATATATATATATATATATATATATAATTGTTTCACCCAAAGTAAGACGGAGCCGCCACTGATGCTCAGGGGGCTGCATAAAAACCAATACAAACATGAAAAAGATTCCATCACGCAGTGATATGCATTTATGTATGTGCATATATGTGTGTGTTGATACACAGTACAGATGTGTCCTTTTATTTCATTATATGGACATATATATATATATATATATATATATATATGTGTGTGTGTGTGTGTGTGTGTGTGTGTGTGTGTGTGTGGGCATAGAAGAATCCAAAGGAGTATCCCTTTATATATAACATTAGGATAACTCTCTAAGATAGCTCTAAACATTTATGCATATAAATACAAATATAAAAAAAATTAAGACAGACGTGTTATTTCATGGTAATTTTCTAGTGATTGTTCCAAACACCACGATAGTCCCCATATATATATATATATATAGCATGCATCACTTTCCGAAACCTCTGCATTTTTCCCAGATTGACACCCAAACCTCAGATGATACACTGGTTTCTGGAAAGAATGTCCAGCCTTTCAGCATAACGTTTCTAAACTTTCGGCGGAATGAATTGTGTACTGGGGCACTGTTTCTGTCACACAGTGCCCAACTAACCCTCCTATACACTGCAGTCGTCAAAATGAAATAGAAAAAAAGAGGTTCCAGTAAATTAATAATATAATGTCGCGACAATTTCCCGGTATAATTGAATCAATTATATATATATATATATATATATATATATATATATATATATATATATATTGTTTTTAAAAGGAAATAATTGCTAGTTACTCTTCTAGACATAATCTAAAACTTTTGCTATTACTGTTGTTTGGTGGTGATTTTTTACCTTTTCCCAATTCATTTCGTGAGTAATGTTGTTTTCTGTCTGCTTTCATATGTATTTTGTTAACGTATATATTCCAATATTACACGAAATTATTGTGAAATGCTAAACAATAAATTTATTTAATAAAATGTCCGCATTTCAATCTATGACACTGTCTGACCTCATAATAGGAGCGAGTTAGGTTGAAAAAGCTTCAATATGTTACATCTACTTAAGAATTTTAAATTAAATTGTTTATGAAAATAATTTCAGCTTTTGACGAGCAAAATAACAATGTAGTATAGGTCATGCAATGTTTGAATTGACATTTGGACTTCATTTAGCAATCTTGACTCGCTCCTCAATGGTAACTGTTTAGTGAGTTTTGTCCTAGCTGTAGAGCCAATAATTTTTGTATGGCGTCACATCTAAGCTAAGCTTCAAAAGTTATCATTTAAGTTTTGAATTTGTTTCTTTATCTAAGTCATGTTTTTTCAGTGTTTGAATAGTGGTGATTATCCACAACATACCTTCCCTGGTTGCATTAAACTGCTTTTAATGTTTCTCTTTTTCGCTGCTACACTATTCACTATGTCAGGTTTATTATCTAGGTTATTGTTTATCGCTCTACCACATTTTTGAATATGTCATATACGTATGAATATTTTCAGAACGTTTTTATGATGTTTCCCAGAATTGTGATGCTGTTTTTATTTGTAGATGTTCTTTCATTTACCGTAGTTTTAGATATCCCTTGTTTTTCACGTGTTCTGTTCATGTTACTCCTACCACTCCTCTGTAAATAGACACCTGTTATACATCTAATTTCTTCTTTATTTTAAAAGAAACTTTCAGCATTAACTGTAAAACAGTAGAAGAGATACCATGTCGCTTTTCTGCAATAATTCACTGCACATGTCAAGCATTCCATTGTTTTAATTGATTCTCCCCAAACAAGGCACTACTGCCACGGAGGGCGGAAGATAGTTACAAAAGAGAAGAGCTAAAAGAAAGAGGAACAAGACTGAAGATAGTCACGTTTCTACAATGAGAAATTGCCTGAGCTGCCAAATCGGATTCCATTAAATTGCATGTGCTCCTTTGAAATTTTATCAAGCAGGCCGAGAAAAATAGCAGGTGCACACGGCTAGATATGTCAAATTATTCAATGCACAGGACGAATGGTAGATTTGTATTATATATGTTTGTTAAAAAGCATATATAATTGATTTTGTGGTTAAAAACCTTTTTATAAAATTCACTTAATTATCATTGGAAAGTAGTGCAACGGTTAGCAGCCATACTTTAATAAATTAGTTGCGACTGAAAAGAGAGTTCGATTCTCACTAGATGATGCTGTGGGAGCTTTCATGTTTCAAGCTTATTTCGGATCCATTTCTCTGTTGGATCTCACCTGGCACGAGGCAACTTCCAAAGGAACTTCCTACCTAAATCCTTACAAACCTCTATTATTTTTATAAGCGTTGAAAATCATTCATTAAAGAAGCAAAGAGAAAGTGAAAAGAAGTTGACAAAACATTAATTTACAACGATACTCTGTATTAACAAATATTTAACAAGAATACATAAATTACATAGATGTTGAATAATAATTGAAATTGGTTGTTTGAAATTGTCTCCCATAGACTATGGGAAAATTGCTGTTGTGAATTTGAACGTAAGTCTGAATGTTCATTCCTGCTTAAAGAATTCTCAGCATGTTAAAAAAATTATGTAGACAAATGTTGCTAAAATGTTCAGATCTGAGAGTTCATGAATAATGTTCATGGTGTTAATTGTGTAAAAGATAGAATTTGTACATGAGAATGAGTTGGATTTTAAGTTTGTTGAGTTTTGCCATGATGTGTGCCTAAGAAATGTCAGGGACACGTGTCTGAAAATGCGCGGCAAATTGTATGTATGAGGGTTCAAACACCCTCACAACTTGGCAGTAAAAAGGTAGTTCATTACTGATTGTCAGAATATTAATGAATAGAGATAGAAGCAGAATCAGGCCAGAGATAGGACAGGAACAGTGCGTATTCGTCAAAGACACCGGGACATGGAACGCCATATTTATGATTAGGATACTCTCTGAAAGGGCAATACAAATGAAGAAAGAATTGTACCTATGTTTTATTGATTATGCGAAGGCATTCGACAAGATACGACCCAAAGAACTGATGGAGATGCTCGGCAGCCTCGACATTTTTGGGAAAGACATCAGAGTATTCAAGAATCTCTACTGGCAGCAAACGAACTGCATAAGAACAGGTAACGATTTCAGCAGATTTACAAATATAGAAAAGGGCGTAAGACAAGGATGTGTCTTTTCACCGGATCTGTTCAACTTGTACAGCGAGAATTTTGAGGACTCTAGATGACACGCCAGGATTTGTTATTGATGGCCACAACTTAAACAGCTTAAGGTATGCAGAAGATGCAGAGCTGACTGGAGACACGAAAAGAAAACTACAAGATCTCCTACAGAAGGTATCGTTGGAGAGTGACAAAAAAGAACTACAAATAGACTTTAAGAAAACTGAATGCATGGACATCAGCAACAGGGGCAACCCAAAATCCCAAATACAGTTCAGGGATACAAGAATTAAGCAAGTACAAAAATGTAAATACCTAGGAAGTGCTCTAACAGGAGATGGAAAGTGCGACACAGAGATCCGAAGGCGAATTGACATGGAAAAGGACGAGTTCCAGAAGCTGAGTAAAGTACTAACACACAGGAAAATCAAAGGAAAGAGTGCTGGATTGCTATGTGGTGTAGCTTCTTCAATACAGCAGTGAATGCTGGACAATATCATCGAAAATGAGGACAAAACCGGATGCAGCGGAAATGTGGTTCTACAGAAGGATGCTGCAGATATCAATGATGAGGTGTTGGAATGAATGGCAACAAAATGGAAATTAATACTGAGCACCAGGAAGGGACAACTGAAGTTCCTGGGATATGAAATAAGCAAGGAGAGCTTAGAGAACCTCATACTGACAGGCCAGATAGAAGGAAAAAGACAGAGGAAGGCAGCGGAAAGCATATTTGCAGGGCCTGATCAGGTGGATGAAGGAACGGGGTTGCGAGGTGTAACAGGAGCAAACATACTAAGAGCCACAAGGTATAGGGAGACGTGGAGAAACATGATCGCCTACGTCCTGAAGGGACAGGCCACATAGAAGAAGAAGAAAAGAAGAAGAAGAAGAATTCAGCCCAATCAGCAAACAGCTCTACATTTATTCAAATATACAATTGTTACATACTGAACTCAATACATACAATTGCATGAATGAGTAAGTGATTGTATATGTGTGTGTGTGACTCCCAAGTGTGTGTGTGTGTGTGTGTGTGTGTGTGTGTGTGTGTGTGTGTGTGTGTGTGTGTGATTCCACAATCCCATTGTTTCGGTCATGTGACATATTTATGCTACGCTCAAAAAATCACTGAACACCTCGAACTGGTGTAATGGTTATCAGTTTTTTCTCGCTAGATCCTATGCTAAATGATTAGTGAGTTAGATCCTCACTGTGTATCTTATGCATTCAGCCATTTGGTACATCTAAGCGGTGATTGGAAAATAATTTTGGGCACCTCAAATTGTGTAATGGTTAACAATCTTGTCTTGTATTTTAATTGAGTAATTAGTATGTCTTACTTTCAGCCTTCGTTCACATATAAGTGGCGCTTAAAAAGTCAGCTCTCAGCTATCATAATTTTGGTGTCCCATGCTTAAAACATAATTAGCTGTATTTCACAAAATATGTAGCATAACTTTTTCTTATTGGAATTCACTTAACTTTATAAAAAATCATTTCAGTATGATGTGTTATCAACAGCAGAATTTGAGTGTGAAAATGGAAAAATAATTTGCATGTATGTCTTGCTGGATCACCTCCCAGAAATGTTTTATTGATAAAAAAACGAAACAAACAAGTTCATTTACCTTATTAAACATTCAATCATGTAATGAATAAAATCATTAACAAACGTTTATTACTGTGATTGAAATAATGTAAAATACATTCGGCACAAAATGGTACACGGAAGAAGGACGCTTTTTGAACACCTAGATTAGCATATATTTTTCAAATATGCTAAAATGTTTTATCCTCTCTTGGGCAGTAAAAGAGAATGCGCTAGCTAGGTAGGGTAAATTGCCTGTGTCAGCTCGACTTAACTTATTCTGCTGATAATTCTACAGATGAGATTTGAAATAACATTTTGTTAATTTTCACGCAAAGAATCGTTAAAACACATAAACAATTTGTTCTCTTTAACTATGTAAGTACCTTGCATTCCTAGCTAAACGAAGTGAAAAGAGAAAAATACCAATGGGTATTGTTTAATAGTTATCAACGAATACAAAACACAAGTGACTCTATATGTAGATGGATATTGACCGAACTATAGTATAGGAATATAAGAGTATAAAGAGAGGATTATGGGAAAGTGGGTTGATGTTTTTTTTTTTTTTTTTACAGTTTATGAACCCTTTGTAGGTCATTTCAAGCCAGGGAATACATTTAGATTTTAATCTTTTTAGATAATAATTATTTAATGATACAAATCTTACTAATTAGCCCAGAGCTGATAGATTAATATATTTGTATATTTGCACGTAAGTGAATGTAACGAACCCAACTGGAATTGGACCACTCTGATCCATTTAAGTCCTGACCAGGCTCTATGTCGCTTAACTCTGATGATTGTAATGGAACCAGTGTTGCAGCGTAAAGGAACCGTAAGCATATCCATACATTTTTCAGGGGTATTTGCAAGTAAGTACATATAACGTACCCAACTTCACTGCGGAATATTTTCAAGGCTGAAATAAATATTGTCAGATCGATTCATCAATATCTGATTATGATTATCATCAGAAATCGATTGCAGCTCATACTATTTTGTAGCTAATCAATATATATATATATATATATATATATATATGTGTGTGTGTGTGTGTGTGTGTGTGTGTGTGTGTGTTTGGGTGCGTGGAAATATATATAGATACAATTTGTAAAAACAATATACATATATATATATATATATATGAAAGTTAATAATTTGCTCATATATATATATATATATATATATATATATATATATATATATATATATATAATGAAAAAAAAAACATTTAATTACCAAAGCGAATTGAAATTATTTTTTATCTTTAAACATAGTGTACGTTTTCATATATATTTTATTTATATATGCTTTTTGAAACACACTCACATCACCTTCTGTCTCTCTGTCTCGAACACACACACACACACACACACACACACACACACACACACACATATATATATATATATATATATATATATAAGAAAAATTAAGACAGATATTTCAAGGTAATTCGGAAGTATAGGCCTATTTCAGGCAAACAATTTTCAGCTTCCGTTTTTATTCAACAAAGGATTCTACATGAATGGGATTCACAAAGACCTAACGAATGAGAAAATAAAAAATAACAAATAAAAACATATAAGAAGACAAGAATATAAATGTAGCTCCCTTGAAAGAGAAAATAAGAACAATCCATCCGTTTGTCGAACCCACACACATTAAAGGTCGCATACAACCCACAACAGATAACACGCCAAGACTCTAATTCATCACCCTTGAAACAAAGTTGATGCCGCCCAGCGGTCAGTGTCGAAGAAAGTTCGAGTATAGAGGGTGGGTCAGACTAGAAAGTGGGAGTGTTAAAGAAATAAGAAGAAAGGAAAGAAAGGAGAGAGAGAGAGAAAGAGAGAGAGAGATTTACATCCTTAATTTAAAGGAACCTCATTAATCTATTTAGATTTATTTGTTTCAACTTGTATTTTTTTCCTTTTTAAAAACGTATTAATAAAAAAATTTTCTCGTTAAGAATATAGTGCTCATAAAATTGTTTCTCCAAAAATGTACTATCGGTAATGTTTAACAGTGATGTATGGCTGGAATTATTTTTCATCAAAAATGGTAATAGTTTTCCTTCAAAAATGTATTGTTTGTAATATTTTTCGACAAAATAAATTTTGTCAACAGAAATTAATTGCGAGTGATTTTTACTACAAGCCCTTTATGTTTACAATAAATTCGGAACTTATTCAGAAATTACAGCTTTAAACAAAGTTTTAAAAACAGATTCTTTTAAATTTGACTAAAAAATAAATTTCGTAGTTTTTGTTAATACAAGAAGGAGAATACAAAATTAGTCAAGGAATATTTTTTCATAGTGCTCGTATTATTTTTACCATAACAAATGTATGTTTCAATTACATTCGAAACTTATTCAGAAATAATAGGTTTAAACAAAGTTTAAATCATCATTCTCAAGTCTAAATTTTTGGTAGTGGTGACTTGACTTTTTTAGCACTTGATGTCACGAGATTTTCAAATAAAAAACCTTAAAATTAAAACAATTTTTTAAAAAATTTGACTAAAAAATAAATTCTG
>JBBBDQ010000201.1:8630000-8882500 GCA_037127315.1 Ascarosepion bandense
CTCGCACTCAATCGGCAATATATTTGTGTTCGGTGACTTTAATGGTCGCCATGCCAAGTGAATGAAAATCTTTGTCACTTATCTTGCTGGCATTCACACCTTGAACTTTATAAACACCCAGTCTATCACGCAAGTGGGGGACTTCCCTACACGTTTCCCCAGTATGCCTGATGAACATGGTTCTCTGTTAGATTTTTACTTCAATTCTATCCCTGACTCCTGCCATCCCATGCAGCTTTGCCCCATTGACAACTCTGATCAGGTTGTGGTTTCTTTAAACATCTCTCTTCACCCTGGAAAACACTGGGTGATGTAACTCGAAAAATGTGTTTAGATTCCTCATTGAAGTCGGCCCCTTGAGGGTAAAAAGTGGTGTCTATGCTTTTATCCCAGCTTGGAATTTTCATCTTAAACCTCCAATTTGATCCCTGAATCTCCTCTACTTGCTCGACCGCCATAACACAAACAAATAACCTTTCTCGGCTTTATCGGAGCCACGTGTCTGACCATAATAGGCGCTTTTTTAAGGCGGATATGCGGCGATAAAGCTGTGGAAAGATACCAAGGGGAAAAGTATTAGGAGCGACAAAGGAAGAGAGGCAAATGGAAGTCCATGATCGCCTACGATCCGAAGGGACAGAGTACATAAATAAGTAGAAGATGCTATAATTTTAACATAGTAAATGGAAAACATTTTGCTTTGATAATGAAAATGGTTTGAAGATAGACGAAGATATACAGAGTAACATGTATTCTAGATAACTTTATTAAAAAGCAATTATGAACTCCCTTAAATTGACCGTCATATTTTGACAACCTGTGTATAGTAAAATATGGATGCAGAGATGAATAACATATTCAGAATAATATCGTTATTCAAATTTCTCTGAAAATAATTTGATGAATAACACCACAAGGGGAGTACTAATTCCATGACATTGTCCATATAGAATAGTATCTCTAACTACAATACTCATTCTTTTTGAGGAACCCCTCTCTGAAAGACTTCCCCTGTTTCGTGTCCGTTATTTCAGGGTATGTGCCTTACTCTCCACGCTTGACAATGCAGGTTGCCGAAGACTATTTAACCCATAGCTAAAGGGAGTAGCGACGGATTATTTTTTTTCAAAAGAAAAATGCTCTTCTATATACCTATGTATCGTCGATGATCTCCTCATGAAGAATTATCTAATAATATTTTTGCTTGTTTCTTGCTTCCATCATTTCTATTTTAACATTTTATATCTTATTTTATTAATGTATCTATATTTTGCTCGCTGGTTTAATTTATCAATATATATATATATATATATATATATATATATATATATATATATATATATATTTGTAACTTACCTTTAATTCATATGTTCTCAAAATAATTTGTTACTTTATCTTTCTTGCAAATAGTTTCCCTCTAACTTAATATATATATATATAGATATGTATGCGTACCGTTCGCTTGCGGAGTAGGGACTCCGACTGATACCAAATCGGTCGAAGTTCGATCCCGGTTGGAAGAAAGTGGATGTCTTGCCACACTGCTAGCTGTGATATCGCAAAACATGTTTAATATATATTAGAAGTAGTACAAACTAATGTGTTGACAATCCACTTGTAGTTATTTACTTTATTAAGTGTGATTGATACTTAGTAGAGCATTATTTATTGTAATATTCTCATTATAAGTTTATAATATAAACATAGTTTACTGCAACACGTCTTTGGATTTCGTTTCTATCTTATAAGTACACGTCAGGCAGTAGACTATTTTTTCTGTTAGTGAAAAATAACTTAAATAAAATCCTGTAAATGTTTTTCGAGGACGTGTAATAAGTTTTCAAATTTACTAAATGTTACATGTTTATCCCTTTATTTATTTCATCAATGACATAGAAATCATCATGGGTTTTAAGTCATTGCACTTCTCTACAACAATGCACTATTATAAACAAATTTCTCCTATTCATCATAGCCTAGCTTTCTTTTCTTTCCTTGAGAGAAAACCTCTGAAATTCACTCACATTTACTGTCTGGATATGGGAAAAACTGGGTTGTTTTTTTATAATGATTCCCCCCAAAAAAAATATATATATATATCACTGCCTGATGAGGTGCTAATAAGATATAATATGTGTGTTTTGTGTGTGTACATACATACATACTTCTCTCTCTCTCTCTCTCTCTATATATATATATATATATATATATATATATAAAGACAGCAAAAATTTAATTTTACCTCTAAACTTAAACAAATGTACTGCACTTCAGTTTCGAAATATATCGATTTTCAATAAATTCTCAAGATGAATCTACGTTGCACTCTTCTGTAAGTTTCCATCTATTGATGTCTTGAACCCATACAGCCATGAGGCCCCGACGAATACCTATAAAGAGTAACGGATCATCCAACCATAATGAAGAAATTTACCACTCAAATGCATCTGCCCTTAAGTATCATAATTACTGGGTGCGATGAAAGTATTGTTGTGTAAATGCCGCAAAAATGAAAATAACACTGACATCTCCTTTTAACAGATATATTTATCAAAATTGCAGTAAATTATCTTGAAATACTTAAGAGTAAATTTAATCAATATAATCATTATTTCGTTCAACCACAGACTCCAGAGAAGTGCGTACCCTCTTTTATAAACTCTTCTTGTTTAAATTACTAAATGCTGGCATAATCCAAATTTGGTGTTAAAAAAGTTTTTTTCTCACTCGCTTAACTACGCCACGCATATAATATTCATGTGGATTGCACTCAGAGGTGTTAAATGGCAAGGTGTAAGCGTTGATATGATCGCAAATATTGTCTAACAGACATGATTAGATTCCCTTGATTGTGTACCACGTTGCAGGATCCGGTTGACAGACATATGGCCTTCCAGCAGTTAACCGTTTGAGCTAAAGCAACACTATCTCCTCAAGGAACTTGACGGTGTTTGCTCTGTTGAGTCAGATGCTTCCTGGTCAGATGAATGGAGACATGACGTCATCACTAGTGATCACTTCAAACATCACGATGTTGGATATATCATCGATCTCTTTCCAAATCCTCTGCAGTGTCCTGAGATTGACACCCGAACATTATGAAAAACTAGTAGTATAGTCCGGCGTTGTTCGGGTGAAGTGATAGCTTTAAAACTAATCCATGGTCTTAGAGCTCAGACTCTTTGGACGTTAGCACGAATGACTAAAAAGCAATAGTTGTTTCCAGTTAAAGCGAAACCGTAGACTGAAAGAAATATGAATGGATATAATCAAAGTTTAATTTCCTGCTATCTATATCAAATAGGTTTTTCGTCGTAAACTGAAATTTGAAGGCTAAATAAGTCCTCTGAGTTAATGTTATCAATGCTGAGTCTAAGCACAACAATTATACCTACTTAGAGCCAAACCCGAAGCAAAAACTAAAATAAAAGGGCTGTAAAATTATAGACATACATGCAGATAAACAGACACACACACGGACATCTTGCTTTATATATATATATATTACCGATTTTCTGCAACATTGAAACTTCTGAATATCGTTTCTTATGTCTTTGTCTATGAGTGAATCAAGTTTGATTAAAATCCTTCTATAACCCGATATTTTCGATTCTCGATTTTCGATATTTATCGGGGTTACCTCGACACAAACCTAGCTAAGAACACTCGCAGACGCTTATAGTACAACTGTTTAAATGTTCAAGAAAATTGGTTCAGCCTTTTCGGAGTCTATAGGTAACGGACACACACAGAGAGACACACACACACATGCACACACACAGACAAAATTCCATTTATAAATAAGTTTAGATTGGTATTTAGGCTTCTGGTTCAAATTCCAAGCGGGACAGAATGCCTTTTAGTAATTTCTGAGGGACTGAATTTCGTCGTGATCCTATTACTTTTATAGCCAGTGCTCAACTGACCTTACTATACTGTATAGTTTAACAAATTAAACATAAACAACGCACATGCGTGAAATTGAAAATATAATATGGCGATCATTTACTCATTGCATAATGTATAAGAAAGGCGAGAACAATGTATTTGTATACAGAAGTTGATTACTTCAGAATATCATAAAGAGTGAGATTAGAAAAAGACAGAAACAGTGAAAGAAAAAAGTTTATAACATTTTACATAATTACTAGAAAATTATGTAACAATCATTTAACGATATGCTGATACAAATCTTGCACCGAACAACTTCTGAACAAATGGTCAAACGAACAGATTTTTAAGACAAGAGCTTCTTTCGATGATTTGAAATAACAATTATTATTATTATTATTATTATTATTATTATTATTATTATTATTATGTTTGGATAAATGTGTCGAAGACATAGTTTTATACTATTCCCTCGAACAAATCTCTATTAGCTTAGATGCTGATTTGACAATAAACAAGAGTCTTTGGGTTTCGTTACTGTCTTATTAGTACCTCGTCACGCAATGGAATATTTTTTCTGTTAGTGAAAAATAACTTAAATAAAATCCTGTAACTGTTTCACGAGGACGCGCGATATAAGTTTTCAGATTTGCTGAATGTTACATATGTATCATTCCATCTATTTCATCGATGACATAGAAATCATCATGGGTTTCAAGTCATTTCAAGTCTCTACCACAATTTACCATTATAAACAAATTTCTCCAATCCATCATGACCTGTCTTTGTTTTCGGTCATTGAGAGAAAACCCCTGAAAATCACCCCCTCTTTATTTTCTGGATATGATAAAAACTGGATTTTATGAGGATCTCTAGAAAAGAAATATCTATTATCTTAGTGTCTGAATTAACAATAAAAGATTATAGCAAACAGAACCTTATGAATACATGTGTAAATTAGAGTGAGGAATTAATCATAAAATGTGAAATGTAGTGCAGAAAGTGTTCTATAGTACAGTGTGACTGACACTATGAAATTAATTGGTAACTCTCAAAAGATTTATGGCCATTAACCTCATCCCCATCCTAGTTGTACAATATAATTTCAACATCTTGGACTGGATTATAAATGACATCAGCCGAATAGATTCTAAGACAAGAAAGTTTCTTTCTATGCATAAGTTTGATGTAGACCGTTTGAAAAAAGTGGAATATCTCTTATTCAGCTTGGATTGTCATACAAAACAACTTATGGCTTACTAGCCTACATAGATACAACCAATGTCTGGATAATACAATTAGTAAAAAGTCCCGTAAACAGAAAGAAAAATATATATCTAAACTTATTTATAAATGGAACTTTGTCCTGTGTGTGTGTCTCTTTGTGTGTGTGTATATCCGTTACCTATAGACTCCGAAACGGCTGAATCGATTTCCTTGAAAATTTACACAGTTGTCCGATAAGCGTCTGTGGGTGTTCTTAGCTAGGTTTTGTGTCGAGGTACTTGCGATAAATATCGAAAATCGATAAAAATCGAGTTAGAGAAGGAGTGGTCCAATTTTAATCAAATTTGATACACTCATAGACAAAGACATAAGAAACTATATTCAGAAGTTTCAAGTTTGCAGTTCTTACAATAGTGCAGAAAATCGATAATATATATATATATATATATAAAAGGCAAGATACGGGTCTGATCAAAATCAGTTTTTCAGCCCTTTTATTTTAGTTTTTGCTTCGGGTTTGGCTCTAAGTAGATATAATTGTATTTCTTAGCCTCAGCCATGATATCATTTACTCAGAGGACTTATTTAGCCTTCACAATTCAGTTTACGACAAAAAAACTTATTTGATATCAATACCAGGAAATCAAAATTTGACTTACATCCATTCATTTTTCTTTCAGTCTACGGTTTCACTTTAACTGGAAACAACTATTGCTTTTTTAGTCTTTCGTGCCAACGTCCAAAGAGTCTGAGCTCCACGACCATGGATTAGTGTTAAAGCTTTTATTACACCCGAGCAACGCTGGGCAATACTGCTAGTCTGCTCATAAAAGAGGTTGTAAATACCCAAGAAATGTATATTTGGTTGATTTTATAGCAAACCAAATAGAATAAAAATACCAACTGTTACAGCAGAAAATAGAAAAAAGAAAGCCAAGGTTAAATCACTTGAACAGATGAAACAACGCTGAAAAGACAAACACCGGTATGATTAATATAAAATTGTTAATTAAACAGAGGTTGATAAATTTAACAAAAATGGGTTGTTATGAGTATTTGGGTTAATATTTGAAACGGAAATCTTTATCTTTGCAGTGCATGATTACAGCCTTCTTCACTAGAAATCTTCAGGGAAAAATTATACTTCATAATGTGGTTTTTAAATGCAGGATCAGGGATAAATATCTGGAAACCATAGAACATATAATCTCAGGGTGTTAGATAACTTATGCATATGAAAATGGCACGATAGATTCTCCAGTGCAAATAATTCTTCAATGTTTAAATGCTTTGGAAAAAGTATTAACAAACACTGGTGTGAACATCACCCAGCACCGGTTACAGATATACATCTATGGAATTTCACCGTATTTACAAGCAGGAAGATTATAGAAAAAAGGCTGGACATAATGATAAAAATAAACTTTCCTACAAATTGATATGAATTTCCCAGCAGACTGTAATATAGCAACAAAAGAATTTGAAAACCTATCAAAATATAAAGACATGGAAATCAAAATAGAAAAATGTGAACATCGAAAACTTTATTCTAGTAGGTGCGCTTTGACTAAAAAATAGAAATACAACAACACATTGAATTCACTTGAAATCACATTTGAAGAGAAATACAAAAAAATATCTTGGTATGTACAGCCCAAACAACAAGAATGATTTGTCAATTACAGTATTCATGGGAGTTTTGAGAAAAAATCATTAAATATAGTCATAAAACGCACACACTATCTGTGTTAAGACTTTCCGTAGTTCTGTCAGGTAGTGAGGACAGAGTAGAATTTGAAATAATAATAATAATAGTAATAACATTAATAATAATAATAATAATAATAATAATAATAATAATAATAACGCCAAGAAAGTTGCATGACTTTCACTAAGACCAGGTTACAGCGATAGAAAATGTACAAAAAGAGAGCAATCAAAGCTAATCGCTCAGACATTGCAGTCAATGACCACAAAGACAGAATGTAAGTTCTTATTCATAAGACAGCCCTGAAGATTTTAATATATCTCTGAAGATATTCAAAAACTCTAAAAATACTGGGATCTTGATGGGGGTACCTAAAAATGTGACAAATCAGGACATCAATAATTTTAGATGTAGTTAGTGCCCTTCATTTTATTGGAAAACGTTCCGAAAATTAATCGAGGGGATTACTGGTAGCTCATGACTGTCATACAGATAACATATTACAAAGAGATTTATCTATGCAAAATATGTGTGATATAGTTGTGTTTTTATGTGGAGTTTGGCAAAATGATCAGTGGAAAATGTCATGAGGGAATCTCTGATCTTACGTTTTTGGTTGAGATCTAAAAAGAAACGTGTATACAACATAAATCCAAGGAAACAACAACAACAACAACAACAACAACAACAATAATAATAATAATAATAATAATAATAATAATAATAATAATAATAATCATTGAAATAGAAAAAATGTGGAAATTGAAAACAAGAGTTGTGCCAGTGATAGTAGGTGCACTTGGAATGATAAAGAATAGAACAAAACAACACATTGAAAGAATCCTTGGAAACCCCAGCTTAAGAGATATACAAAAAATTGTCTTATTAAGTACAGCCCACACACTAAGGTCAACAGTGTCTATGTAACTCTAGCGATGATGGGAAAGATAGAAAAAACATGAAATGGAGCCATAACAACACGCCACGACTTGCCTTAGGTCTGCCCGCAGACTTGGTGGGAAGTGTGACCATAGCAGAAGCAGAAATATGATGAAAAATGACATAATAATCAATCTGAAGATCAGGTGGAGTCGCTGGATAGCTAACAGCTGAGCATTTAACCAACCCTCTCCAGATATTTAGATAGAAAGCCATAGATGTATACATAATATATAGAAAATAAGCAGCTTAATCTAGACAACGCCAGTAGTGATTTTTTCCAACATATAAGAACGCAAGTAAATCAAACTATTAATTTAAGAACACTTAAATGATCTCGTTAAATCGACTTTTATATGAATAACATTCATGGCGCACAAATTTGAACATGCTGAGAGAGATGTCCGAATCAATACAAAAATGAGCAATAAACGCTACAGAACTTGAGAAATCTGTTTGACTGAGTAATTCGTTTTAATGGAATTATTTTAACATTGACTGTTTGGTTAATTAATACCGAAAGTCTACATATAAGTCAGTGGTTTAATATTAAAATTATTAAGCGTAGCGTGCCTAAGGCAAGCAAAAGCTGTGGTTGCCCTCCCTCTCTAATTCAAAGCACAGCTCATCTTCCCAAGTTAGTTTCGGCTAACCGGTCTTTGTCTTCAAAAACGAAAGTCCCGCCCTACTGAAAATCAGCCCCATGCTATCAGCGAACTAGCTTGATTAACAGTTGTGGGTCCCAGTTTATACCGTTTTGCTAGGTATCCATTGAGATTACAAGAATGTTCATCTGCTATTTCACAGGCATTGTATATGATAACATCACTTATCTAAACATAAGACTTGGTTAATATGCTCTATGCTCTATTCAATCAACTGAGTATAAAATTCTACTGAATTTGTTTATGAAGTTATTTATTTTTCAATTAATTTCATATAATAATCAAATTTAATATAGAGTTTTTAGACTTGTTTTTTAAATCCATTCAAAAGTATTTGTATGTTAACTTGTTTATTTTACATAAATTCATATGAAATTGTTTCCTGTCCTTGTTTAGCTTTTAGATGTTTTGGTCTACTAACCATTGATTTGTAAATGGGTTGACAGATTAACTGTTCTTTTGGTTACGGTCGGCCAGTTAACTCGGCTATCGAACCATCTGTCTGCCAGTCTGTCTAAATCATTCACCCTTTAGTCAAACGCTCTACATCACTATCTATGCTTTTGGCTATATATCTTTATGTAAATAAACAAAAAATGTTGTTGTCACAACTGTCGGGTTTGGCAGCAGCATGAACACCAATATATATATATATATATATATATATATATAGAGAGAGAGAGAGAGAGAGAGAGAGAATGTGTGTGTGTGTGTGTATTTGAGCAATCAATCTCTATTCTATGTTGGTTTCACTGAAAACGACTTGCAATGTATTATTCCGTATTTTTACGTACATTTTCGTGTGTTATTATGATTTTTTCTTTTCAGAATTAAAATTATATAGGATTTGTATAAATGTTTTGTTTTTCCGAACGCTTTCATCTATATTTTTAGCCATTATTAAAGAGGAGATTTTTTTTTACTGGTAACCGAATATCTGTAAAGTTTATGTGTATAAAGTCATATATATGTTCTATTCTGAACACGGTAAGCAAATCCTTGCCATGTTCAAAGTTAATATTAAATACTACACTTTATAATATTAATTAAGGTTTTCACTTTGCTGTTTTCACTGCCTTTTCTCTCCTTTGAACCAACATGTTACTTCATTCAAATCATTACTTTTTCACAGCATCTAATGAAATACGGCTACAACTTTTACAGCTTTACTTGGATCTAATTATATTGAGTCATGCTTCTTCTTCATGTGCCGTGTATTTTCAGGGCGTAAACGATCATGGGCTTCCACTTGGCTCTGTCTCTTGTGGCTCTCGATATTTTTCTCTTGGTATATCTTCTAAGCTCTTTCATTTGCTCAGACTTAACAAGTACGTTTCGTGTTGCTTTTCTCTGTCTATCCTTCCGTTTATTCGACCTGTGTGCATTATTTTCTCCAAGCCCACCTTTCTCATTAGGTGTCCCGTGAACCCCATTTGTCTTTTCCTGATATTTAGCATGCGTTTTCTTCTCGTTTCCATCCTTTCCAACACCTCATTCTTACACACGTACTCCGTCCATGATATTCTCAGCATCCATCTGTAAAACCACATTTCTGCTACCTCAAGCCTCTCCTTTATCCTTGATGAGATCGTCTAGTATTCACCTCCGTACAGAATGACAGCTATCGCATAGCAATCCAGCAATCGTTTCTTTGTTTTAATGGGAAACAAAGTATTTTCAGTACTCTGATTAATGTCTTTGACCATGCCAATACGTCTTTGGATATCCATGTCACACATCCATCCTCTGTCAAAACTTTTCTGAGGTATTTGATTTTCTTTTATTTGTTTTATTTTAGTTTCTCCGATTTGTAGATGGCATATTGGGCTCTTTCATTTGCTGATGACGAAAAATTCAGTTTTCTTTAAGGTTATGCTCTGTCCGTTCACCTCACGTTCTTTTGCTACCTTCTGTAGAAGGTTATGCATGTTCCTTTCTGCTATCATCACCGTATCATCTGCGTATCTGATATTGTAGAGACTGTGGCCAAAAATGATTAATCTCGGTAAGGCTTTTATTTCTCTCATGATTGCTTCTCTGCACGGGTTGAAATGTTCCGGTAAGAAAACATATCCTTGTCTTACGCCCCATTCTGTTTCTGTATACCTTGTTCACTTCCTATGCATACACAAGCAGTTTGCTGCCAATACTGATTCTTGATTATCCTAGCGTCGTTTCCAAAAATGTCGAGGTTGTCGAGCATCTATATCAAGTGTTTGTGTCATACTTTGTCGAACACATTTGCGTAGACTATAAAGCACAGATAAAGGTATTTCTGAATTTGTATTGACTGAGACAAACACGTGATTTGAAAATTAAAATAAAACATAAAGATAGGGTATAGATAAGTTTTAAAAAGCAAAAATAGAAGCCAATAGAATGAAGTGAAGATGTGTATTTTTTCACAGCATACAGTAAGCCTTTCAAATAAATTAATTCAATTTGGTATTGTTGGCTTGAAAAACACACACACTCACGCATATATATATATATATATATATATATATATATAAAACAAATTTAAATCGGTGGTGCAAGTAAGAGGATTGTATGGCTTTACATATGAGATCTTTAATGCTTATACCCTGACTAACATTTAAACAGTCTTTTATAACATCGTTCTTGATTTTATTTTTAATTCTATTTACAGGAACCTGAGGGAATTTTTTCTTACAAATCTATATTAATTTAAGATATTTGTTCTGAGCATGTGATCGTGCTCAAGAGTAATTTCTTAATATATCACCTAATACGGATTTAACAGGTATAACGTTTGTCTATGAATCAATGTTAATTTTTATAACTGCTAGTACTAATGTTATTATCAGAATAATGATTTTGATTAAATTTCTGCATTCTTATTTTATTTTTTCTTCTTCAAATTTTTTTGGGGTTTGTTCTTTAAACAATTTGTATATATATATATATATATATATATATATACATGGTTTTTAATCCATGTGTCATACTGAATCAGTAGTATTTAAAATTTAATTCCAGTTTAGTCGATAGGGATCAAGTGGTTACGGGGATTGAAAAAGAATGAAAAGTTTTTTTGTGAGGACAATAGAAAAACAAATTTCAGGAAGACGGATGGTGTCGATTGAATTTTCGTTAAATTTTTAATGACCGCACATTGCAGAGAAGCAAGAAATTGAATTGAGTTTCCCCGGCAAGGATTGAGAGACAATACATTATTAGATCAGAAGAAAACATAGTATCTAGGTAGTTCAACGGTAAACCGCTTAGAACTAGTTGCCGATGTGTTAGTATGTTTAAATTCATGTCGTGAAGCACCAGTGAGGAGATGTCATCAGAAGAACGGCCATTATTAATATTATTATTATTAACGTTATTAGTATTAATGTTGATTTTAATTAATTTATATGAAAACACTGCTTACTCTTAAACGTTGACATGTACTGAAAGTGATTATGTCTCATTAAATAGCTAGATCTCGTTTCACTTTTACGTAGACATTGTACGTTTCATTATTGTTATGCAAAGAGGGAGCAGCACGCCAATAGACTGAGAAATGATAATGTTCTTTTTTTTTCAATCTGTGTTCGTGTGTGTGATTGGGTACATCTCTTTGTCTGTGTGCGTGTGCATGTGCTTGTACACACACACACAAACACAAACACAGACACACACACACACAGACACACACACACACACACACACACACATATATATATATATATATATATATATATATATATATATATATATGTATCAGTATCAGTACGGTTAGACATCGAATTGCTTCTAGACCGAATTGACACCAGTCGGCGATTCTACCTCTGAACTATGGACGCTCGCTAGAGGAAGGCGTATTTTAGCGTGTTATATACAATGTAAACACACGCCAGTAGCTGTGACTGTTCAAATTCATTACTGAATGAACGATGCGTAGATGTGTGAGTAAATACAGTTTTTTTTTTTTCAAAGTCATCTATTCATACAGTGTGCTCAATCGGGGTGTGAGAGCGTAAGAGAGGAGAGAAAGAGAAAGAATTATGAGGTAAGGGAGTATAAATAAGTTGGTGGTGTTTTGAGAGAGCTTGGAACTATGACAGAAAACCTTAAAATTTCTGGGCAAAATTGGGACTGTGATTGGAACAGATATTTTTGAGGAAGCAATACTGTTTGTGGAATATCTTATATCGTAAAGGGTCTACACGACTAAAATAACGCATACACGCACTTACACGTGCTCACAGACGCTCACACACGCTCACACACACCTACACACACACACACACACACACACACACACACACACACACACACACACACACACACATATATATATGTATATATGTGATTAAAAAAGGCAGAACTATTTGTGTGGTTAAATTTAAATTATTAACTTTTTCGACGTCACAAAAACTCCTTCTCAGACAAAGATGAAATTCTATCACAAATTGTTTAAACTTCATCAAAAATTTGGAACATATTTCCTGTACTTTTCTAACGAAAGTACTTTCTTGTCTGAGAAGCATAATTGGGACAACGGCCAAAACCATTGTCTCGTATACCGAAATCAGAGCTATAACAAACATTGAGGGACAAAATATTTAATTATTATCATTTTTAACACACACACACACACACACACACACACACACACACACATGTGCACACTTATATATATATATATATATATATATATATATATATATGTGTGTGTGTGTGTGTGTGTGTGTGTGTGAGAGAGAGATAATGACATAAAATTTTATATATCACTAACAGAATACAAAGAATATTTTAAAGAAACATGGGATCTTTAATAACAAAGATGATGGAAATAAAAACAATACGTATTTATCTGAGTTTTATCTAGATTAAAAAAATGTCTTAATTTTGAAAATCACAGCGTCTCCCATTCTTGCGAATGTGTAGTCACAATAACTGAAACAAACCTAAAACAAGACCGTACCACTGAAACATATCCTAATTTTTTTTCCAATTTGCCATATATCTTTTCGCTTATATATATATATATATATATATATATATATATATATATATATATATATATGTGTGTGTGTGTGTGTGAGTGTGTGTGTGTGTGTGTGGTAATTATTACTATAATAATCATGGTATACTAAAATTTGATAGCTATAAAGTTTTCATGATAAAACACCACAATTAGTCAGCAAATGTTCTCGTATGATGATGGTGTTTTAGCACATACATTTTATAGCTATGAAGTAGCAATAGACCATTGTTATTATTATAGTAAGAAATTTCCTATATTTATGCCCAAATTTTATTTGAACACTTTTAAATTAAATATTTGTGCAATACACTTCTATTAGTAACTATTACACACACAGACACACACACACACACACACACACACACACACACACACACACACATATATATATATATATATATATATATATATATATATATATATTAACCCTACCCTATGTTTGAGTGCATGATAACAGTATCCTAATTACACTTCGATGTCGACATGAACCTGCTCAGTTGAAGTGACAAAATATTTGCACTAAAACTATTAATACTATATCCCCAACTCGATTTCAAACACTTTAAAAAAATGTTTGCCAAAATATTTTTATCAATAAAGCTATTGAAAAAGGAATTTTGATGGACATTATCATAGTATAACACTATATATATATATATATATATATATATATATATATTCGCCATCCACATACACCACTGGTTCGCTGTATCGCAACTCCTCAGAGTGTTTAGAATCTACTTGCTTCTTGTCAGGATTGAAACTCTATCGATTTGGTGTCAGTCAGAGTCGCTAACCCCTAAGACATATGAACATATGATCAGGGAATGGAAATTTTACCGTGTGGTATATAAGCGGTGTATACACACGACAATCACTGAAAGAACTTAATTCATTGCTAGAGAGTAATGCATGATATATATATATATATATATATATATATATATATATATATATATGTCGGCGTGCCTCTATGCAGTTTTATATTATTTTCACTATAGTAATGTGTATTTGTTATTAATATTATTAATAATATTATTATAATTATAGATGCTGTTGTTGTTGTTGTTGCTGTTGTTGCTGTTGTGGCTGTGGTTTTTATTTGCTTATTCTTTTCATAAAGCGATGCAGTATAGAACTACAAAGTAACCTAAGTTGCCTTAATATTAATGTGTTTTACTGGAAATAAATTTTATTAATTTTATCAGATTTATTTTTCTTGTAAATTTCTCTTTTACTCTCATCATTATTTAAATGTCATTTGCTAGAAATCTCCGATACCTAATAATTGATATCAAGCATAAAATCAGTCAGCATTAAAAAACGCCATTACTTTTCTTATTTGAAGATGTTTTATTGAAAAGACAACTCACTTAATGAGCTCTAATTAACTCTACACAAGAGGAAATTGTACGAGGTACATTATATCTAAAGAAACCGTTATGGGAATGGTTAAGAAACATGAAAAAGGTTAGTTACGTATTGCGGGTATATGGAAAACAGCAGATAGCCGAGAGCAAAATGAAACGTAACACAAGCTAGAGAAAACAGTGATTCATTGGAAAAGATAGAATTTGTCATATAATGTCCATGAGCAAGATAAAACTAAAAATGGCAGCTTGATGTGTGAAGCAGGAATTATTGGTCATTTCTTTTTGCTACTTGTGATTTGGACATTTGATGATTAGCCAGTGTCAGAAGATAAAAGTCAACGGCTTAAGCAGAAAAATCAAAGAGAATATGATTAAAGGATAGAAGGTAAAATGTGGAAAAAAGAGATATAGAGAGATTGCAACTATGAGTTTGTAAAGGGAATGAAAATGCTACAAATGCAAGAGAGTAAAGAAAAAGAGCAAATTAAAAAAAACTTCGGGGAAGAAATAAAAATAAGTAAATGAAGACAAATGACGAATGTAGAAAGCGAAAGAAGCATCGAATGAATAAGAAGACATTATGTGAATAAATATATATGAAACATAAAGAAAATTATAGGAAAAATTCGCAAAATTGTTTCTAAATAAAAGAGAATAAATAAATGAAGAAAAAGACGAAAGACAGACAACTAACAATAAAAGTAACAAAGATGACAGAAAAATGGACAATTAAATAAACAAACAAGAAGGAAAGAATGAACGGATGAAAATAAAGTAAAAGAATGCAAATATGATAAAAAAAAATATGAAAGTTGTTTTACGCAGAAAAGGTCCCAGTTAAAATTTAGAATGAAAGATTAATTTCTTAAAATTGTTAGGAATGACAAAGCTAACGGTAAACCTGCTGATTTTAGAAGGACACAAAATATTAATAAAAAACGAAGTACAAATATATATGTTAGGATTTATAAAATGGCGAGTGTTCTAAAAATGAAAAAAAGATAGACACACTGACTCCAAGAATTCAAAATTGGGTGGCAAAATATAAGGAACCGTTTCTTTTGGTAGGAGTAGGAGTAAGAGTAGGAGTAAGAAGTAGGAGTTAAGGACAGTAGTTTTGTGTAAGAGATTTGAAAAGGGGAAGACGCTAGTGAGTTGACCAGTAGAGTCCAGCAGGGATAGCCTCGTTTACTACTAACATCCCACAGTGAAGAGAATTTAGCTAGTCTGCTCTTGTATCAACACAAAATTTAAAGGTTGTAACTTGATGTAAAACCTAAAGTTTTATACCAAAAATAAACCTCATTAATTCAAGTTTGTGTTATCTTCTAATTATACCAAAACGAAGCAACACAACATATATATATATATATATATATATATATATATATATATATATATATATATAAAGAACGAAATTTCGGGATCAATATATTAAAATTAAATCGGAAACAGAAAGTAAGGAACAAAGGAAGAAAGAAACAAAGACAAAAACAAACAAAACTCGTTCTTTTAAAAGACGAAAACTAAGATAATCGAAAAAATTCTGGCACTCGGAGCTACGAATTGCTCATCCACTAAATGTTAACAAATGTTATTTCATTTTGGGCTGTCCCTCTTCTTAAGGAATATATATTCCAACTTCTTTTCATGCTTAGTACATTCTTCCTGCTTTTGTTTATAATAAAGGACGCATTATCTTTGCAATCCCATCTTGTAAGAAAAGAACTAATATACTAGTAGTTCTAACCACAAGTGTTTCGATAAGCAAAACATCGAAAATATATATAAATTAAATGAAATTTCAGGATCAATAATGCTGAAATTACATTGGAAACAAGAAGGAGGTAATTAATTATAAAGGAAAAACAAACAAACAAATGAATGAATAAACAAAGTGAATATAATAGAAAGCAAAAAGAAGGATGATTTTCGTGTGAGAAACAGAGTCTGAATGAATGAAAGAAAGACAACGAAAGAATTAAATTTGACTATTAAAGGAAAAACAAAATAATTTAAGAAAACACTGATAAATCTAATATGATGGAAGTGAACAAATAATAAAAAAAGCAAGCTAATTAACAATTATATATAAAATAGTATAATGCAGGTATAATAACGTGGGTATTACTGTGCAGATGATAGTGAAAATAAGAAAGAAAGGAATAAATTAAAGCGCACAAATAAATACATAAATAAATAAGGAAGATTGAAAGAGAGATATATAAGGTAGAAAAACAGGAAGAAAATTAATTTCTGGATAGGAAAGAATTCAGCAAAATCGAGAAATGAGCTACTAAATAATTAGTATTGTATGAATAAAAAAATGATGAATTTCGAGAAAAAATGAGCCAAAGAATATGAGTCTCAATAGCCAACACAAAAAAAATATATGTATTTGTCTTCACTTTCCTTTCCATGATAGAAACAAAGATATAACTTTTATTTTATCCATTTTTGTATGAATAAACGTTAAGCCTTTAAAAACTGACAAAAATTTAAAATATTTTTATAAGTATATAGTACATTTTTACTTCATATAATATATATTCTATAGGTGATTAAGTTGGTAGTTTTTCAGTCTATTACAATAAATTAAGAGAAATATAAACGAAATAATTTCACAAATCCTTGTACACCAGAACACTGTTTGCTGGATTAAAAGACAAAAATAGTATTGTTTGAACTAGCGTATCCGTTTAAAATTTTAACAAAGAAAATCGAAAATTAAAAATGCAAGATCAAAATATAAATCTTTAGCAATAGAAACCTTTTACATTGTCATAAACTCCAGTATCACAATGAAAAATTGTGTAGTTGTAGTAGTAAAAACAAAAAAAAAGCAAACAAACAAACAAAATAACCGTTAAGATAATCAAAATTTCTAACACTCCAAGCTATGAACTGCTGAACCGCTAAATATTCACAAATATTATTTCCTCCCATTATATTCATCTTCCTCAGGACTATATCTTGTTTTCATGTTTGATCTTTTCTTCACGCTTTCGTTTATAATAAATCATACATTATTTTTTTGTCTCACCTCGTGAGAAAAGAAATAATATACTAATCGTTCCATACGTAAGTAATACAATAACTGAAATAAAGAAAAATTCGAACGATATAGCATCAAATAATAAAAATATTCAGATTCTAGTATATACAAAATGTGGCATTGTTAAAAAATAGTTCCCGTGGCATGAGGGTAAACTGCATCATGTAGGAAGGCTACTGATTGAAAGCTTATGAAGAGCATGGAACCACCTTTTAATTGCTGTTGTTCTCAGGTTCACTCCAACCCAGAGGGGTAGTACTTGTTAGGGTCACAGCAATGGACAAATAGGTAACCCCCAAATTGGGGTCAAAACACTATGAAAGTATAAAAATAACCTCTTATAGAAATATATAGATAAAAATGGACGTTCATAGAGAAAGGTACATTTTTGAAAGAAAAATATTGCGAACAATACATTTTTGAAGAAAAATTATTGCTATGACACATTTTTGAACGAAAGATATTATTCTCAGCAAAACATTGTTGCATACAAAACTAGAAGACATCTTTAGTTTTCTAAAATAAAAAAGAATAAAAACACAAAATTTTAATTAAAATCAAACTAAATCAATCTTCTCACTAAAACTGAATATTAAAAAATTCCCTAAACTCTACCTTTTTTGGCAATAAGTAACCGACAGAGGTTGATATGCCGTTAAATAAAACTGAAATTCACATTCAACTCGACAAAAATATATATTATTTTAATTATGACTAATTCTATTCTTCCATACCGCAAAACATTGTGCCTTCTTGGCCTTACGGATTCACCCGACCTGATGTGGGATGACTACATCGAATCTATAGCTGCATCTGCTGCTAGAAGTATTGGATCATTGTGTCGGGCCTGAAAGTTCTAAATCTACCATTTGACCGTGCATTGAATACTGTTGATATATCTGTTTAGTTAACCCTGCTATTCTTCTCGAGGTTTTCGACAAATTTCAACAAAGTTTCTGCAATGTAGTCAACTGTAACTTAGCATGCTGACTTCGGTCACTTTCTCATCGACGTGACGTTGATTCCCGCTGTCTTTTCTACAATTATTTCCATGGCAACTTTTATGACGAGCTTTGTCCTTGGTCCCCACCACCACATGAATTTAAGCGTACTACTAGATTGGCATCTACCCCCGACCTATTTACTGTCTAAGTAGTTAAACGTAGCCAACACTTCTATTGCAATAGTTTCTTTTTCCCACTATCCACCTGTGGGACTACATTACGTTTACTTGCTTTCATGATAGCTACGATTTCCAAAAATTTAAATGCAGTGCTAGATCCTACCTTCCATATTCTTCAGTGCTGTTCATCTTACATACTTTTTTCAATATTCCCTGTTTTTCTGTCAATATACACTCTGCGCACGAGTGATGGCCCCGCCTTACTTGTGTTGAAACGAAAAAAATCATTGTTTGATTTTATTTCTTATTTTTGCAGGTTATTCAAAGCCAGATATATTTTTAGATTGTAAGAATTTAGAAGATGGTTCTTAGTATTTAATAATGACACAGATCTTACTAATCAATGCATATCTGGTAGAGAAGAGGTAGATTTATACCTTTACATAGACTATTTGCGCGTGTGAATATAGTGAACCCAACGGGATAGATACTCGGCACACCGATTAACATTTCCGAACCATTATCGATTACATCAACCGCATACCCAAGGTTACAGCAACTGGTGTTTCCAAGCAAACACAAATTAAGTTATATGATCTGGTGTCTCTTCCTGATTTGGCCATAAACGTGACAATTTCAGAAAATATAGAATGAAACATAATATTTACAAATGCTAAGAAAGATTGGACTGAAATATAAATACTACGAATCATTAATAATGAATGACTCTATAATTCGTCGCTGATGGTGACAGTTACCAAACCGGAACACACCTTGCAATTTTGTATATGTAGCAAAAGAAAAGCAAAAATATAGAGAAATGAAGTTGAATTGGGACATGGTATCATCAAAATGAAAACATATGGTTTAATCTTTGAAGGAGCTGAAATTAATCATGGTGTTGATGGGAATAAGACTGATTTAAAATTGCGAAGAATAATATGATGCCAACATATATTTATCTAAGTAAGACCACATAGATTCGAACAAAGTTCAAAACATTCAGGACACATAAATTGTTTTGTGCTAAATATGAGGTTTGTATGAAAATGTTCAAAGCAGAAGCTGAGGAGAAAATGTAACCGAACCATAGAAAAAGAGAGATCTGTATCGATTGAATCATCTGGCTCAAAGGAACTTAATTTAGAAATCTACGTCTTTCTTACATTTCGCTCCAGCTAGTCTCGTGCTTCTTCATATACTTAAAGATTCTTTATAAAATCCAAAAAAGAATCTGGAATTTTATCGGACCTGACTTCAGTCACTTACCAGAACCGTAAGATTACTTCCTTGGGTCTTTCTATGAATATTTTCATGGTAATATTTTGGATGAAATTTACTCTGTGGTACGTAGACGTTATGAATTTGTGGTGCAGTGGATGTCGACTCGGAACGAGAAATCAGAGAACCGAATTCGACTTCCAGTTGAATTCGTTGCATTCACTTACGCGCAACTACCTTTGGAAAAGGTACTAACCCGTCTCTTCCCTACAGCTATAGGTAAAATAACAGGAGACATTGGATTCAATAGCCTTGGTTGGAAACCAGTCTACCGCACAAAGGAATGGCAACCTAGTGCGGCAAAAACTTCTACCAAGATAATTATATTTCTTTCGATACATGATCGCCCAAACACGTATCCTATATTGCACTTAACTGACTGACTAATTTGGTCGCTCCGTTTCATCAATTTAATTTGAAGTGACTAGATATAACCGTAAGTCCTAAACTAACATTTTCATCTCTCGCACTTCTCGCCCCGCTGACCTTTATTCCAGTTTATCTTTTGCTAGTAAACTTTGATCTTGAAAAGTATACATCCAGATCGTATTATTTCTTATTCTTTTATTATACTAAGTAATAGTGATTTTACCACATATTTTCTAACACTCAGTAATTTTTTTCACCTTAGTGACTTCATTGCTTTTCTTGGGGTGAAATGATAAAAAACAATCAAAAAGCCTTTCTCACAAACAACTAAACTTGAGATATAGACATTGTGTAGCTCGTTTTTAAATTATTTCTTACCGAGGATTCAGACTTTTCTCTGAAGTAGCAGGAGCTGCGGGGAGATTAAATATCTTATATTTTTAGGCGCTCTGCTCCTGATTTTTATAAGGTTTATTCCTTTCCTTAATCTCGAAGATACAGACAGGAAATTCAGAGTTTGAATTCCCGGAATTTTCATCGAACTGAATGTGCTGCTACTTAAAGCAAGTAATTTTTTTATTAGTAGTATCAGTTATGTGCCATACGTGATACACGCTTTGGGCAATTATGACTCGAAAGAGACATGAATTGACTGGGCAGAAGATTATCCCGCAGTAGTTTGCCATTGCATTCTGCGGTAGGCCGGTTGCCAGCCAAGGCTATAGAACCCAATCTGTTCTGATATTTAGCCCATAAATCGTCAGCAAGAGACGGATTAATACATTTCCCAAGCGTATTTGCACGTAAGTGAATGCAAGCAATTCAGATGGAATTCGAATTCGGCACCCCGATTTGTCGTTCCAAGTTGATATTCACTGTAATACAGCGCACATCCAAATAACGTCAGGTTTAGAAATCGAACACATGCACACATTCGTGTAGCAGGAAATTATATGTGCTGTATAATTACTACCATGAGTCTGGCGCTTAGACAGCTCGGCCATTCTTAATAGTGTAAGAATGAGAAAAACTAAAGAAACGTTATCAGCACTTGAATTTGACATAAATATTAAAATTTTGGGCTGCGCCCACACCTCAGTACAAGGATATTAGTCATGGAGTAATTACAATACACAAAATGACATTTGGAAAAAAAACTAAACAAAGTAAAATTTTGGAGTATTCATGTAAATACATAGGCATAGTAAGTTGCATTCACTTACACGTAGTTACACTTTGGAAAGTTATGAATCAATTTCTACCCCATAAAATTATCAGTTAAATAGCAAGGCAGACTGGATTCTCAATCTGAAGTTGGAAAATTGTAACAGACAATTATAACTCTGTATATAAATTCGGCTAGGCGTTGAATTGGGAACTCAACTTCGTTATAAAGCCTAACTGCTTCGGAAACCAGAAAACCAAACCAGAAAACGGAAACCAGAAAAGCAACATTAGTTTGGCGTAGTTATGGAATGACTGTAGGGTGGCAGTCTCACTAAAATACATTAATGTTTACTGGTAAAAAAGGAAAATGTTATGATTTAAATTTTGAAATGTATCGAAAATAGAATAAGTGTGAAATTATTTTCAAGAAATGTGGCATCATGTGGATTTTGACATTTGGAAAGTTCGTGTACTGGCGTTTGACGCAAATATAGATCCTCGTAATTTGAGAGAGATGTGATTCTGTACCGGCTACTGGTCATTATTTTTGTATGAATGCACTGGTCAATACTCCTAAATTGCAGAAGGCATTAAATTTCTAGGTAAAATTGGATTACATAAGGATCCATGTGTGCACATGTGCTCAAAGCACGAGTTTTGATTTCAGTTACGCGTATTTTCCTTTGCGGTCATATGACTACAAATAATGCGTGCAACAGCTGAGATTTAGTAACATTTCGAATGAGATAATTGCATTCAAATTGCATTATCGTGCAATGGGAAATTTGTGAGGTTGCAAGGTCAGACTGCGGGTACATAACATGTGTTTGTAGAAACACCTCTTAACTAAACCGACTAACCTCTCTTCTGAATAGAGCATATTTTACTAACTTTCTCTTATCTAATATAAGAGGATTCTTTTTGGCTTTACATTTTTGAAAGTTTCTTTTATTCCTTGTTGGGATTTGCGGTTTTAATGCTTAATTGTATAGCTTTTTATGGGTTGTATTCAAACATTATTCACCGTTTATACCTTTCTATGCGATTTAATTTTATCTACATATCCTACCGTTTATACTATAGCTGGCCGAAGACAAATCTTGATATCTTTTGAAATGTTATTTGCTAATAAGTGAATGTAACGACTTCGACTAGAATTCGAACTTTACTCTCCAACTTCAAATCTTATAAGTTATATAGTTATTAAGTTTTAATTAAAAAAATAATGTTAGCCAAAGCCTAGATAAATATTTTATTATGAGCAAACCAAATAGTGTGGAAGTAATTGCTCGTATCAAGGGTTCACCTTGCTGATAGCTAATCTTTCTTACAAACGCATGCGAGACACAATTTGTGTTTATAAAACAGAGCTGTAGTTTAGTTTGTAATTCTATGAGACAGTGAATAATTTGACATGAATACTAATTTGAAAAGAGCCAGTACGCCTTAACACTTTATCCACATGATTGTTATTTTAATATACGACTATTGACAGCATCCAAACAGTTTTCTCTAACCAAACTCAATCACAAGTCTTGGGTAAAACTTATAATGGTTTCTGGGCACTTTCTAATTGTGGCGCACGTTATGGTGATTTCAGCAAAATGATATTATCAAAAAGGAAAAAATCGACCGTGGTGATGTTTGAACTCGACTCACATAGTCAAAATTTTAATATTTCCTAATACGCGTACCGATCAGGAACCCAGTACAAATAGAAATGAACGGAATTTCACTTCGCACGTGCGATTCATACTTTAGTTATATCTAGAAAACGAGCGTAAGAAAATGTATAATTAAGAGAAAAAAAAATTCTGTCGCAATTTATATCGAAAAAGGAAGCAAATACCTTTTGGTCTTAATTTATATATTTAATCAAGAAAATAGTTTTTCATATAATCAATTAAATAAACCCTTTAGAAAATTATCCAACGCACAGGACCAACATTTTCTCAGTCTTATTGCAAAGAAATAATCAATTTTACTTCAAACTACTTCACAATTAATAGAGATATCTCTCTAAAAATTGAGTAATGATGCAAAATGAAGATAGGGAGATGGAGCAAAGTAAGGAGAGCAAGAAAGTTGAGTCAAAGCTTCTTTGTTTAATGTCTTAAACTGTTCCTCATTGATCTGATAATATATAGATTTTTTTTTATAACAGATAAAATAAATTTGCTTCCACAATTAATTAATGTTTGAGTTTTTTTTCGAAGACAAAACGTTATTTTCTTACAGGTGACGATAAAACGTCCCTGATCTGCGCTATGAAAGTCAGCTCTCTGTGTAGGGCCCGGAAGTTTTTCCCACCTGAATCTATTCTGCACATATACAAATCTACCATCTGCCCGTGTATTGAATATTGCTGCTATATCTGGTCGGGTGCCCCTGCTGCTCTTCCCTGTGCCTCTTCTACAAGTACTTTCATGGCTTCTGCTCCGATGAGCTTACATCCCTGGTGCCGCCTAAGCACGAATTTACACGAGATACTAGATTAGCAACTAGGTCCCACCCTTTTACAGTTAAACAGATAAGATGTAACCGTAAATTCTACTCCAAGAGCTTCTTTTCTCGCGCTTCCCGCCTGTGGAACTCCCTTCCACAAGTCTGCTTTCTTTCCCGACAGCTACAATCTCCAGGTGTTTAAATGTAGGGAGTCAATAGACACCTCCTATCAATCTAACTCCCAATTATTCTCAGAGCACTCTCATCTACCAAACCCTAATTCTCGGTATCCTTTCCCCGCCTATCACCCACCCTCTGACATTTCCTATATTTAACCATTCTCGGTATCCCTACCACCCATCACCCACCCTCTGACATTACCTATATTTAATCATCCTTTCTCCACTCTACGTAGCCCCCTGCGCAGTAGTGGCAGTGACATGCCTTGCTCGGGGTGAAACTTTTATAAAACAAAAAAAAAAAGAAAAAAGCTTAATATTTTTCCGAGTATTCAGTTTCTGGTGTTAACCAATATCCTAACAAATAGGTATAAATATGTAGAATATAAATTCCAAAAGCAGCGGTGATTTTACACATGAATGATTCTCGAAGAAATTTATTCTCCATTCACAACCAGAAGTTAAAATTATTATTAAGCTTCAGAACGTGGTTAACCAATTCTCTCTAAAATTTTTTTGTTCTTTGTAGCTCGTCGCAAATACTGTCTTTTCGTTATCTCTCCTAATCCCTGTTCGGATGTGAGTTGTGCATATCGGCTCGGAATGAGAAACCGGAAAGCCGAGTTTGAATTCCAGTTGAATTCCTTGTATTTACTTACGCGCAAATACCCTTGGGAAAGGTATTAATCCGTCTATTCCTTCCAGTTATGGGTTAAATAACAGGACATTTTGGGTTCTATAGATTGGTCGGCAACCAGTCTACGGCAGAAAGCAATGGCAACTCACTGCTGGATAATCTTCTGCTCAGTCAGTCATGTCTGTTTCCAGACATGATCGCCCAAACGTGTATTACGTATGGCATTTAACTGGCTGAATCCCTGTTCTGCAAACTATTCACACAAACACTTTAAGTAGTTTTATGAGCTGATTTTTTCTGTCCTTCTTGCATTCAACATGCCTGTGAATGCAATTTTTTTTCCAAATGTCATTCACTTTAATGTGCCCTAGAAATTTTAATTGTCTCTTTCTGATTTTAAATTTCATTTTCCTGTTTTTCCATTTCTTTTGGTTTTTCATTTTATGATATTCTCAAACCCTTCTATTGAACCATATTGTAGTTTCTCCAAGTCTCGTGAGGCGATTTAACAGCATTCATTAATAAATAAGAAAAGTGAACAAGTTTATATATATTTTTAATTAAATCCTATGCATTTTCTATTTTTTTTATATACTAATTTATATTTAGTTATAACTCATTTTATAAGATATTTTTTATATATAGTAATATTTATGCAGATATTCTGTTTTTAGTACGTAACAGTATATTTATTTACACCTAGAGGCCAGATTATTCGAGAACTTGTCTTAAAAACACAAAACGGATTCTAACTTGCGTTCCCTGAGGGAAAATCTCACACTTCTCTCGTTTTCCGAAATATATATATCATTTTTTATAATCATATCGCCCTGAAAAAGGCATGTTACTGACATTGCTGTTCAGAGGTTTACTTAGGAGGAAAGTTATGAGAAAGAGTGACATGTTATAGGGGATGTCAGAAAGTGGGTAAGAGAAGGATGAGAATACTGATGAGAGTGAAGTGGACGGAGAAAGGAGCATTGAGAGAGAAAGGATGTAACTTTATGAGATAGGAGATGACTACTGGTCTTACATTTAAATTCTCAGAGATTGCAGTTCTCGGGGAAGCAAGAAAACGGAAGGGGATTCCATGAGCGGGAATTGCGAGAAATGAAGCTACTGGAGTAGAATTTCCGTTTACAATTTATTGGTTTCACAGTAAAAGTGTGGAACCTAGTTGCTAATCTTGTGGCTCGATTAAATTCATATATATCGGGCACCGGTAAGCTAATTTCATCGTAACAGAAGCCGTGAAAGTTTTTGGGTTTAATCCGGTATATATAAAATTTATGTAGTTAAAGGTTATTTTTAATGGATTTTGATGTAATAAATTGATATACTATAAAACGTATAGAAATTTATTAATTCACACGAGTTATAACTATATAAATTATAAAATTTGAAGTTGGAGAGTAAAGTTCGAATTCTAGTCGAAGTCGTTACATTCACTTAATCGCAAATAACATTTCAATAGATATCAAGATTTGTCTTCGGCCAGCTATAGTATAAACGGTAGGATATGCAGATAAAAACATCATTGTTATTCTGAACAAATTGTTGATGTAATATGCATTTCCATCGAAATAATTATTTTTACAATTTAAAATGTTTCGACTTAGGGTTGATAAACCGTAAAATATGTATTAGTCAAATCAATTTCCTGATAAAACCAAGAAGAAATAAATACTAATATTGCAAAACAACTTCGGAATTTAACTTAAAATAATGTAACTTAATTCTAAATATCTAGATAATAATTCTTATGTCGGTGTGCGATTATCTTAGATGCTATAGGCGCAGGATGCAGGGCTGTTATATCGAATGTAAATTCTAGCTGATATCGTAGCATTTGCTTTCGGACGAATAATCTTGGAAAGTCAGGAATATACCGCTTCTCTCTCCAACCAGCTAGGTAACATGGCAAACTTTTTTATTTAACCTTGATGAGAAACAAATTTTAGAGAGAAAGAACATTGAATCTGTTGTGGGATCTCCCCTTTTTATATGATAATGGACTCGACTTGAGTATACATATACCCCTGCCATAAGGAGAACAGTACGAGAACAGTAGAGATCCATTTGAGAATAGTGACTGATCCGTAAGTTACCGAGAGATACCAAAGTTACATAGAAAATACCGCGTCAGGAGACAAAATAGCTCTGAGCTCCACTCAGAATAATAATACACGGATATACTATTGCCAGCACGGCTTCACTTCAAAAACTTATATATATATATATATATATATATATATATATTCCTTACTAATTATGTTTCTGGATTACTAACCTGCGTTCAATTTTGTATATTACTTTCAATATAGGCTATTTTTCAACCTCTAATGATTGTTTTGTTGTTCATTATTTTGTGTGGTTCATCACTCGGATCCAAAACAGAACCCCAATTCATATCAAAGTATACCGAACAATCCGTCACCTTAAAAACAACGTGCTTCGGAACTCTCAGACGCAACGTCTAATGATCAGAGGTTCTATAGGGGAGCTAACAGTATTAATCTACAGAGACTTCTGTTTGACAACGTTTAAGTGTATATACAATTCATGAATATTTCGACATTTTTAAGGTTTTGTGTGATATGATAAAAGAACAAACCTCTTGTAAAGAATGATAACTATAACGGTTATTTAACCGAAGGCAGATACATCACGCTACGGTAGGCGCAATGTTTAAGCCAAGCTTCCTGGAGTTTCTCACCGCAATGTGGTAAAAGTCAGATGAAGGTCGATCACTTGCAAAACCAACATCCCTGTGCTTCTGACCATTCCTAAAGTTAGTTAATGAATGATTCAGCACATGAGTGACCACTGCTCTCAAGCCACGATAGTGACCAGACACTAATGCCCAACGCAAATTGGTTGAATGAATTATTTGGAAAGTTCACGGTTGAAATTACTGTTGTCCATGCATTGATCGGAGCCCATGTGAGCAATACACGCAGTTTGGAACGTACGCCTGCCCCGACATGTGTGACTGCTTGTGATAGATAACGTCCCTGTAATGACAACGGTGTTCTGGCAAGGCTTCCAGTTAACAGGGTGTTTCAATCACGCCCACTGGATTAAGTGGGCGCTTGGTCAATTTCGATAAGGAGCAGTTTAATAAACTCTCAAACAAATGGCTCATAAAAATAGTGGCTACTTCATCTCAAAATATTGTGATTCGATGCCAACAATCTGAAACTGATTTATTTATTTTTTAATCTTAAACAAGTAAGCTTTCACACACACACACACACACACACACACACACACACATACACACACACACACACACACACATATATATATATATATATATATATATATATATATATATATATATATAATTTAATTGTGAAAAAAAATTACCGACCGCCAAAGTTGTTGTTTCGTCAGTGGGTTTACTGATAAAATATATTTTGGCAAGCAGGTTTTAGTGCAATGTACTCGATATTGGGGTGGAGAAAGATCGTTGGAATAAAGTTTGTCACTTTAACGGGTCAGATTTATGGCTCTTTCGAAGTCAGTGTCCCCAAAAAACTTCAAAGTCAGCATGAATCTGCTCAGTTAAAGGTGACGAACTCTTTGTACTTATATATATATATCGATAAGAACTGAATATTAGTATTTAAGAGAGTATTAAAATGAAGTTCTATCAAGTAAGTTAACAATGGTAAATTTGATAAAAATAACTTTTAAAAAATTATTAATATTATTATTATTATTAATTATGGTAACAGTAACAATAATAATAACAACAATTATTACTTTTCTTAATAATAAAATAATATTTTAAAAATATAATATTATTGTTAACAATAATAATTAAACAGTTAAACATTGAAATAAATTAATAAGGCTTTAATCATAATGATTTAATGGGGAATTACATGAATATTATTTTCCTTTTTTCTGGAAAAATCTAACATATTTATTTTTGTGAGAAATCTCGATTTGTGGAGTTAAATATTTTTTCTAAAAGTATTCATGAAATAAATTATCACAAATGGATTTGTAAATACGTCCATTTTATTTTAATTATATATATATATATAAATTTGGGAAATTTGTTATTTCATGCATGCTTATATTTTAAATTTCTTAAATATATCTTCCTAATTTTCAGAATGATCCAGTTGTTGAAAATTCCAGTGGTACGTTCGTAAGAAATCCCTGTTCGAGTGTTCGAAAAAAGGTAAATTCCGTTATTGTCAATCACCTGAAAATAGCGAAATATTCCTGGTAATTACTGTTGTTCACAGGTCCACCCAGACGCGAAGTGGTAGCACCTGTACGGGTCCCAGCTATGAGCAAATATTTAGCCTCTAAACTGGGGTCAAAACACTATGAATGTATAAATGTAAAATTTTAGAGAGGTATACATAAAAATATAATTTCATAGAAAAATATACATTCTTGAAAAAAAACTATTGCCAACAAAACATTTAAACAAAATATTACCATAACACATTTTTGAAGAAAGAAGTTGTTTTCATCAAAATATTTATGAATACAAAGCTAGAAAACATTTAATCTTTATGGATTTATTTTCTTTTTTTAGAATTAGTGTGTATACATTTTGTCTAAATGGTTATTTGTTCCAAGCACTTTCATTTAATCTGTTAGTCATTTTGAAGAGATTTATTTTTTGTATTTTCGTTATTGGTAGGTATCATTTATTTTAAATTGTGTTTAATTTACTGAAAGGTTATATGTGCATTTAATTTTCCAAAAGTGCCAATAGATTGCGGTTGGATTCCTAGTTGACTTTTTACGAGTTTTTCATTATGAGAGACCCTTAAATATATTCGGGTTTTTTTTTCTTTGGCTGTATTTACATTCGACAGTCATTGAATTTTGATAACATTTCTGAAACAAGAAAAATAAGATAAAAAAATTTGAGGTGTGAGTAATTCTTTTCATTAGGGGATACAATGAGAGATGTTGATAAAACACGTCCCGCTCAAACCAAGCAAGTTGTCAAATTCCAACACGAAGAATATTTTTCCATCAATGGAGCAAATGCCTAGGCGCTCTTAGTTTCTATAAAACTGATTTATGCGCGAATGAAAATGCACAATAAAAGGTTATCATTGTACGCACCGGATATACTGCATTTTCTCTGACGTCGACTAAGAGCTGTTACATTCTATGAGTTCACAAACACTCACTCACATAGATACATGTCTCTTTGGGTGTATATAAACTAAGAAAATTCACTTTACTTATTCATCTCTTTATGCATATAAATGTTAATGATTGATGTTATATGTATAATATTGATTATATATATATATATATATATATATATATATATATATATATATATAATTTTTAACTTTCTGCAACAACTTCCACAATACAATTAAATTTACCATGGAATACACATACACGTTCGTTCCTTTCTTAGACGTCATAATAAAATTAAACAAACATACACTTTCCACCAGTCTATACAAAAAACCCACAAACCAACATAAATTCCTACTCTTTAACAATTGTCATCTCCTTAAACTAAAAACATCTATCGTATACAGCTTATTTCTAAGAATCAAACGCATATGCTCAGATTTTCTAAACAACAGATTTTCTAAACAACATTAACAACCTAACAAAGCAATTTCTAAAATGTAAATACCCAATAAAAATAATAAAAGAAGCATTAAATAAAACCATCCACATAAATCGTAATAACACTTCTCACATACAAGAAAAGAAAAAAACAGTAAACGAATTCCCATGGTTATTAACCACAATCAATATTCCCACACACTTATCAAAAATTTAAAAAATGAATACAAAAACCTCCAATCAAACAAAAAATTCAAAGACATTTTCGATAAACCACCCATAAATGCAATGAAACAAACACCCAACCTATCAACTATCCTCACTTCTACCAAATATCTAAAAAAACACCAACCTATCTAAGGAATTTAAAATGTCAGAAACCCAGGTGTTTAATTTGTAAACATTTACTAAATGACACAATATTCTCTGTACCCAACACCAAAATCAAATTGCACCTACCATGCCTCACCTGTGACAGCAAAAACATCATATATTTTCTCTTTTGTGCAATATGTCCCAATAGTGGATATATCGGTGAATCTGGTAATAGTTTTATATTTCGTTTCAATCATCACAAACTTAGTATACGCCAGAATAATCAATATACCTCAATAGCAAACCACTTCAATCAACTGGGTCATACTTGAGAAAATTGCAAATGCTTACTAATAGACTCCGATTTTAGTTCTACACACACACGCAGAAAGAAAAAAATACTGGATTTTAAAATTAAATACACACAAGCTAGGGTGAAATAGGGACTTAGGTGTTTTGAATCTTTACATATATTTCAATAGCTAAACTTTTTTAGATACATTTAAAAGAATATTTATCTAAAACATAATTTATAAGTATTATTAAAGACAGGTTTACGTTTACAAATATTTTTTAAAAATATCTGTCGCTTTCTGCGTCAGTCACTTGATGTAGTCAAACTCTCTACACAGCAATAGCAATTTCTATAATACTGCATTAAAAATAGTGGATACAAAATCTCAAATATTAAATATGTAAACAAGAAAAGTAGCTCTCGAAGAAAAAATTGAAAGAGGAAAATCATCTAGTACACACCCACTTTCAACCAGATGACTAATGGTAGCTTGGGGAAAACATTCCTCGAATTAATTAAGAAACACTTTCCCGAAAGAATTCCCTGAGTAAGATCTTTAATAAAAAAACTATTACATTAAGTTACAGCTGTATGAACAATCAAGAAAAAATTTAAAAAAACACAATAATAATATTTTAAAAAATTCAACAAACCCTATAAAAACAACCAGACAACAGAAAATAACAATTTAGACAAGAAAAAATGTAATTGTAAAAACCCCATAAACTGTCCGTTAGAAAACAGTTGCTTGACGGAATCAATAATCTATCAATGCAAAACATCATCAAAGGAAAACCCAAATAATATAGAAGTTTATATAGGGAGTATTAAAAATACTCTAAACCAGCGAATTTACCAGTACACATCTTCATTTAATAATAACAAATACAGAAACAGAACATCCCTATCGAAATATCATTGGTGCCTAAAGGAAACAGAAAAACACCCACAATATATTGGAAAATTCTAAAAAAAGCTAAAACATGTAAGTCCTTAAATGAATTATGTTCATCATGTTCATACAAAAAACTATTTATTATTAAATCCATTAAGAATAAAAAATTATTAAATAAACGCAATGAAATTAATGTCATATGTAGACATTGTAAATTATTCACATTAGAAAATGGATAAAATCTAAATGAAATAATATGAATATAACCGACTAGTACATAAGGAAAATAATCATTGACAAACTAGATAAAATAAATTGTAACATAGAATATATTTTTTCAAAAATAAATCTTCCCTTTTTATAAAATACTTTACAACAATAAATACATAGACCAAAAGAAATTATATTTTGGCTTTTAAAAAATATTTTCTTTTGTAAAAAAAACTTTACAGCAAATAAACAAATAGACTAAAAATGATAAGCAAGTAAAAGAATATAGGATTGGTACTCAATGAGAATATCACATCAAAGGTAATAAAACTGGGGGGGAAAGAAGGGAAAATGATAAGATCAGCTTGATGCCAGGTTAACCATTAAGGAGGGGAAAGAAACAAGGGAAGAGTAGGATGAAGGGAAAAAGGAAAAAGGAAAAAAGAAATAAGTTGGTTAGTATGTATTCTTTGGGGTCAAATCCCAAAGTGAATCTCCATTCTGATTAGTCACAAAAAACACCCATATATATTCACTGCAAATCAATGGTTTTGTCCTTTAAATGTAAATCATCTGCACAAATACATCAACATTGCCTGATGATGAGAATCTATCTCGAAACATAGAAATTATCATGTCGCAATGTACAATTAATACATAAACATATATATATATATATATATATATATATATATATATATATATATATATATACAAGCAAGTTCAAGCAAATGTATAGATATATTACTGGAGTTAATAAAAAGTTGGTCGGTGTAATACAATAGTTCTATAAAGTATATTTTAATAAATATACATATTATGCAGTCATAAGGTGCTTATCATGAAGTTCATAATACGCACCTGATGATTCCATCGTGCATAAAAATCCGATTCTTAATTTATATATATATATATATATATATATATAAAAATTCTACGTGATATATATATATATATATATATATATATATATATATATATATATATATATATCACGTAGAATTTTTTTTCAGGTAGATTCCAATAGATTTGCGTCTGAGGAGCGTCTGCTTACCTGCAAAATACTATTACCCATGGATTTGTAGAATATCCAAAATCTTTTCAAGGTTATATATATATATATATATATATATATATATATATATATATATATATAAAGCGATTTTCTATATTAAATAAATAAGATAAAGTTGTCTGATATGATATATGACTCGGTATTTCTATGATGCCACGAGTAATCAATATTGGCATAAATATTTTTCTCCTTTCGAATCAACTGCCGCGTAAGGTTTAATGTCATAGGCAAATTTATATGCTTCCTTGTCATATGATCTTTTTGTTCCGATCTCTATCATTTGTCTTTGTAGTCGTCACGTTAAATAACCTTGGATTCAATTTCCACCTTTTTATTTTTATTCTTAACCTTTCTTCCCACTTTCAGTTCTATTAAACTATTTCTGGGAAATTACTTTTATTCATTTTCTTCGATCACGCACACCACCGCTCTCTCATTTCATTTTATTTCATTTCAACCTTGATTCAACGTGAGGAAAATACATCCATTTTCATGTGTCCGTTTTTTTTTTGTCTTTTTTTCTTTCTTTCTTTTTTGCGTATTTTTCGGTTTCTTTAACAGTTTTGGTGACTAAAGTGTTTCATGATATTCCAACTGACATTGTAAATTGCTAAGAATTATATGGACTGAAAATGTGACGAAGTTTTAAGAAAAATGGAAAGGAACTCTTATACTTAGAATCTGAATGACACAGTTGAAATTATATGTAACATGATAGGGGAATTTTTATTGGAAAGATTTGACGCTTATAGAACATATTGAGTGAAAATGATAGAAGAAATTGGTGAATATACAACTTACGTAAATGGCTATTAGGATAGTGATCAAGAGGGATAGCAAAAAACAAAAGCTACAGATGATAGGAATTTCGGGAGAGACATGATCGCCTATGTTCTGAAGACCTGAATCATACGTTCTCTTCATTTGCTTTTAGTATAAATTTTAACTTGATTGTATATTCTGGTGACGTATTTTTGAAGCCTCAAAGAGCATACTCTTTTTTGAACACTTTCTCTCACTTTCTCTCTCTCTCTCTCTCTCTATATATATATATATATATATATAGATAGATAGATAGATAGATAGATAGATAGATAGATAGATAGATAGATAGATAGATAGATATATCCCTCTCTCTTGTTGTTATTGTACTCTATCTACAGTGTAAGGGACTCTTCATCCTTCATAATATACTAACCTGCGTGAATTCCGGGTAGGCAGTCTAAAGTTAATCATGAGGCTGTCTAGATGCAGTCAAGACACAGCGTAACTAGATAGTTCGGAAGTGCACTTATATTTGCTGACTACTAATATTCTTTCTTTGTGTATATGTTCTGTTATTCTAATACACTGGTTAAAACTACATTTTTGTTTCCGTGTCTTTCTTCACGGCCCAAACAGCCCACAACACTTGTTCTAATTTAAATGCTAGATTCGTTTGATATCTCTTTACTTTGAGCAACACAAAACAGCTCTTGAATTAGAAACGTATGCAGTAAACACTAATTATAGGCAATTACTTTGTTTTAATAAATAAACTCCAAGTAAGGGAATAAAGCCACTAAGAGACGAGGAGGTACTGTAAAAAATATGGAAATAAAGCATTAAGAAATAGAACAATAAAAGATCAGAAATTATGATGCAGAACATAACGATTGGTATTGCATTTAAATCTGTGCAGATCACAGTTACATTGAAAGCAATTGACCGGAAGATATGTGCAAGGTGGAAACAGTTAACGTCTAGCCATTTTCATAGAAATTAATGCAACGTAAAAACAAGTCAAATACTGCATTTGAATTTGTAAAGTCGAAGAATCAAACTGTAATATCATCAAAAGAATATTCGTGAAAATATAGATGTCAACGGAAAGTGACGCCATGACAGTATAAAAGAGAATTATGCCAAGATGTTAAGGCTCAGAACCGATGATTGTAGATTCATCTTTAGATTTTATCAGTAATCTCTGAATTAGCAAAAGTACTCGACTAGATTTGACAACAATATTCTATTCATACATTATGATAAACCTTTAATTATATATGTTAAATTACTGGGCCAAACAAACTATATAATATTCCTTGCATCAAAACACACCTGTCGTACGACAAACACCATAATTTTGCAAAGTCTCTACCAAGTTATAACAATTCACCATATATAATTATTCTGTGGATTGGTGAATGAAATAACTTATTTTAATAATGAAAACGCAAATGAATATTTGCAGTGTAAGTTATCTTATATATATATATATATATATATATATATATATATATATATATCAGAAACCAAACAGAATGACGTGAATAAAAACCGCCCCACTAATCCTTAATTGTTGAAGAAATATTAGTCAACTGGACCAAAATAACGTGGCACTTCATTTAAAATCACTCATTCGGCCAAGGCCACACGAAACTACATACTCATTAAGACTCGACAACAAATACGAAAAGCAAAAACGAGATATGTTCCGCATTCGCCAGAGACTTCCGGTCACATAACAGGGGAGAAAGAGGTGAGAAAGAATTTGTTCATTTCCTTGATTAATATCCTTTTTTTTACTTTTAAACAGATTTCAACATATATTTTGTTATGAATCTATTTTCGCTAAATGCTTCCAATCACTTCGTAATCCGACAATTTACTGCACTCTAATAACGTATATTTACTATAAACCTAATGTTGTTACATTACTGGATCTCTTCCAGAAGATCATATCTGTGTCCATACGTGCGTTTATTGATTGTTCTTCCATGTTCGTTATGGTTTATGGCTGTATTACATCAAAAACCGAAGTTAAGGAAAGTTGAGCCTTGTCACTACCTTAACGGATTAGAGATACCATGCGCTGTAAAATTGGGTGTGTGGTGTTGTAATGGACAACAACTCAGAATATAGAATCCGAGAGCCCACTTGATTCCAACCACGTTGGTTATATTCATTTACGCGAAAGTAATAATGGAAAAGATACAACTCCAGTTCTCCTTCTGCTATCAGTTATTTTGTAGGACATGTATCAGTTAATCCTTATTATCACCGCAAAATGCTTACAATCCGATACTATTTTATGTTTAAAAATGTTGATAAACTGTGAAACAATTAACATGATACATGTCCGTTTTCTTTTAGTTAAATTGACGTGACATGTTTGTAAAAATAAAAAGAAATTGACTGCGGAAGTGACCATGTCCCAGTCATCTGCAAACTAAGGATAAAACTCAGGAGAATAAAAAAGCCCAGCACAGCATCAAGGCTGAAATACAACACGCTCGTGAATGATCTCAACCTGCAGAAAGAATACACTAACAGCGTTATAAAGAAATATGAAGAAGAAATTAATAAAGAATTAATTAATTAAATTAAATAAATTAATTAAATTAATTAAATTAAATTAAAATTAATTAATTAAATTAATTAAGAAATTAATAAAGAACACACAAAAAATGGGACTCACTAAAGCAAGCGATTGTGATATCAGCGAACAACATTGCCCCAAAAGAAATCAGACGCAGAAGAAAAAATAAGTGGATGACTGAAGAGAATCTGGACATGATGAAAAGGAGGCAAAAATGATATCAAGACATTAATTAAATTAATTAAGAAATTAATTAAGAATTAATTAATTAAATTAAATTAATTAATTAAATTAATTAAATTACATTAAAATTAATTAATTAAATTAATTAAGAATTTAATAAAGAACACACAAAAAATGGGACTCACTAAAGCAAGCGATTGTGATATCAGCGAACAACATTGCCCCAAAAGAAATCAGACGCAGAAGAAAAAATAAGTGGATGACTGAAGAGAATCTGGACATGATGAAAAGGAGGCAAAAATGATATCAAGACATCGAATGGAGTACAGGGAACTACTCAAGGAAATAAGAAAGAAATGCAGACAGGCTATAGAGGAATGGCTCAACAACAAATGCGCAAAAGTAGAGAGACTGCGCAGGACCAATAAAGCAGAGATGCTTAAAGAAATAAGAGAACTGACTGGACAAATATCTTGTTCCTTAACAGGATGGAATATTCATATGGAATAATCATATTGGAAGAAAGAGGAAATACTCCAGATGGAAGAGTATATAAAGGATCTTTTTTGCGACAGGAGAGAGCAACCGAAGATACACAAGGAGGAGGAAGAACAGGAAATAATAAAGGTCCGAAGTGGAAGCTGCAATGGCCAAATTGAACAGAAACAAAGCAGCTGGTCCAGACGGAATCGTAATAGAACTGCTGATAGCCCTGGAAGAATTCGGCATAGAAAAAATTACCGATATAATAAACGAATTCTATAAAAGAAGTGGGATAATATCAGACGACCTATGCAAGTCGATATTTATAGCACTGCCAAAGAAGCCAAACGAGTGCGAACTACACAGAACTCTCAGCTTAATGAGTCACATTACAAAACCGATTGTCAGAATCCTGATGAATAGAGCGAGAAGAAGTATCAGGCCAGAGATAGGACAGGAACAGTGCAGCTTCGTCAAAGACACTGGAACAAGGAATACCATATTTATGATTAGGATGCTCTCTGAAAGGACAATACAAATGAAGAATGACTTATACCTATGTTTTATTGGTTATGCGAAGGCATTCGACAAAATACGACACAAAGAATTGATGGAGATGCTCAGCAGCCTTGACATTTTTTAGAAAGACATCAGAGTAATCAAGAATCTCTACTGGCAGCAAACTGCCTGCATACGGGCAGGTAACGATTTCAGCAGATTTACAAAGATAGAAAGAGGCGTAAGACAATGATCTGTCTTTTCACCGGATCTGTTCAAATTTTACAGCGAGAATATTTTGAGGACCCTAGATAACGCCAGGATTTGTTATTGGAGGCTACAACTTGAACAACATAAGGTATGCAGATGATAGAATGCTGATTGCAGATACGGAAAGACAAATACAAGAACTCCTACAGAAGGTAGCCGTGGAGAGTGACAAAAGAAACTGATACTGACAGGCCAGATAGAAGGAAAAAGAGACAGAGGAAGGCAGCGGATAACATATTTGCAGGCCCGGATCCGGTGGATGATGGAACGGGCGTTGCGATGTGTAACAGGAGAAAACTTACTAAGAGCTTTCAGGGATACGGAGACCTGGAGAACCATGATCGCCTACGTCCTGAAGGGACAGGGCACATAGAAGAAGAAGAAGAAGAAGAAGAAGAAGAAGAAGAAGAAGAAGAAGAAAGTAGTGATAGAGAAAGAGTCAAACGTATAGCGGGATCTGTTTCAATCGGGTTTAAGAATTTAGTACTTTTTTGTATGTCAGCATGTGGTCATTAAATCGCTTTTTTTTAAGTAGATAAAAGTTATTTATATGACAAGTTAACCTTCCATGAGTATCATTAATTCATGTAACTATATATATATTTATGTTTTAATTTAGTAAAAGTAGTTGCAAATTAATGAATAATGATTGATGCCATTAACAAATATATTTACCTGCGATGTAATACTACTAAATATATTTATCGATTATTAACAATCGTCGATAATATTTTATCTGATCAAATTTCTAAAACTTGGTCACAATATTAGGATAATAAATAAGTAGTAGACAAAAACCTAAATTATAGTACATAACGATAAGATTAAAATAAAATATAAGTATATAAGAATGTTTGGGGTAGTAGCAATGTGTACAAACTTGCAAAAAAGAAATAGATGTGCTGATTTTAAATACCAGTCACGCACATTACATTCACTTACGAATAAATACACTTGTGATAAGCATGAATTCATATTTTCACCAGCAAGTTCTAAAACCTTGTGAAAATTAATTGAGATAAAAGAATAACGTCTTCTTATGATATTTCACTCATTCCATGATCACGTATACGTCGTCTCTTGGCGTTGTTTTCCTCTTCCTACCGAATTTATTTTACGTTTTAAAGTGATAGATCCAGTTTGATTCTTCAGCTTTGTTACACGACTGACCGTTGAAAGGCTGACACCAACAATATCCGCGATCTATCTGTAAGGCTTGCCTGTGTGTTCATGTAGTGTTACATACGTCATCGCAGACAATAGCTGTAGGACAACTAACGGACAATCGAGACAATAGTTTTTAGCCGTGGTAGAAATCTGATGTTATGGTGCAATATTTTTCAAGGCCAAAAACATTTCAGCATTCATCTTGAAAATAGATTCATATTACGGCACATCACTTCAAATGACCTAATCTGAAGAAAAAAAAGCAATTGATTACCTCATAACTCCAGTAAAACAAGAACTGACCTTATGCTAAAAGAAAGAAAACTACATTAGTTTTTTCAACTAATTTGCATAAGGGTGTATGTAAATAGCAGGACAGACTACGATTTAAAGACAATGTGGGAGAGGAAAATCTTCTAAGTCTCGTGATTGCCATAAAACGAGATTTGATTTTATGTAGTATTTAAGAAAATATACTTGTTTTTCTTTAAAAAAAAGTTGATGCTTGTTTAAGTCTCACCTTGTGTACATTAATTATATCTGATCAGCGCTTTGATTATTAGTCGGTCTTGAAAGCCATTATAGCTGCAACAAAACTCAAATATACTGATAACGTAAAATAATAAAATTATTATTATAAAATTAAAATAAATACAAATGAGAAAAAGGAAAATAATTGTAGAAATATACCCCCTTTCTAGGAGGTGGTTGAGGAAATATTCTATTTTTAATCGTAAAAGCATCAAACTGACAACATAATTATTTAAATAAAGTTGGATATATTTTCTTCTACGTAGCGTCGACTCTTCCATAACATCAGGCAAGTCAACGTTTGAAGTTTTTTTATTCCTTCCACTCTTTGTTCTGTCATCCACCTACACAAACTCGTTAAACACATTACCCACTGTTTTTCTTTCTTCCCCTTGCATTGAACATACCCTTTTGCTAATCGCTCTTTCCTCTATATCTACGCAAATTTTTTAGATGTTGCTTTGTGGTTCCCAGTATAAATCTAATAACATTTTGTTCACGGGACATGAAAAGAGTTGAGATCTTTACATATGCTTCCATATTCTGACGATGGTGAGTAAATGGATTCTCATGCTGTCCAGAATGATTTTAATCGTATTTTCTTGAACAACCTCAAACGAATCCTTAAATTCAGCTTAACATGATCCCAAATAAAGTAAATTGCCGTGGATAGTAAACTGCAAAGTTAATGGTGTTATACGAATAAAACAGAAAGTAAAACTTCGAGAGATTTACGTGACATACAATGGCTATAAATTGAAAGCCGAATGACATCCGTAGGAAAACAATAAAAAAAACACTGTTTTTCTTCCAAAACGAAATTACGTGATCATTGTATAAAAACTGCAGGTAGAGAAAATGTATCCATTTATGCGATTTGGATAGGTAGTATTAATCTGAAGTTGGTCTTTGTCGCAGTTCTTCTTTCTTCGGTCCGGCGAGACGTGTTGAATTAAACCAAAATAGATGGATTGATTCTTTTGTATGGAACTAATCAGGCCATTGTTTCCCAGGTGTACAGCGTGAAAATGGCCGCAGGCAATTCGAAATCACGTGGGCGACAGGAATTTAAGCAGCTTTCACAATGGCCAGAACGAACTGCCGTTCTTGATAGGATTTTCTGCTTTCATACGCCACCCACTTTTCGTGCAATGTCAGCAGAAACATTCTTAAACTTCATAGTCACCAGTCATTGAACAAAGTACACTCCCAGAGTATTATTAATTTAGAAGCGCGTGCTGCATTATCAGAGCACAGTGACTGATTAAGGCTAGGTGAGTAAGTATTCTTCACTTTTGTGCAACTACCACTAAAAGAGAACATACATTATCACTATTTTACACTTAGCTTGTATGCTTGTCTTTAAATTTACAGTAATATATACAGTAATATATATATATATATATATATATATATATATATATATATATATATATATATATAGGGACGTAGCTGATGCTAAAAAAACACCGGGCACAGAGAAAGTTGTCCGGATTTATTAGTTGACAATGTGATAACATCATCAGTGTCATCCATTTCCAAAAACTATGATTTTTGCGGTTTTTTTCGGCTATTCCAATCGAAATTAGGCACAGAACGTGAACGAAAGCAGGAAATCGTGTTTGAACTTTCTCAGTATAACCAGTCTTTTCTCCCAAAATTAATAATTAAACAGATTATTTAATGCGTTCATTCGGATGTTCTCTTCATTTTTCTTTATTTATTTATTTATTTCTTCATGAATGTAGTTTGATTTCTGACGAAGACATTTTTCCTTGCCAGGATTTTCACTATGATTGCACGGATCGGCCCGGACCCGTGCTCGGTGTGCCCGGTAGTCAGATAAGTCCATGTATATGTATAAGAAACAATATTGGGAAAAATGTAGAAAAATTAGAAAACGTTTTCTTCTGACGCTTTTAGAATTTTAGGATTTTATCGGTCTAAATTCGTTACGTAGATGCGACTACGCCTGACCACGATCGAGGGGTGTTTTTAATTTTTTTTTTCGTCTTGCCTATTTAATTTATATTCTATTTATTTTATTTCATGACTTTTTATTATACAACCTGTGATATAAGATGTTCTGCCAGGAAAAGTGAATTGTAAGAGCCCAGGATTAAATTAATTGTAGATGACCTCATCCGAGGCCATGTTGTTTTAGTAAATTGATTTCTTCCTTAAACAGAGTAATGTATGTCAAAATTGAGGTCAGTCTCATTACGGTCGGCATCAAATGCATTTTATGTAGTTTTTTTTTTTTTTTATAAAAGTTTCATATAATATTTTATTTAGATCCCTTGAGGTTTGCCTCCATGTATTTTTCTGACAATTATTAACACGATCGAGTAAATTTCAAGTTCTAGCTTATTGTTTTGTTTGGCATTGACTAAGTCCTATTTTCATTTAGATGTAGTTGTTACAAATTTTATGTTCGGTTCAGATAGATTGTTTCCAGTTGTAGATGTGATAGATTTAATTTTTAGGATAATATAATTTTTAATCACTGGGTTTGTCAAGAGCGGTTCTTTTTTTTTTTTTAGAATTTTTATGAACCTTTTGTTTCGCATTGAAAATACTAACAGAAATATATAGATAAATATACATTTTTCCGTACGTCTATTACGACTAGTATTTTCATGGAAGTCACAATCTTTAGGATCTGTGGAGATACTCACCTGCAGATTGAGTTGTGCTTGAAAATCCGAGATGAAAAAATGTACATTTATTATTATATAATTAATAGCTCTGTTATATTTCATCGAGCATTATCTTATTAACAACAGTAATAAATGTGCGATACTTATATATATATATATATATATATATATATATATATATATATATATATATATAAGCCTACCTCTAAGACAACATTTGGAGTTTCATGCGTTATGCGATTATCAGGTGCATATTTCAAACTGAGAGTTTAATAGATTCGAATTTAAGTTAACTCTACGTTCATGGGAAATTCAATTTATAAAGGTAAGTTGCTCCTGTTTTAATAACGCTTTTGAAAATTTAGGGGCTGGTAAAAGGAGTTAACTCAAAATACCATGTCAGGCGCGAAGACATTACAAACACTTTTTTTGAATTTTGTTGATATACATATATAGCTAGAGAATCTGACCAGATATGTACGGAAGATTGATAGATTATAAATGAGCAAGATTGATTCTGACGAGAAAAATGTCTGGCATTATACAAGGAAGAATCTTTTTCTCGTAGCACGTTTATGAATTGATTCAGTGTAATCATTTAATTTAATATCAGTGCAAAGTAAAAATTGCAAAATGAATTACTCTATTAAAAATTAATCTCAGGCAAGCTAATTCATTGCAATATATATATATATATATATATATGTGTGTGTGTGTGTGTGTGTGTGTGTGTGTGTGTGTGTGTGTGTGTGTGTGTGTGTGTCGTAATCATCACACACACACACACAAACATACACACAGACATATATGTGTGTGGGGTGTCTGTGATGATTACGAAACATTTCATTGAATATTTTAAGAAATAATTAGAGGTCATTTTCATGAACATCTACCAGATTTTCTTTCTTGGAGTTACTATAAATACAAGAATAAATACTTGTGTCATCAGAATAAGTAATGAGCTGCGAATTCATGACAATGTGAGGTACGTTGATGAAGGCAGGAGACAACGGATCTCTATTCATAGCAATTTTCGTTAAATAAAGATTAGATCTTCTCATGCATTGCAACATGTATACTAAAATCTTTCCGCTATACCCTCTCAAATGCATCCGTGTTATTTAAAACCATAACTAGAGTCTCACTATTATTATATATTATTATAATGTTTCACCCAATACAAAGCTCTTCTGCGAAAGTAGGAGGAAGACAGAAGTGTAATTTATGAGGATATGCAAGATATATAAAATTTGACTCTTGACTTTAAAGTGTTCTGATTGTAATGATGGGGGTTAGGAAACTCTTCAGGCAATTAGAGTTTCTCTGAAAGAAGATAGTCAGTCAGTCAGTTAAGGGCCATACGTGAAACATGCTTGGGCGATCATGTCTCGAAAGAGACATGACTGAGTGGGAAGAAAAAAAAGAAGAAGATTATCCCCCAGAAAAAAAAGATTATCCCCCAGTAGGTTGCCATTGCTTTCTGCGGTAGACTGGTTGCCGACCAGGGCTATAGAAGCCAATCTGTCCTGTTATTTAACCCATAACTGGAGGGGAAGAGACGGATTAATACCTTTCCTAAGGGCATTTGCGCATCAGTGAATGCAGGGTATTCAACTGGAATTCGAACTCGGCTCCCCGATTTCTCGTTCCGAGCCGATATCCACTGCCCCACCAACGCACATCCTGAAAGAAGGTAACAGATTGTTATTTCTCTGTTACTAACAAAATACAAAGGAAATCTGAACTGATAAAATTAAGGGATGTAGCGTCTGTGATCATCTGTATCATGTTTGTAAGGTGAGAAATTGAGCATCTCCAAAACAGATATGGCAAATATATTCCATGTTTAGACTCATTTGGCACACCAACTGATTCATATCGAGCTTCCCAACTTATCCAAGAGTATGTGTGCAGAGTCGAATATAACCACACAGATTATATATATATATATATATATATATATATATACGAATGCGTATGTATGTGCGCAACGGCACACATATACATATATACGCCAACCCCATACGGTTCGCATATATGTTTGCGTGAGCCCCGGTGGGCTGGCGCACGTGTGTGTACCGTGCGCACATCAATGGGTGTACAAATGTGTGTATATGTTTTCCTCAGACTTCCACAAATATACACCAATATACGCAGCTCTACATATATAATATTATATAAAAATAATATATATATATATATATATATATATATATATATATACATATATATACTCTGACTTATTAGAGTCATAGATATATCACAGGCTGGTTTGAGTTCACAAAGCTATAGAATCTAGTCTGTCCTGCTAGGGAAGAAGAGATAGATTTATAGGAGGTATCTTATCTATTCTTTTTCTAGTTGTAGTGGGATTCTGTTCTAGCGAAGTATAGTTGTATAGCATTGCAGATTAATGGAATTTAACCTTGTGGTTGATAGCCCTCTATCAGTCATGAAATGATTATAAAATCAAGAAAAGCAATTTGAGTTGAAAATAACATATATATATATATATATATATATATATATACATTTCAATTAATGTTTTCACAATTAAAGTAATACAAGAATTATAGATCCAACGGAGGTTAAAATGTCCATGGCAAATAATAAGCTGAAAGAGAATAAATGCTTAGGAATGTGGGAGAGTCGTGAGTAAGGAATGTCTTTGATGTAGTCGCTCCTTAGGTCAGTAAGTAGTTTTGAGACAGGGGAGAAGGTAAGGAGAGGTAAAGGGAGGCGAACATAGTAGCCGCTTGTCTTAAATCAAGGGGATATCGATTACACTCTTCTTCTGGGGTCTGCCTGCTGGGTGCTTTCTGTCTCGGTCTTTTATATCTGCTTTTTGAATCCAAAACAGCTCGTTTGGGATTTTACACTTGAATTTGATTCTGTGCTGGTAAATAAAATTCGCGTTGGCTCGCGAAATGGAAATTTGATATTTATTTAATTTTTATTTTTCAGCCGGAACGACTGCTCCAATCTGGATGCGCACCGACGAGTTTTTGGTCATTTGCTTTCTGGTAGTATAGTGCAAACATCTGTTCCCTCGTCTTTGCTCGGTATAACCACATAACGTTCGCCCCAGAAAACGGAGTTGTTTTTTTTTTTTTTTTTTTGGTATCTGTTGTCGCTTTTTTTCAAAGCGGAGTTTCTCGTTTTGTTTTGCTGTTTTCTTTTTGTTTGTTTCGGTTTTTCTTTTTTCCGATCTCGTTTGAAATAAAAATATGTGTTTTCTATCTTCCATTTAACAGTTTTACCGAAATTAGTTTCCTCGGTACAAGAAGGGGAGTATTCAAATCCCGTCTTGATTTGATGGAGTGTTTCGGTTTTCGGTTCTTGTTGAAAGGACTTAAACTGGTAGTGAACTTTCTTTTTCTTTTTTTTTTTTTGTGGTACTAGCCATGGGTTGGTTTGGTTTGTTGTAGTTTCTTTCGCGTCCGTTGCTATTTTGAATTTGTGTTGCAGAGAAATATTCATATTTCGCTGAAAGTTCAATTTTTTTTTTTTCGTGGGAATAGCCCTGGGTAGGTTAGTTCTGTTTTGTTGAAGTTTCTTCAGCGTCCGTTGTCATTTTGAGTTTGAAAGTCCAAAATAAAATTTTTTGTGTGTATATATATGGGTTTTGAACTCATGTCGTTTAGTCACTAGTTTATGGTCGGTTTGTCGGTCTTTTAATTTCACAAGTGACTATACGACTGTTTTTTTGGGGTTTTTTTTGTTTTTCAGTTGTTTTTACGTTTTTTTCTTTTTTGTTCTTTTCGTTTTTTTTTTGTTTTTTTTTGTTCTTTTCATTCTGTTTGTTCTGTTTGTTCTTTATTCTTATTGTTCATTTTTTGTCTTTTTTGTTCTGTTTGTTCCTTTTGTTCTCTTTGTTGGTTTTTGTTTTGCATTTTTTGCTTCTTCTTTTCCTTTTTTTTTTTTTTTGTTTTCATTATGAATTGTTTGCGCCGGCGGCGTATTTACTTTTCGGCCACGTGTATGAAGCACATGGAGTTTTTAGTTGTGAGTCCGACGGACGTTAGGTTTTGATGCCGAAATTCTGGAAAAAGTAATTTGGCTTACAGTAGTTGTTGTTCATTTTTATGCCGACGGACGTCAAGTTTTTTATTAGCCTGGTTGCTGAGAAGATGGGTAAGGTGCGTTGGCCAGGAAAAGGTTGGGTTTTGCGTGTTCGTCACCAGTTTATCTGGGGAACTTCAGGTTCGCCTGTTTATCTGGTGTACGTAGGTGTATACCACTTTATAGGGAGTTATTCCGACGTGATCCGAACACGACTTTAAAATTTATTTTTGGCAATAATGGTGAAAGGATTATTAGTGCTTAAGGAATCAAAAATGGAGCGGAGGTATGTTAGGAATGTTCATTTTCAACTTTCAACTCCTAGGGTCCGTAAGTCAGTAAGTGGTATGTGAGGAAACAGTTTTTGAATATGGGTACTACGGCCAGGTTAAAGTTTGGGATTTCACACTTGAATTTGATTCCGGGCTTCCCATTGGCTGGTAAATAAAATTCGCTTAGGCTCCCGAAATTGAAATTTGATATTTGATTAATTTTTATTTTTCAACCGGAACAGCTGCGCGAACCTGGATGCGCACCGACGAGTTTTGGTCATTTGCTTTCTGGTTGTTAAATTGCAAATATCCGGTCCCTCATTTTTGCTCGGTATCATCACAGATTCATACTTTTACTCGGGGTATAAGCACGTATTTAGTTAATGAATTACGATACTTATTGTTATTGAAGCATGAAATATGGTGGTGAACTCTTAATTTAATGGGTTTTTCGTCCTAATAGCAATAGAAAATATATATTGGTAACACTAACAATTAAAATCTCATTAAAATTATGATTTTATCAGCAAATTTCTTCCTTCAATAACAATCAGTACCGTAATCAAACATCATTATCCAAACAATTTGACACCTAAAGAAAACTAATAAAATAACATGGAAAATATAGAAACAAACTAAGAATATGTAATTCATGAAATGACTCATACCCCTAGTTAAATGACTCATTCCCCTAGTTAAATGACTCATAGCCCTAGTTAAATGACTCATACCCTTAGTTTCTATATAAAAAAAACTGTGCGTTATTAAGTTTTTAAAAAATTAGTATCTTTTAAATAAACATAATACTGTCATACGTAAGCATTTTAAAATATTCATTTCATGATGCAGTTAATAATTTTTCATATAAGCGTATTGAGTAATTAACATATATTATTTAATTTATTTTGTATTATGATACAAATAATATTAATATAATAAATTTTAGGATTGCTATGTGTCTTTTTACCGGATCTATTCAAATTGTTCAGCGAGACTATCCTGAGGAGCCTAGATGTTATTCCAGTATTCTTTATCGGAGGCCACAATTTGAACAACATATGGTACGTATATGATACAGTGCTGATAGCAGACACGGAAAGGAAACAACAATAGAAGGTGATAAAGAGAGAGACAAGAAATGACTACAAATAAACTGCAAGAAAACTAATGCATGGTCATCAGCAAAAAGAGCTGCCGAACATGCCAAATACAGGGGAGATACGAAAACCAAGCAGGTACAAAAACTTAAATACGTAGGAGTTTTCTAACTGAAGAGATCCGAAAGCGAATTGGCATGGCGAATACACATTCCAGAAGTTGTGTAGAGTAATAAGGGAGAGGAAATTTCATTAGGGACACATAAGAGAGTAAAAAGAATGTGTTGATAATAAATGATGAATTGACAAAAATAAATATTCTCAGAACCAAAACACTATAACAATATTTTAATCTTACCAAAATGCCCATTAAGACAGGTATAAAATATAGGATTGGTGTTTTTTAAGTAAACAAATAGAGACATGTATGAACAACCTTAGACATGTATGAACAACCCATTTCTTTAAGCATATAACCTAAATTTTAAATTATCAAAATCGACCTTCATTCTTATTAGTTAAAATAAACACGCCCATAAGATCTATATTTTCTGTCTTTCCCCACTCCATACTAACTATTTAATAAGCAAATGTATTGTTTTCTATTTTAAATGTAAATAATTTTCACCAAAGTTAGTTAACATTGCCTAACGACGAGATAAAAACATAGAAAATTTCGGGGCACAATGTAAAATTTTTCTAAATAAAAAAAAAACAAATTTAAGTATATTATGCTCTACTTCTATTGAGCAGTTTTTTTCAAAGTAAATAAAGGAGATCTCAGGATTCTCAATCTGTTGGTTTTATTAATTTGAATATATATATATATATATATATATATATATATATGTGTGTGTGTGTGTGTGTGTGTGTGTGCGTGTGTGTGTGTGTGCTCTTAGCAATTATTTTGATGACATTTTATCGTCGAAATAGTTAAATGTATCTACCTCTTTTACTCTATCAATTTATGTTTTCACAGAGTTTGTGAAACTCATTCTAGTTACTTGCTTCCTTAATAGTTACAATCTCCAAAAGTCTAAATGCAAAGTTAATTGCTATCATTTATCTACTTGATTCCAATCCATCTCTTCTTTTCTTCTACATGTCCTGTAACATTTTTTATTCTCTCACTGTAACCTACTGAGCATTTAGTCGTTTAAGGTGAAATGATCATAAAAATAATATATACACACATATATATATATATATGTATATGTGTTGGTATGTATATGTAAATATAATCTATATTGATGGCAATAAAAAATAATTTTTTCTGTCTTATATAAAATATCAATTTCATATCTGATTTCGGTATTGTGTAGTATTTATCTACATAGATTTTAAATATATCTGCGAGGTAGTAACGGTTCGTTTTGTAGAATAAGTGTTAATACTTCCATGAGCAACAGGAAGTGCTTTGTTGTTTCTGAACTTGAGTCAATATTAAGTCGGTTATTTCAGAATTCAAGAAATAGCTGTAAGAAATTCGAAAAAAAAATGGCCATTGAGTTAATGTTGATATGTAAGACAGTAAATCTGCTTAACAACTACTGGGAAATAATGATGAAAAAACTAAACTGTATAAATTCTAAAATAAGAAAAAATACTTTCGAACGAAAGATTAGCTCAGAAGAAAAGTGAATTCAGATGGAGAAATACAAGAATGTCTGAAATATATATAATAACAAAAACCAAAGTAAATCTTGATAGTAAAAACTACGACGAAAAAAGAAAGCATCAAGTGGCTGAATAATGAAATATCAACATGAGACTTGAAATTCAAACAAAATATAAAGTAAGACATATTAAGTCAAGATATTTATACACACACATTCACACAGATATTTATATATATATATATGTGTGTGTGTGTTTGTGAGAGTATTATATTTACATAGGTGAAAAAAGTGTGAGAAGCCGTAAATGTTTTGTTTAAAGTTTACATTTTCTGTTATTATTAATATTAACTTTATTAATCTTTTGACGAATACATTAAGTGTCCATAATTATATTTGTGTCTCTACACGTGCGTTCGAGTTTAAGGTTGACTCTCTTCAGGCCAATAAATTTCTGACTTGACGTATTGAAATCCGTTTCTCTTTATATATATTAGGTTAGAATCGCCGACTGACACCAATTCGGTCGGGTTTCAATCCTAGTTTAAAAGCAATCGGTGTCTAAACGTACTGATGAGCTGTGATACAGCGAAACAGATCTGTCTGCGGATGACTATATATATATATATATATATATATATATATATATATATATATATATATGTGTGTGTGTGTGTGTGTGTGTGTGTGTATTTATTATATTTGCAAACGCTATTATAATGAATATAGTAATAATAAGTAATAAAAACCAGGAATAAAATCCAATTCCTTAACTCTATAAATTTATTGCATACACAATATAAACATGCATATACATACGTATATATGTTTGTGTGTTGATTTTTTTAAAATCTCTTCAGTATCAATCCCTGACGAAGCGATGGTCATGCATCGAAGAAGCAACAGCCCTGAGGAGTGAAGATACCACAATATAACTGCACGAAATATCAAAATGGCCATAACTCAGCACTTTTCTTTTTAGCATCTTTTTTCTTTCGATTTCCTTTTCTGAGGCTTTAACAAACCTGTCTTCTATATTTGGTGATATGACTGGCTATTGAGTATTCTTTTTCTTCTCTGTGCCTATATCCATTCAGGACGTAGGCGTTCATGGTTCTCCACGTCTCTCTATCTCTTGTGGATCTTAGTATGTTTGCTCATGTTACACATCGCAAAGCCTGTTCCGTCATCTACCTAATCAGGCACTGCAAATCTTTTATCCGCTGCCTTCCTCTGTCTCATTTTCCTTCTGTCTGGCCTGTCAGTATCAGGTTTTCTAAGCTCTACTTCCTCATTGCATATCTCAGGAACTTCAGTTGTCTCTTCCTGATACTCAGTATTAATTTCCTTTTTGTTGCCATTCTTTCGAACACCTCATCGTTGCTTGCATACTCAGTCCACGATATCCAGAGCATCCTTCTGTAGAACCACATTTCCGCTGCTTCAAGTTTTGTCCTCATTTTCGCTGATATTGTCCAGCATTCACTGCCGTATTTAGGAACTGACATCACATAGCAATGCAGCACTTGTTTCTAACGAAATTTTCCTGTGTGTTAGTACTTTATTCAGCTTCTGGAATGCGTCCTTTATCATGCCAATTCGCTTTCGGATCTCTGTGTCGCACTTTACATCTCCTGTTAGAACACTTCCTAGGTATTTAAATGTTTGTACTTGCTTGATTCTGGTAACCCTCACCTGTATTTTGCATTTTGTGGTGAACCTTTTGCTGTTGACTATGCATTCAGTTTCCTTAACGTTTATTTGTAGTAATTTTTTTAATCTACAACGATACTTTCTGTAGGAGGTCTTGTAGTATCTTTTCCGTGCCTGCATTATCATCACTTTATCATCTGCATACCTTATGTTTTTCAAATTGTCCTTTCTAATAACAAATCCTGGCGTGTTATCTAGGGTCCTCAAAATATTCTCGCTGTAAAAGTTGAACAGATCCTTGTCTTACGCCTCTTTCTATCTTTGTAAATCTGCAGTTTGCTGCCAGTAGAGATTCTTGATTACTCTGATGTTTCCCCCAAAATTTCGAGGCTGCCCTTTTGGAGAGCATCGTAATCATAGATATGGCGTTCCTTGTTCCAGTGTCTTTGATGTACCTGCACTGTTCTTGTCCTATCTCTGGGCTGATTCTGCTTCTCGCTCTATTCATCAGGATTCTAACAATCAGTTTTGCAGTGTGACTCATTAAGCTGAGAGTTCTGTGTAGTTCGCACTCATTTGCACCTGGATTCTTCGGCAGTGCCACAAATATCGACTTGCATAGGCCATCTGGTATTATTCTTCTATTATAAATTTCGTTTAATATGTCGGCAATTTTTCTATGCCATATTCTTCCAGGGCTATCAGCAGCTCTATTACGACACCGTCTGGGCCAGCTGATTTGTTTCTTTTGAGCTGGGCCAATGCAGCTTCCACTCTGATTTTAATATTTTCGGTCCATTTTCCTCCTTGTGTATTCTCGGTTGTTCTCTCCTGTCGCAAAAAAGATATTTTATATATTCTTCCAATCGCTGGAGTATTTCTTCTTTCTCCAATATGATTGTTCCATCTTTGGATTTTATGCATCCTGTTGAGGATCAGGTTTTTAGTCCTGTCAGTTTTCTTATCTCTTTATGCATCTTTGCTTTAATGGTCCTGCTCAGTTTCTACTTCTGCGCATTTGTTGTTGAGCCATTCCTCTTTAGCCTGTCTGCATTTGTTCCTTATTTCCCTGTGTAGTTTCCTGTGCTCTTCTCCATGTCTTGGAATTATTTTTGTCTCCTTTGCATTATATGGAGATTCTCTTCGGTCATCCACTCGATTTTTCATAGCGTCTGATTTCTTTTGGGGCAATGTTGTTCCCTGATATCTCCATCGCTTCCTTTAGTGAGTCCCATTTTGTTGTCCCATTCCAATGTTTTCTTCATATTTCTTTCTGAGGCTATTAGTGTATTCTTTCTTCAGAGTGAGGTCATTCACAAGTGTGTTGTATGTGATGTGCTTGGCTTCTTCATTCTCCGGAGTTTTATCCTACGTTTGCAGAACTGGGACATGGTCACTTCCGCAGTCTGCACCTGGATATGTTTTGCATTGAACCACTGCGTTTCTGAATCTCTTGTTTATAGTTATGTAGTCTATTTGGTACTACGCGTTGCCTCCTGTGCTTCTCCATGTCCATAGACGTCGTGGGCGTTCTTGAAACCAGGTGTTAGTAATTATACTATTCATATTAAAATCTCCAAATAACCTAAAACTTGTAAAACTAACTCAAACTTAATATTTTATACGACCACAATCTCTCTTCTTGACTATTTTTCTGTCGCATTAGCAATTTAAATTTCACTCTAGTGACTGAGTCGATCACACACTAAATGGGTTTGAAAGATATCGGAACTGCTGCTAGTAAATCAAAACGACAATTCATATCAATCCGAAATTTTGTCTCTTCCGATGTAGTCCCCTCTTGAAAGCACAAAACTTAAATACCTGGGAAGTGTTCTATCAGAAGACGGAAAGTGAGACACAGTGCTCAGAAGGTGAATTGGCATGGCAAAGAAGGCATTCCAGAAGATGAGTAGAGTATTAAGAGACAGAAAATTTCACTAGAAACAAGTAAGAAAATAATTGATTGCTCTGTGATGTCAGTTCTTCAATACGGCAGTGAATGCTGGATAATCTCATGGATGATGAAGGAAAACTATTCAGCATATTTTTTCATTGATGGAAGCATTTCTCGAACTTTTTGTGGCTGAGATAGCCAGTAGCTGCTTCGTCGTATTTTTTTGGATTTTCTTGAAATCTTTAACTTTCCAGTGGGATTTTATTTCTGAAGTGAGAAAACCTGAAAGGAGCAATATCTGCAGGGATATGGTGGCTGCCGTACCTAAAGAAATTTTTGCTTTCCCTGTCATTGGTGTAGACTGTGGTGTGATTAGACGAGCACACCTTTCTACTAAACACCGCCATCCCAAACGGAATTAATCGGGAACGTTATAACATAGGGATTAAGCAAGACAGAAGTTACGGTCAATCTGTGTCAAACTTCTTTATTTGACATACTTTATTTCCTGGCAATATTCAGGATGATTTTTCTTTATCACACATCATGTGTACTTCTTATTTTTACAATTAAACTATTATTTATATCTTCTTCTTTTACCGTAGCCATTCTTAAGAATGTTGCATGTTAGATATATGTGATAGTATGAAAGTGTCCCTCTCTGTAAATTCTTCAGCAAATATGTTTGTGTTTGACGAGTTCAAATCTCATCACGTCCCGTGTCTTCATCACCCTAATACCACTGATCTTGCAGTTATCCAAACATTGGGTTTATCAATAGATAGATCACTCTGTCAAATACAATATTTCAAACTCGTTTTCGTAGTAGTTTTGACAAACAATCATATTTTAACCCGCTTGTATCTTATTTTCTTCGCTAAATCTCTTGGCCATGAGTGCGTAAACATCTCATTGGAAATTGTGCAGCTTTTTATTTATGCTGAATGAAAGTTGTCAAATAAATCTTTGTACCATCATAGAAATCCTTAACAAAACTCCCATTCTTCTCATTAAATCATTCCGGCCTATTCAGCCCCTATAACCCACAGGAAAAACTTTTTCCAGCTAAAGCAATGTGGCAGTTCCAATTATAAATTATATCTACTTATAATAGCTCAAAGCATGATTTCAACGAGACCAAATTGCATGTCGCTGATAGAATGAGACACCTTATTGCCCCTCAAATGTTTGGTTCTCCGGTTTTCTGGCAGTTATGTAAGTGTGCGTCATTATTTCCTCTCATGTCATTAGAAAAATGACTATGGGGATCGAAGAGATAATGCTTGGTGAGTTAAGAGCTGTAGCGCCATTCTTTTCAATGAGTCTACGTGACTGGAGTTTTAGCTGGCAAAATAAAAAAATGCTTATTAAATGTCTAATCTAAATCTTGAATCTTTTTCTAATGGAAACTCAATTCTTTTTAGGGTGCCATTTGTGGTGCACGTTTTTGCGAGTAACTTGCTTTTTCATTCACGATTGACTTGGCAAAAATCAGCAACCTAGGCTGCCGCTACGTTCTGTGTTGGACTTGTTTCAAACCAAATCTATTAGACCTGATCTGTCTTGAAATTTAACGATAACTATGGGAAAAAGAGATGGATCATACATTTCCCAGGGTTATTTGCCGATATGTGAATCTAACAAACTCTACTAGAATGCCAAATTCGATCCGCTGATTTATTTTTCCAAATATAAACTTACAGCGTCTGGTAGTCTCAAGAGTAAAATTTGCCAAAATTCGGTGAGCGAATGAGAACGGTTTACTAAACGTGATATGTCCATGAGTACTGAAAATTTAATTGTATTCAACTTTTGAATTTATCAGGTAATCTCAGACCGTGTTTAAGCCTGGAAATAAAATATACGATTGCGGTGTATGTGAATTCGTACCAAATTCTGATCTTGGGCTACTGTATATAAAATCGTCTATTACACATTTATTTTCACGCTTGTAAAACCGAATAATGATATGAGAGTGCGTCTTTCTCGGTTTGTCTGGCGGTAGTGACATGCATTTCAACCCAGCACCTGACGACTGAGTGTATAATCGAGTACAAAACTCATTAAATATTTCTGCTGCATTTTGAACTAGAGGCGCCAACAGCTATGAAAGGAATTTCGAATCTGGAATAAATAATATTAGCTACGGGTGAGCTTCGAAATTTTCTCAATCGAACTCTACATATGATTTAAATAACAGTAGACTAGTGGTGCAGTAGGACTCATCACCACTCAACATCACTGACCAACACTGTCTATTCATTTTCAAAACGACTCAAATCCACAACAGTAGACCACCAGCTTACTCAGTGTTATGTAGGAAGAAGTTGTTGATACTGAAAAAGGTGGTCGATCACATATCTCCAGGGAGAAAACGTACTTTTGAATGACTTTTGCTACAGGGATCCCGTGACCATAAATATTTATTACATAAAGCGTTCAGACAGAAGTCTGAATGTATTTGGGGCTGTGCATCAACTCTTACTCTAACCTCGTCGGACTCGATGCGTCCAGGCGGAGAGGAACACAGACGAGTCTTAGCCGAAATGCATAGTCCCGTCTGAGAAAAATTATAGTAGGTTTCCGACCTTGCCATATGCTGGGTCTATGGGAATTTTTTGCTCGTGCTCTAGGGTCGGATTCCCTACTATAAAAAGATCTTGTGCCACATTCCGCCTCGGTGGGGAGACGGATAAATATGGTCCTGCGTTGTGCATCATTCTGGTGCTGTGCCTCATGGAAGGGATTGATTCTGAAGGTTTCGTTTAGTACTTTTACTGTATGTGAAGATACCGAAATATTATAACTTACTAATAGCTAGTCACCAAAATTACCCTTCAGAATATCTTAACAAAAATTAACGTTATGTGAGGTGAATAAGATCTTGTTCTGAAATTCACCACAACTACAGAGAAAAAATAATTATCATACACGTAGTAATTGATATATACCGCGGAATATAGGGAAAATGGAAGAACTGAAATCATTTATGCTCCAAATGTTATGCTCCAAATGTTGGCGTTACAAAGTCAAAAGTAAGAACGACATTTACAACAACAAAAAGATCAACGTCAAAAGTAACAACAAGAGTTACAGCAACAAGCATACTATTATGAACGGCAATTTTAGTTACAGAAACACCGAAAAACTTTTATAACTGTTGCTGAAGAAAACGGCAAAAGGAAAGAAGCGTCTGACTCATTCAATCTAGATGCTACTGCGAATTTCATTAGCGATTTTGTATACAATCCAAACAAACGAATTATATTTCAAACGTATTACATACAGAAAATAGAAAAAAAAAGATCTTCGAATAGGATTGTCAGGACCGCAATGACGAAAAATAGTCTGACTATTACTGAGAAAAGTGTCTGTTGCTGCACTTGAAAAAAGCATTAAATCTATTTTGCTGAAACAATGAGGTGGGGTAAATTTTAAGGAAACTGTAGGGATATTATCTAAAATATACGGAACCTCATTATTTAATACACAGTGGAATTTTCTTGCCCTAGTACAGTGTGAGGATGACGATTTTTACGCATGAGTTGTTAGTCGAGAATGTGAAAAGGAATTAACTCCCAACTTATTTAAATGTCTAATATTTATTCAGGGTTTAACTTCAAATAAGAACGCGAAAATAAGATCCAGGATTCAAACTATAGTAAAATTGTTTCAAATTTAACTCTCCAAAACTAGCCGAAGAGTGTCAGCATATGGCGAATCTATAACTTGATAGTGCCAGGGTTAATAAGAGAAAGATGTTACACAAATACATAGTGTCCGCCCGTTTAAGAAAGATATCGACGTTTTTTTCATTCTTAGCGAAACAGTAAAGTGTACAATAATATATCTAATATTTGCTACGGTTGTGGTGGTAAGCATTTTAAAAGTGTTTGTTTTTTAGAAAGTTAAAATGCTACCTATATGGAGGTTTAGGATATGAGTACTTGTTTTAAATCAAAACAATGGAAGCGAAATAAAAAGGATGTCAACAAAATAAATACATTGGTTAAAGTTGATAAGCGGAAAGAAAAAGTAAGCAAGACTTCGAACAAAGCACCTTCAAAGAGAAAAATAGTTTTTGTCACGATTAATAATATAAAAATAAAATGACAATTGGATACAGGGTTCGATATTATAAATAATTAACAGAATCTATGAAAAATTATGAAGCAATTTTTTTAAAAAAAAGTATTTCGTCCTAAGCAAGGCACTAAAGACACTAAGACAAAAAGGTTACCGATTGTGAAAGAATTAGAAAACAGAAAAATTACTTTTGTGCAGAAGCATAAAGAGAAATATGGAAAACAGAAGATCAAAGCCGTAAGAGAGTTCCACAATCGAGAACTGAGAGAGAAGAAACTGCTAGCATAAAACTTACGGTTAAATCTACCAAGCACAACTGTAAATTGATGAAATCTCGATGACATTTCAGTACTGCACTCAAATTCATAAAGTCTAGTTACTATAGAAACGACCTCATACAAACAATTACCATGAAATTATTTATAAGAACGACACAGACACGTATAACAAAATTGGGAAAAGACCTGACGCCGGGCGACCAAATCATGACTGATAATATTCTTATTTAGATTTAAACGTATATAGGATCAACAAACGATAATGATAATTTCTCATCGATGTAACAAGAATAAATAGAACTCATCGAATTACTTCTGAAAGTATTTGAAAAAGATTAAAATAGAATTGATAAAATCTTGAACGATATTTAAACAGAATCAGTTAGCAAGGAGATATATGCTTTTGGCTATTGACAGTCAGAACTGTTATGATAATTAAGAATTGAGCGCAGTCTCCAGACAGGTGTTCATCGTTTCAAGCACATAGAAACTTAATGCTGAAAAAAAAGAAACAGAGACAGGAGTATCAGACATAAAGAGAAGGATAAGTGATTTTACGTCTCTATAAAAAGCAATCTTGGTAGCCAGTATATATATTTAGTCTTCTTGGTCGAATGCAAGATTCAGCTACTTGTTTAATGCAAGTTCCGTTTTTGCTTGCTGTGCAAATTTCGATGGGAATCAAATCTGCAGTAAAAAAATTAATTATCCTGTCTAAAGAATCTTTGCTAAATGACTGAATTATTTTCACGGTCTCAGAATTTTACCGTCGCTGAAATTTATCAGCTGAGCTAAAGATCTCAGAGCCGTTTAACTAACAATCTAAACGTATAAGTGTATCCTTTAAAATTAATGTTTAATTAATAAATACAGAAATATTTATATGCATGTGTGTGTGTGCATATGTATGTGTCTGTGTGTCTGTGTGTGTCTGTGTGGTGTCATGTGTGTATGAGATACAGGCAGAGATATATTATTGTAGTAAATTTATTGCTTATTCAATTGTCAACTTCGTCAGATGTGTTGCTTTGGACAGTTTTCGAACACGGATTCTTCAATATGTGAAGATGTTATAGATCTATTTTAATTTTCTCTTCCAGACTAGAGCTTATATATCTTCCACCTCATTCCTTGCTATACCTGCGTACATTCTAATCGTAGTTGCGTCTATCACATGCTTACATGTCGGAGGAAAGTTTATGACGTCATATGTAGCGTAGATCTGTATCTAATTTTATGCGTAGTAGGTCACAGTTCATATCAACACGCTCATGCACATCTTTTACTGTTGCAGCTGGAGAGTGTGCAATACATACTTGGTTCAATACATACTTGGTTCAATACATACTTGGTTCATAAAAATTATGTTAAAATATATTTTATTACGTAATAAAATATATGTTTGTGAGTATCCTCAAAATATTAAAAAATGTTTTCCTAATAACAAGAACATTTAGGCTTACATACGAAGCCTGATCAAAATATATCAGGACTGTGTCTATAAAGATAAACCTAAAAAATATATCTGAATCGATATGTATTGTAGCTATCCCCTCCGAATTAATCTCCTTCAGCAACCACACACTTTATCCAGCGCCTTTTTGGTTCATAGAATCATTTGTGGAAGTAATTTCTTTGTATAGTAAGTAGCATCCTCGTTAAATACACTTTGATTTCAAAGTCTTGAAATATTGTTCCTTTCAATTAGGATTTCATTTTTGAAGAGAAGTACGTCACAATGGGACAGATCTAGAGAATATCGTGGTTGTTAGACATGAGAAATTTTGAGGTTAGCTAAATACAGATTCCCGTGTCATGTTCACTGATTGAAGCCTTGTGGTGTTTTAAGACGTTCACTTTTTTCTGCATTTTTTTCTTTTCAAGAAATGGTATAAACAACAGAAATGAGCGTGAACGTTATAATTTAATGGGTATGACAAAAGTTAATGCTTATCAGTAACTAGAGGCTTCACACTGCATAATTTATCTCGGTTACCATAGCAACAATCCCGATATTTTGTTTATCATGCATTATATATAGAATTCAGACAATGTTCTGTAAGATTAGAGGTAATTGATTGAATCAATTGGCATATTTTTAATTTCACGATCTACTGGATATGATATCGGCAAATCTTTCGATGCTGTATTTGCTTCTTTATAGGATGTAATAATAAATATTTCTATTTTTGAATGACTCACATTTGCTATAAACTTTTGTCTAGTGCACCCTTTTGACATTTCTAGCGATATATGAACTAGTTCTTTTATTCTCTTTGCCGTTTTTTTTCAGATGTGTGTCATCTCCCCAACCATCGCTACCAGTGTTTGCCCCCATTGACATCTATTTAAATAGTTCGATAACAGGCTACTAAATTTTTCCCTCTTAATTTACGTTCATTCAGTGCATCCTGAGAGCATGAAATTATTCAAAGCCACTTTTTTATATTATGCCCAATAAAATATAGCTGTTTATTTTGCATTCGAAGAAAAATGTGTTTACTTTGTTTATTTTAATTAACATTTTCTCAGTGATCAAATACTGTATCATTGGAATTTCCTGGATCCTTCTATAGAATCACATCTTTGTGGACTCAATTCTCCTCTTTATCCATGAGGAAATAGGTCAGAAATCATTCTCATATCAGTCAGTCAGTCAGGTAAGCGCTATACGTGATCGACGCTTGGGCGATCATGTCCCGAAATAGACATGACTGAGTCGGCAGAAGATTTTCCCGCAATAGAATGATTTTTATTTCTTTGGTAGATTGGTTGCCAAACAAGGATACAGAAAGATATGTTATGTTATTTAACCTAGAGCTGAAGGAAGAAAAGATAGTTTCATACCTTTCCCAAGAGTATATGCGTGCCTGTGAATGCAAAGAATTCAACCTGAAATCGAACACAGTTCATTCCCAGCTGATATCGACGGCACCGCCACGCATATATTGTCATATAAATGTTTTTAAAATTGCATAAAATTTCAACATGTTTTTTTTTTCTGTTTCTAATGGCATTTTACTATTTCTTATTATTTTGATTAGATTCGAAAGACATTTTTTACAATTTGGATTTTGGTGACATATTTTTCACTTCCGGATTCGTACATATCTCTGCTATTTAGATTCGTGCGCATCCTGCATTTTTAAAGTCAGTGGTTTGTCTTTAAATCCCACAAGATTTACCTTGTTTAAGAATCCCTAGAGTTCTTCTTCTGTGTTTTACATAAGAGCAGTGACTTCTTAATATCTTATATTTTAAGCAGGCGCTAACAGAAAATAAATTATAGTAGGAAAACTAGTTTTTTTAATCGTTTTGTTACAAATATCTGAGAAAAAAACATTGTTGTTTTACATAACTTTCTTTTTATTTACGTATTCAATTTTTTTCTATTTGTATGCAGATGGTTTCTTCCTGATTATTCTTATATCTTTTCCGAATGACAAAAGTTCGCCGTACAACTCAATATGTTCTTAGTCAATGTTTAGATATAAAAGGCATTTTCTGAATTTATATTGATTACTGTCATATGGATGTGCGTTGTGGAGCGTTGGATATCGGCTCGGAACGAGAAATCGGGGAGCCGAGTTAGACTTCCAGCGGAATTCATTGCATTCACTTACGCAAAAGTATTAATCCGTCTATTGCTTCCATTTATGGGTTAAATAACAGGACAGACTGGGGTCTATAGCCTTGGTCGGCAACCAGTCTACCGCAGAAAGCAATGGCAACCTACTGCGGGATCTTCTGCCTAGTCAGTCATGTTTGTTTCGAGACATGATCGCCCAAGCGTGTATCAGGTATGGCACTTAACTGACTGTCATATGAAAAAATAGCGACGACATAATGACCACTAATAAAAAGTTATATCTATCTATCTATCTATCTATCTATCTATCTATCTATCTATCTATCTATCTATCTATCTATTTATTTAGATATATATCTAGATATCTATCTAGATATTTATCTATTTATCTAGATATATATAGAGATTTGAATGTGTACATTAAAAATGTAAAATGACAACAATTTATTTATAGTATCCTATATATATATATATATATATATATATATATATATATAATTTTTTAATTACTTAGATTTTGGTCAAAATAACATTTAGACCAGTGCGTATTTGTATTAAGTCTTCAATACAATTATATTGTAGAATTTTAAATATTTTAATATTTCTAAACGGTTATTACGAGATCAAGTTTTCTTTTCTACGCTCCCGTAACTTGTGTATTTTTCTCAGTCACGTGAGCCTTCTAAAAAAAAACTCCGTTACTTGAGCGTTCTTAAAAAAAATAACGCTAAACGGTAAAACCATTTATTGCAAATCGCCTGAAGATACCACAGGGTTGAGACTTAAGTCGCATAATAACTCGTTTAGAAATGTAATATATATATATGTATATATAGTTTTTAAAGGAAAACTCAACACGTCATATCAGTTATAAACTATAGCTCATTTCAATGAGTTTAATTAGAGCATATCATCAGACCTTACAATATATCCTCCATCTTCTACAAAATTTCTGCCGGAATGAATCTTTTCTTAAAATGAAGAGAGGGAAAAAATAAAAATAATAATAATAATAAACATAAAATTACAAACAAACAAATAAATGACAATAAATATAAGGGGAAAGAGGAGAAGGAAAGAAAGGAGGAAAGAAGGAAGAAAGAAATAGAGCCCAATTCAAAATAAAGGCGTTGGATCCGTTTGAAGTTGTTCGTACCGTCTTGAAAGGGTTTGACCACTGAAAAAAAAAACAATTTCCTTGACTTTTAGCGTCTGTTTGACCTCATTAAGTCAACCTACTTACTTATACTAACTTCTCTCCACATATTCATATGTGTACATTCCCACATATACTTACAATGTACTGACATATATATATATATATAACAACCATTACACTATATATATGTATATATATATATATATATATATAGTGTAATGGTTGTTACAATGTTTTTATAAATTCATAGTATCACTACACAAAATTTTTCGCGTTTCGAAGCCAGCCCATTATGTGGTCTGCTTCATCTTCAGGTGATTTTTTTGAAATGAGCATTATCTAGTTGAAAAGCCCGTTTATTTGTGTTGGATTTGGGGGGGGGTTGTTAGAGGGGTTAGTCTGTATTTTGAGTTCTGTTGACCATTTTGAGGTCTTAGGGTTAAGTGATTGTTTGTGGCTGAGTTCAGAATAGGTTAATCTATTTATCTTGTGTGGGCTTAGGCTGCTGGCGCCTTGCGTGTAGTTATTTGGTTTAGGGGTTGGTAGGTGTTGTGTTGTTTTGGGGTTAGTTTCTTCTTACTTTAATTTTTGTTATTTTGTATTGGGGTATGTGCTTTTTTTGTTTTTTTTATTTTTTGTTTTTTATCGTGTCGATATTTTTTTTTTATTTATCTACTATTCTGCTGCAGCTGCACTATTTTTGTTGGTATTGTTTAGGGTTTGTTTTCTCTTTATTTATAGGGTTGGTTGTGTGTATTTTTTGTGTTTTTTGGGGGGCTTCGTTTACTGCTAATTCGTCTCTACGGTTTAATAAATCGTTGCATAAAGGTTACTGAAGAATGTGTAGTTTTTCACTTAGACATAAAGGGCAGATGTCGTTAAGTGAGATGCAAGTTCTACGTGTTCAACACGTAGATCAAAATAAAAACCGGCAACCAAAACACAATCAAACCCAACAGGGAAACATGTGTAATTGCAGAAACCCTAGCAACTGCCCACTACAAAATAAATGTAAAACAAACTCAACAATCCATCAATGCAACATAACATCCATCGAAAATCCAACTATAAATAAAGTGTATATCGGATCAACTAAGAATACTTTTAAGCAGCGCTGGTACTTGCACCTAAGCTCATTTAAAAACAGCTTATACCGAAACCAAACATCCCTATCCACATACTTTTGGAAGCTAAAGGATTCAAACCAGAAACCCAAAGTAAAATGGTAAATCCTAGAAAAAACTAGAACTCGCGACTAACCCCTCTAACACCCGCCTCCCCAAAAAAACAAATCCAACAGAAATAAACGGGCTTTTCAACTAAATAATTTTTATTTTAAAAAAAATCACCTGAAGCAGACCACATAATGGGCTGGCTTCGAAACGCGAAAAGTTTTGTGTCGTGATACTATGAACTTATAAAAACAATGTAACAACCATTACAGTATAACGCTCTATATTTATATCGATCACTCATTATAAAAGTAAATGCATGAACAATAGGTTAAAAAACCTACGAGTTCAACAACTTAGTTCCAATATATATATATATATATATATATATATATATATATATATATATATTAAAAATAGACAAGAATAAAACTGCACTTACTTTTAGTGTTCATCTTGTATCTTTTTTTATTTATATTGTCCTTTCCACAGAATAATTCTGAGAAAATTTACACGCACACACGCACAAATATCTTTGACTGAATTTAATAATTTGTTAGATATTGCCATTTGATTATCGATATTGTTATGAGCCCGTTTGGGTTATCAACACATCAAATACAATTTCAGTTGGAATAATGCTGAAGGAATTAAACTACAACACAAGATAATTTTATACAGAAAGGAAATTTATTATAACGCACAAAAATATTCAGCAAACACACAGGAATAAGGTGAGAGAACTATAATATACCAGACACAAGAACGGATTCAACTTCGTACGAATTTCACACAATATTCACTGGAAAATAAGTAGTGAATCTAACGAGAAAGATATTTGGAGGAAGTTTAGGCGGAATGCAAAAAGGTCATTCAACTCGGCTAAATATTGTATATATATATATATATATATATATATATATATATAGATAGATAGATAGATAGATAGATAGATAGATAGATAGATAGGGTTGGTTCAGAATGATTAACAATCTTTCCCTTTCACGGTAGCACGTGGTGTATTCACTGGATGTTGAGGAAGGTCTTTGTGTGAAGAATTTCGGCCGGTAGCTTGATGGAAAGTTCTTTCGACGTCTTGAACGAATAACCGAAGGGAGGTCACGCCTGGCCGGTAGATAAACAACTCTAGGTTTTTCTACTATTTCTTCCCTTTTATATAGAAATAGGGGCCTATATTCATTGGCCTTCTGTTTCTCTGGTCGTTTACTTCTTTTCACTGTAACCATAGTTACCAGGCTATGTAATCTTTTTTTAGAGAAGGGTAGAACCCGACCAAGCGACCTAATTCATATTACTCTCCTTTCTGGAGTGGCAGAACACTGAACAAATGACCTAATTCATACTACTCTCCTTTCTGACCAAATGACCAGTTAGTACTACTTTTACTAAGGAGATTATTTTAGTCATGGCCCAAGGCATTTGAGGCGATAAAACGCTTCTAACTTCCTCGTTACAATATGTAATTTATGATGCCAAACAACGCGATGTCGTCTACTTTATCCAGTCACTTTGGGTAGAATGTGTCTAATGATCTGAAATTACTCGGAGAACTTTAGCACAACACAGAGAAGATGCAGTACCGAGTATAATTGCATATGCGTGAAACGAAAGGTTTAAGCATTGCTGAGCAAGCCTGACGTACAAAGATAGCTCGAGAGATAGTAACGGTGAACAGACGAGTTACCTTCGATGGTGAAGCATGATCTCTGCAAATTCGGACGAATGTAGATTCAGAACTCTGTTCTCTGTTCCTCCTTGAAGCACACTCCTAGCGGATAGGCTATGCTTACATCGTGTGGGTGGGTGTAAAATTTCAAAATTTATGATCATATAATCATTTCATTGATTTGATGGAAAAATTCCCAAATTTGTTTGAGTGCATATGTTGGTAAAGAAACTGGAAGTTATCTTGCAAAAAGAAGAATAAAATGAAAAGTGTAGCGAATAGAAAGGGAAAGGAAGAAGGAAAAAAGAGAGGAAGAAGGTTAAAAGAAAAAAGAAGAGGGTAAAGTGTAAAGGAGTAAAGAATTGAAGCCGCTAACTTATATATATATATATATATATATATATATATATATATATATATATATATAAGATTTTAGATTATTACAGTGGTTAATACATATTTCACCGCGGCTTGTCAGATAATACCAGCAGGACGCGGTGAAATATGCATTATAATAATGTAAAATCTTTTATAAATTATATTAATCTGTTAAATAAAATAAATGAATTTAACATTAACGGTTGAGTTCGTCTCTATCGGAATTTACCTGGATTGTATACCAAGAGTACTATGTTATATATATATATATATATATATATATATATATATATATATATATATATATATATATATGCCTTTGTGTGTTCATGTGACTTTTAAAAATGACTGTTTAATCCGACACTATTTGTAATTACTAAAAAGACATTATTTTTAATGGGTAAATCTGTTTGAGTTACTATTGTTGTCCTTATTTTGTAAAGAGTGATATTAATAACTTGTTTAGATTAAGAAGTTTAAAGTTTTGTTTTACTATGACATTTTATCGAACCTAGATGTGATTAATTTCCATCTTTAAACTAACAACATCAATGATAAAACACGTAAAAAACAATGCAGTTATATACAAATTATATGCACATCTACATATTTAGACATGCATGCACATATTTTTATATAAACGTTATTTTTAAGCCGAGGACAACGTTAGAAATGTAACGATGTGCATATGGTAGCACCTTTGGAGTATTATTCATTTAGGATTCTTAAAACTTTGGAAGAATAAATGTACATTCATAAATCCTGGAGTACCGCCAACATGCGCGTAGTGATTTGTTCGAAAATGACCCTGCAATCCTTAATATGAAAAGCTTTGTTCTGCTCCATGATATTGCAAGCTGTCAGTTAGTTAAGTGCCATACGTGACACACGCTTGGCCGATCATGTCTCGAATATGACTGACTGGGCAGAAGATTATCCCGCAGGAGGTTGCCATTGCTTTTTGCGGTAGACTGGTTGCCGACCAAGGCTATAGAGTCATGCTATTTAACCCATAACTGGAAGGTAGAGACGGATTAAGACCTTTCCCAAGGGTATTTGCGCGTAAGTGAATACAACGGATTCAACTGGAATTCGAACTCGGCTCCCCCGGTTTCTTGTTCCGAGCCGATATCCACTATACCACATCGCACATCCGACGCACATCAACGCACATTGCAAGCCGTACACAGCAAAAATAACAAATGAAAACTAGTGAAACACAATCGGACTCTGCTATCTACCTCATATGCAATATTCACTTCTCCTAACACCAACTGTTTATTAAGGCTTTTTAAAGTTGCAAAAATCTTTTCTCTAAAAAGACCAAATTTAAGTGTTCGTCGTATACGTTTTCAATTCCAAATTAAAATTTTGATAACAGGGCTTTTACTTTTCATATCACAAAATAATTGAAAAGCTAGAGTATTTTGGTCTGATTCGTTCGTTCTAATCAAATTGTAACATGATGCTTGTCTTGAACACCTAATCTTCTAGGTATTATTATTCTACTCTTCCAAACGCACATATCTGAGTTATACCATCCGTCCGTGCATGGAGTACTGCTGCCAATTATTGTCAGGTGCCCCTGCCGTTCTCCTCAGTGTTCTTGACAAGCTCCAAAGGAGAGTGTGTAATGTGATAGGTACTGATCTGGCGACTCGACTGCAGCCACTTTCTCATCGTCGCAATGTGGCCTCCCTCTGTCTCTTCTATAAATACTTTCATGGCTTCTGCTCGGATGAGCTTAAGTCACTGATGCCTCCTCAACAGGTGTTTACCCGTGCAACCAGACTGGCAACTGGGTCCCACCCATTCACAGTCAGGTTAGCCAAATGTAGACGACAATTCTACTCCTGCAGCTTGCTCTCTCGCACTTCCCACCTGTGGAACTCACTCCCGTATTCTTGCTTTCCTGACGGCTACAACCTCCAGAAATGTAAATGCAAAGTTAATACTCATCTACTAGCCACTGGACTCTAGCTCTCTCCTCTCCTCTGTATAACCTTCACTTTCTCTCCGCCTATGTATCTGTCATTGCACCTGCTTTCTCAGCTTTCTATTGTTCCTTTCTAACTAGCTTGTACTCCTCACTCTTTTCTAATTAATCTTTTTACATTTATGTAACCCCCTGCACATCAGTGGCGTTTCTGCCTTGCTCGGGGTGAAATGATTAAAAAAAAATATCTTTGGACTTAAGTTGTTCGTAATTATCATCAACGACCCTCCTGGTGTCATCAGTTATCGACACAGTATCTGAATGACACAACGGTTTGATAAGGTCAAATTTAGAGCTGATTACCAAAAATGTCCTACGGTTTGTTGTTAACTGCGACAAGATATGACTTATTAATTGTGGCGTTTCTAAAATAGAACTGCACCTTTGTAACCGCCCTAATGAACCTATATTGTCTTCCATCAGGGTGGCTGATGGCAAACTTCTAAGGAGTGACAACAAATGTATAGAGGAGATGCTTGGTAAGAAAATGCAGTTATTACAAATAATGATGAATATATAACCAAATAAAATGTAGTTGTGCTTTAGGAATATATAATGTTGAAAATACACAGAGATCCAAAGGTGAATTGGCATGGGGAAAAACGCGTTCCAGAAGCTGAGTAAAGTATTAAGACACAGGAAACTTTCTTTAGAAACATAGAAGAGAGTACTATATTGCTATATGATGTCAGTTCTTCAATATCGCAGCGAATGTTGGACAATATCAACAAAGATGAAAGGAAAACTTGAAGCAGCTGAAATGTAGTTCAACAGAAGGATGCTGCGGATATCGTGGACCGAACATGTGAGCAATGACGAGGTTTCGAAAATGATGGAAACTAAAAGGAAATTAATATTGAGCATCAGGAAGAGACTACTAAAGTCCCTGGGACATGCAATAAGGAAGGAGGGCTTGGAGAACCTGATACTAACATGCCAGATAGCGCGAAAAAGAGACAGGAAAGCAGCGGATAACATATTTAAAAGGCCTGAACAGGTGGATGACAGAACGGGGGCTGAGAGACGTTACAGGAGAAAGCACGCTAAGAGCTACGAGGGATAGGGAGACGTGGAAGGCCATGATCGCCTACGCCCTGAAGGCACAAGGTACATAAAAGAAAGAAGGAGGTGGACGAGCGATGAGTCCCCTTCAACATACGATGTCTAATCTAACAATTCAGTTTGATAATATTCACTTTTGACATGGCGGAGAAACTTCTATATTCGTAGATCTTACTTGATATCAAATCTAATATAAAGAGAGAAATTAAGAAGTGAAAAGAAAATGAAATAAATATGAAGGAAAGACACAACAATAAGTATAAAATGTATACAATTTCGTCTAGATAGAAAATATAAATCTAATACGGTACAGCGATAAACCTTTGGAAAATTCAATAACTGACCCGACAAACGTCTTGTTTTATCGAATAAAATATCTAAAATAGGAACAGATAGATGCGGATTCAATGAGAGGGACTTTCTAAAACTTTGTGCATTGCTGCAATGAACAGTCTTTCCCGCCATAGATTTACCCGCTCTATGTATTCTTCGAGTTTCCACGCTTTAACGCTCACAGACCTTCTCCTGCAATAAATTACGTGTTTCGGGTTCAAAGAATCGCGTTCCTTACTCATCCATGAATTCATCAATTTAACCACATATCCACTGCATGCTTCAGTGAAGATATAGCTTTCGCATGATATTCTTACACTCTTTCGTTAAATCCATTTCGGAGTTTGATCACGCATGTCTTAACTACAGGTTTTATCTCTAAGCCGACAGCGTGTGATTTCCTCTATTTCCAATACTTCAGGGTTGCAAGTATGAGGCAATGTGTATAAAGGTAGTATAAAAGGAAAACTAATTTCAAGGAATGGTTCTATTGGCGCTCATGAGCAAATGATATTTGATGTTAATATTAGAGGAATTAAGACAGGAACGGGGTTGTTTATATTCATAGGACTTCCCTCTATATATTATACATTTCTGAAGATACAATAAGGATTACTTTTAGGGAATGAAATCCAATCTCTGTCAATATATATAAAACTAATTTATTCTACTTACTTGAAATCTTCACTTGTCTATGTGTACACTTGTAAAACAAAAATAAAAAATGCTCTCTTATTTGATAACACTGTCTGTACACTAATGGACAAAGGGAATGAATGTAAATGAAGAGAAAGGCTAGCAATGGTTCAACAGTAACAAGATTAAGAAAAGTGTGAAACCATAGTGAATACATTTTAGTAAGTATTGTCAAGTAAATTAAGTCTTTGGTTTGTGAATTTGGTGACAGAGAATTTGCGAATTTTATCCCTGAACAAGGCAGGGTAGATTTAATCTTAGTTTGTTTATTCATGTTTTTGTTTTCTGCGGTATTTTTAACCATTTTCAGGTTATTTAAAGTCGAACTTTCGTTTTACATTGTAATAAATTTTAAAGATAATAATGATTTAGCGTTACTAAATTTTACTAATTAGTCTTTAGGTGAAGGGCAGAAAAAACATTTATAGCGTTTCCAAGGATATTTGTGTGTAATTGGATATTACGAATACAACGGGAATATTTTTATATACGAATATATATATATATATATATATATATATATATATATATATATATATATATATATATATAAGGAAAAATCTCTATGTAATTATCACTAATTAAAACAAAATAGTTAATTTATCTTTTTCTATCGGTATAATTTTAATCCAATCATCAACAGACATAGACTGTTATAAAATATCCGGACAAAAAATACAGCAAGGTTTCAACAGCATAAAAAAGGATAACATACAGTGAATGCATTCAAACTGGAGAAGCCAAAGTGTCAGTAGCATGAAGATTTATTTAAGACTATGAATTCTACATTCAGTTTGTACCAAAAGACTGTAAGCAAGTGAAGTAAATATGTGGTCTTTGTGTTCAATCTCTAGGCCGGGCAGTTCAGATATAGTCTCGGGTTATTCTTTCATTTTCTTCAGTCTTTCAACATTTTGCTGATTATTTAAAGCCAGAAAATAATTTCAAATTGTAAGAAATCTTTATAACGTTGTTAATGTATATGTAATACGTTGTGTAACTTCTGTATTCAGGTTTTCCTGCAGGCTTACATAAATATCATCATATTTCTTTTCGTTTTAATTTTTTCTTTAATAACAAAATAATTCAATTTGTGATATAAATTATCATTTTATTATGTTGAAAGTCTAAGTGGGATTAGCCGACTTAGATAAAATTAAATGTATTCTGTCGAGAGTTGGAAAGAAAATTAAGAAACGGGAAGATTCAAAATCAAGTAGGAGACACAAGAACATATTTTAGTAATTTTCTTTTGAAATGGTCGTCTTATCATCCGCCAAATGTATATAATAATTTCTGAAAAGCGTGACAAATCACAAAAAATGTAACGACACAGTGATCAGTATAAATTCATCAATAAGCCTTCAAACACCGTTATAAAGTATATTTCTTTCACATTTTTATTAAACAGAGAAGTTTAAGTTCTGCCTTTAACATGTTCTTGCTGAAATGGCAAGTACATTGCTTCGAAGAATTAAAAGCAGATTTTATAAGAGAAAAATATTCTGTCACTATTTTAACTACTCTAACACAAATACAATATAAATAAATGTTCAGTGATTTTCGAATGTGTGAATAGAATTGGTAGATTATTACATTCATTAAACTCTTTAAGAAGACATTGAGTGTTAATTGATTACTGTTGAAATTTATAAATAGTTTCTATAAAGAATATATTTCATGAAGATAGCTTTCTCTAGTCTATTGTTATCACACTTTTTATTATGAAACGTGCGAAGGAATCCTTTTTTAAGTTTATGTTTAAAAAACAGAGAAAGTGAATACATTTGCTTTGGTCATTATTTTCTCTTCGAGTTACATGTGATATCAACTTTTTGCTTCAGAAAGTTTACGATTGAGATGTGTTCTGTTATTTTATACAAGTCTTTGTTTTTGGTTCTGTAGTGCGAGTTCACTAGTTTCGACGTAATAAGTTCCTCGGTAAGAACCCCAAATTCTTTCACTCTATTCATGCTTAACCGTAAATCAGAGAAGAATGTTGTATACAGCAATGGGATTACTTAGTTCTGAAAACTTTTGACACCATGCACTATATCTATCTGAAAGTCGATCTGACAAGCCTATTTAGGTACAGGTTTCAATATTTTAGATTAATATTTAGATTTGACAGTTTGTTCGAAACCTGTGATATTATTCCATGTTTAATTTCTTTATCTGCTATTCTGAATCTATTAAGACTGATCTAAACAGCTACATCTAACAGAGGACAGAAAGCGTGATAGTGAGATCCGAAAGCGTACTGCCATCACCAAGAACGCATGCAAGAAGCGTAGTAGAGACAGGAGACATAGAAAAGTATACTGGACTGTTATGTGATATCTGATCTCTTACATACGAGGACATGCTGGGCAATATCCTCGGCGATAAACGAAAGACACGAATCAACAGAAATATTGTTCTACAAAGGTATCTTGAGGATGCCATGGAATAGAACGTTTGAACAACGACGAAGTTTGAAAGGAATGGACACGAGGCAAAAAAGTATACTTACCATCGGGAAGGGACAAATGAAGTTTCTGGGACATGTATTGAGGAAGCAGGGCTTAGACAATCTGATTACATAGCGGATAGAGGGAAAAGGAGATAGAGAAAAGAACACATGGCATAATTGATGTAATTAAGAAAGTGGATGATAGGGCAATGTTTGAGAGAAATAACAAGACAAAAGCTATTAATAGTAACAAGGGACAGGATGATGTGTACATTACCTCCGTTCAGAAGGTACATGACATATAAAAGAAGAAAGAAAAACTATTTATTAATTGCGCATGCTTATATTTCAAACGGTGTATTCTAATTGAGCTGTCATTCTAAACTTTTATAAATGCATTCCAGTTTATTTTACTAAACATACGTAAGTTTATGTATCGCGTTGTTTACTACCTACATAAAACTTAGACAAAAATTAAGTTTGCCTAATGACCACTTACTTATTTTGAATATTTCCTTCAGAAAGAACTCCATAAATTTTTTTATCATTTCCCATAAGCAACTTAATAATGCGACTCAGAAGAAATGGTGGCTTATTGAATGTGAGAGAGAAAGATCATTAAGGACAGAGATCAATAAAAGAAGAGGGTTTAAAAAGAGAGAAAGTAAAGACTTTTAAAGATCAAAGTTAACTGGAAAGAAAGAAACTGGAAGTAAGTTCCATAAGCGATAAGTAGAAATAATTGTTAGCATAGAACCTACGATTCCATATAGACATTTAAACTGTAAAATTATGAGGCCTTGTAGCATTTCTAATACCGCGCCTAATAAAATATAGGTTTCATAGATAAAAGGTCATGAGAACAATTACTATGAAAGTATGTATGGAGAAGGCACAGATAAACTACGTTACGACAGTGGAAAAGTGACTAAGGTCGGTATGTCTGGTCGGGACAAATAATTTTGCAGATTCTTTTTAATTGTATTTTATCAAGATTCTGTAAATGTTTAGAAAAAGCATCATAACTGATCTTACAGTAATATTCATATAAAGGGCGCATGGTAGACTTATACATGTATAAGATAGTTTTTGCCGCAAAAATGTTTCTGACAATGAATCAGCATTCCTATCAATTGATTCAGTAATTTGCTATCAGCCATGTTAATGGAAGGAAACAAAGATTCCCTAATTTTATTAAAACAATGCAGATCCGTTTTGGAGATTTTATATTAAAGAAGCCATTTCTTTCGCCAGGTAACTACAAATTGTAGGTCATTCTTCATCTCATCACTCATTTTAACCATATCGAACCGACCGGACTTAAGACAGGTTTTACTAGTATTGTGGTTAAAATAGATACTGGACCAAGAACATATGACACCAGGAGAGTCGTTGATGGAAATTAAGATCAACTTAAGTTCAAAGTTGTATTTCCGGGAGACATCTCCATTAATAAATTAAGATAGAGAACGGTAACTATTTAACACACGCTACATTTACCGATTTGATAATAAACAACAATCAGATCAAAAATTCGTCTATAAATGTATATTTTCAATTAGTCTAGAAGAACAGCATGTTAAATTCTGTCAAATTCCTTTGAGATATTAAAGGCTACAGCCCGAAATTCGCGATTATTATCTAACGCTTTATCGACTCTTTCTGCAATAGCCTATAAAACATTAGTAGTTTGCCTCCAGAAAGGAAAACTACATTGAATTATTGAAGGAAGACACTGCAAGATGCGGTTCTTAACCATGTCGAAGTTGATTAGAGCATTTTTACTCTGATAATGGCTGATAAATAGAAGTGTCAGACGGTTCGACTGGGTTGTGAAAGTCTGCAACTACAAATATTTTTTCCAAAAAGGAGGGAAGCAATAAGTCAACAAAGCATTTATTGTAGCGCTTTAAAAAACAGAAGCCAGTTCAAGTGCACATTTCTTAAGGATAATTACATGGAAACCATCAAGTTCACATTCTTTGTGCGGATTCAATTGAAAGATGAAAACAGAGATAACAGAGTGATATGAATATCATTCAATAAAAGTTCAGTTCTATGTAGAAAGTCAGGCAATGATACTCCATAAGAGTTATGAGTAAGCTTCAAAGAGAATTTAGGTGCAAAATATTCTGTTTTATCAGCAGAATATGTTAAAGGCTGAACATTGTAAATGTGGAATAAAAGATAGAGGAAAAAGTGCGAACAAAATAATTATTTTTGTTAATTATTATATGAAAGATGATTAAACATTATTCATTTTATCTAGTATTTATTTTCTTTTATTTTTGGTTCGTTATTTTCATCGACGCTTAGAAAATTATTCTATGTGCGTTATATTCACTTCCGCCAAATAGTCTTGGAATCCATCTGTTCTTGACATCAGCTGTAAGTTCAAGAGCAAAGCCATAGCCTTGTATGGTAACCAATCTTCTCCAGAAAGAATCAGCAGGCTTCTGCATAGTCAATTATTAATCCAATAAGACATACTCACTCTGGCATATATAGCGTATGACACTTGACTAACGTTTAGTTAATTTTGCTCCTCAGTTAGAAAATTATTTAGAACCAGAGTTACGCCTTGCAAATAGCGAAAATAAATAATGAACAATTCCATTTGGTTGGAATAAGGATATTTTTGCGACATATTGTTTGGTTCTCGTAAGGAAAGATAAATATAATAATAATAATTTAGAAAAAAATATAGAGTAGTCGATAACATTCTCCGTGTTTAACGTCTGCTTCAGTGAAATAGCAAAACGTGTTAATTTTTAATATTCTGATTTGCATTCTTTAAATAATCACCTGCATTAAGATTTATAGTCATTATTGCGATATTTTGATAAATTTGTTCAGCTAAATTTTTTAATGATGCAAGAGCAGATTTTTTACTGCAATCTCACAATCGAAATCAAAAAGAGCTTATTTAATCATAAAATTAAGAATTATGAATCTTCACATCAGAAAATCATAATCTTTGCTATTTTTGATGAGTTTCTCTACAGAATATGCTAATTTATTCTCAAAAGCAAACTTTGCTATCAAAGTTTAAATGTCAGTTCCGCTAGACAACAACATTTCTTATTATTCTTACAATAATTATTTATACAAATCAAATACTTGATGCTGATGATGAGAACCACTCTCATGTACAATAGATACAGCGATATTTTATAGTTAATAATTATGCCAAGTCATTGAAGCAACTAGAATGAAATGGTAAATGCCTGTTACAAATCAATGTAATCTGGAGTAAATAGCTAAAATATAAAATAAAATGTAAAAAGAAACTACAAAATATAAGTAAAAGACCGACAAGTATATCACTTGCCTATAGCTCAGGATAGTAGTCGTAGGTACGTTTTTCATTCTCACATAGTTACTCTATCTTTCAGTCATCTTGTCATATCAGATAAACTATCATTTGTGAAAATATCAAGTAAGAAGATATTCAAAGAATGGATAATTTATGCCTCTTTACGTCTTTTAGAAAATATGAGAGACGCCCAAGCAGCCTCAGAGAAAAAATGAAACTTTTTTGCTAAATGTGTCTTCTCTACTTCAGTTACAGCAAATTGAGCTCGAAATAATCTAATTAGAATCATTCACACTATTGCTGAAAATTAATTAATTCCTCAGAAGAAAATAAATTTAAAAAATAATTACAGAATTTTAACACAATTAAATCATCCTAATAAAAATGCTTCATGTTTGGTGTCAAAATTTTCTGTTTAAATAACAAAAAGTTCTTACATTCATTTTTCTTTATATTTACATTTGAATGCTTGTCCCAGTCAACATTACAAAGACATTTTTCTCAACGCAAAAGCCAACGCACGAGCTATATTTAAAGGTTTCGAGTGAAATAAGGAGAGTCGTGGGATATAAAACATAAAAGCGATCTGGGTTTCAAGTTATGTATGCCACTTCTTTAATGAAATCTTAAAAGCTAAAATGCGTATTTCTTATCGAAAGCATTCTGTTGTGTTAATGTAACCGAATCATTATATTTCTAACCAAAATGTTATAAGCAGCCTGTTGCTACTGCGTGTTTTGATAGCATATGTTTGAAATCAGTGACTAAACTCATGAATTTATATTCAGGGCCGTGGTGATACCGGGCCGCTAAGGCCACGCTTCCTATACTGAATTCAACGGTCTCCATTCAGATCTTTCGACAGAATCAACGCCTTTATGATACTGATCCACGCGCTCTTTAAATCGGTGAAAATCATCTCTGTTCTGATTTTGAGATGGATGTTCAACATCAAATCTATTTACTCAAGACACGCTATGCAAGAATGCTAATTTTCAAAGTGTAGTTTAGATGTAGCACGAGAGGGTCCCAGCGAAGTTTGAATTCACTGCACAGTCATAATTGTTCTAGTAAAACAAGGTTACTAACCGTTACACCACGCCGGGGTGTCCAAATGATTTTCTCAGCGTAGCTTAAATGTAGCACAAGCCCGAATATATGCATCACTCAGTGAGAATTGAACCCACTATTCATTTGTAATTGATCTAGCCTGAAAAACCTGTGATCTATTGCAGTAAGTCGCTCGGTGTTCTTGACAAGATCCAAAAGAGAATCAGTAATGTGATAATGACCGACTTGGCGGCTCGACTTCAGCCGCTTTCTCGGGGTGTGGCTCCTCTCTATGTTATATAAATATTTTCATGGCTTAATATGAATATATCTATTATTTATTGAAAATAGAAGTTCAACCAAAGAGCAGGATTCAGGTATACATAACATTTAAACTCACTCTAGATTCAAATTTTAAATATTTTAAGAAGTGAGATGTTCTGCGAAAGTTCCAGATCAAGAAGAGCCAAAAAACAGTGTAGATATTACCGTTACACATATGAATTCAAGATGTAAAAGTATGCATGTGTCGATTTTGCCAAGAGCTTCTCGAGCAAAAATGAAAACCACAGATGCTGATAAAAATCCAGAGTTAATCAAATATATGTGAGACTGATTTTTTATGAGACGATTATTTTTCTGATAACGTAATATATATAATCGGAAGAAAACTATCAGTAAAAAAAAATACAAGGTTTTCGTCTATGATTTATTCAATTTTCTCTGATAATCCATTTTGTGTTGCTTTTTTGCGACTCACGATAAAAGATAGAATTAAATTGAGAACGTTCTCTTTTACGATTTAAAAAACAACTTTCCAGGTTTAAACAGGATGTCACATAATTTACATTTCAAAAATGTGTTATGTACCATTTGCGTGTTGATATGAAGACAGAGATTTCAGTATGCACATCCAATATTAGTTGAAATGTTTAAACGCTGTCAAAGTTAAATTCATGTATGTATATATATATATATATATATATATATATATATATATATATATATATATATATCATAGCATCATCAACATACTAAACAACAAAGGCTAAATCAATGGAGGTATTATTAATAAAGAATGAAAGACTCAACACTCGATAATATCAACAAGGAAAACGCTAAGAACTTGCCTTCCGCGTTCGAAATATAAAACATACACATTTCTTTGCATACATACATAACTGCATACATTCTGTTACACGTAAAATAAATTCCATACTCGATAATGGCTAAAAACAAAGCCGAAAGCGCTCAGATAAAAAAGACATTTGAACAATGTTTATATAATTTATATCCTGCAGACATCATAACATCAAAGAAAACATTACATAAAAATCTCAAGCATAAAAACCTGTCGGTCACTTTTAATAAAATTTTCATATATATATATATATATATATATATATATATATATATATATATATATACACTAGCAGTATTGCCCGGCGTTGCTAGGGTGTAATGAAAGCTTTAAAACTAATCCATGGTCCTGGAGCTCAGTCTCTTTGGACGTTGGCACGAAAGACTAAAAAGTAATAAGTGTTTCCAGTTAAAGCGAAACCGTAAGCTGAAAGAAAAATGAATGTAAGTCAAATTTTGATTTCCTCGTATCGAATTCATATCGGTTTTTTTCTTCGTAAACTAAATTTTGAAGGCTAAATAAGTCCTCTGGTTAAATGACATCATGGTTGAGACTAAGATCTACAATTATACCTACTTATATCCAAACCCGAAGCAAAAACTAAAATAAAATTGCTGAAAAAATACAGATATAGCGGCAGATAGACAGACACGCACACAAACATCTTGCCTTTTATATATATATATATATATATATATAGAGAGAGAGAGAGAGATTTTCAGCACTTGTTACACCTGCAACCTTGAAACTTCTGAATGTTGTTTCTTATTTCTTTTTTCTATGAGTGTATCAAATTTGATTAAAATCGGACCACTCCTTCTATAACCCGATTTTTTCGATTATCGACTTTCGACACGAGACCTTGCTAAGAACACTCGCAGACGTTTATAGTACAACTGTGTAAATTATTAAGAAAATTGGTTTAGCCCTTTCGTACACACACAGAGAGACAAAGTTCCATTTATAAATAAGTTTATATATATATATATATATATAGAGAGAGAGAGAGAGAGAGAGACGGAGTGAGTGTGTGTGTGTGTGTGAGATAGATAGATAGATAGATAGATAGATAGATAGATAGATAGATTGTGTGAACGAAGCTGTTTGTGTGGTTGTTTAATTAAAACAATTAATTTGTACGTTGTCCTTCAAGAAATGGCAAATAAATATTTAAATGAGAAAACATTATTGTATTTAATTCCTATGTTGGGCCTCACAATAAATTTTGAACTAAGCAGGCAGCTTTCTGAAGAAGACTAAAAATTATATGGCCAAAAATGATTCGAATATACCACCAAGTTTCTTCGACCGAAATATATCTAGATTTTACAATGTCTGAGTTTATTAGCAAACCTATTCTGCTAATAGTCTATTTGGTACAAGAGAAATCTTTAAATTTGTATAAGCTTTCATATAGAAGGTAATGTTAAATATCCTAACGACAGAATGACATAAAGTGACGCCAAAGACTCGTCTACAATACTAAACCTTCTTTGATATACAATGTAAAGTTATATGATGATTTCGAAGCTAACAGCGTAAACGAAATTGTGAAGATTATATTGGAACAATAAAACCTTTGAGAATAACTTTTTATTTGTCTGGTGTCTGGTTTAGTTACGTACTGCCCATGGTTGACGATATATTTGGTAATGATATCCGTGGACAAATTAAATAATAACATGTTATTTGAATGTTCATTATTTAACATTTCCTTTCCTCTAGTACTTCGTCAGTCTATGGTCTGTGTTGACTATCTTTCTATTTGTGTACTTGGATTGTGTTTGCTGTGTGACAGTGTCTGATCCAATCATCTCTAGGTCTGTTGTTTAGATATTCATCTGTTCAAAATTTTCGTTTTCAGTTTAGCATTGCCAAGTGCAGGTGTGAGGACATGTAAGTCTGCATTTGGTCGTTCTAGCTAACTTCAGGTCAACCCTTTACGTCACTCGTATTCCATGATGTTCTGTATTAACTTCGGGCCAAAATTATTCCAAAACAAGACGATAAACATCTCTGAGGCTGCTGTTTATATCTTCCTCTGTTCAAGATTCTTCTTCTCATTCTCGAAATGTTAAACACAGGTGTATTTTTATGTAAGACTGCGTTCAGTAGTTAACAGACACTGGTCTATTTCTTGGCCCAAATGATTTACTTTATTTTTGTAGTGAAATTATAACAAAGACAGTTTCATAACAAAACAACACTGTCCACACTGGCTTGTATTATTTTAAAATTATATATCCATTTATGGGCAAATCATTGTGTCACCATAGTAGATTAATTACTTTGATAATTTTACTCCAAAATCGAAAGTTATCAGCAATATGCTTTTTTCGCTATGTTTTATTTTATTTTTTTTTTACAGTCAGAAAACAAATTACTGCGTTTTCCTTCATGCTGTAATCTTTTTATATAATTTAATAGGGTAATAGATTGGCGTCAGGATTTCAATTTACAGTCAGGCTGGATAGATGCAACCGTAAATTTTCTTCTAGCAGTTTCGTTTTTGCACGTCTTGCTCCATACTTTCCAACCAAATTTACTCTACATTATTTACATTAAATGTCAGTCGCTATCTACTCTTATTTGGATTACTATTTTGTCTTCTTGCTCATTATTAATATTGCTGTTCTTCCTTTTTCCAAACCCTGTATCCCCTTCTCTCTTAGTGGCTTTACTGCTTTTCATAGGTTGAATCCGATTAAAAATATGCGATTGCTGACTTTTTGTACATAATGAATACCAATAAAAAATATCATTACTGGTAGTATCATCATATTCCAGACAGAAAACCAAATTCGCTAGCGATGCCTGGGTTAAATGACGCATTAACATTAGTCAGATAGTTTTGGGTAAGATCTGACAACTTTAATATTTTATAAATTAGCACTGTAAAAACGGTCGACGTAAAAATGTTCAATACTTCCCCAGGTTGTTAGCCGGTTTCGTCTCATAGTCAAATGAAAGCTTGCAGCTATAAAGCAGCTAACGAAGGAGTCATAATAGGTTATTTTTATATTTAGATATGACCGATGGGTCAGAATTATCTGGACTCAATAAAAATATCCGACATTTCAGTCAGTCTTCCCCTTTGGAACGATGAAACGATTTCCTCTACTCGTTAGGGAAAAAAGAACGAATAAGGCTGGAGAATAAAGAAAGTTCAGGAGAATCAATTACTGCCAAAGTTTTAAATCGAATCATTTGATTACCGCAAAGGAAACACTGGATTGTAAACGTTTGAAAATAAGATGTCGGTAACGATAAATGAAGTAAAAAAAAGAGAAAATAAATCTAACCTCAGAAGCAAAGAGTCCAACACGTGAGTTACGTTTAATTAAATCGAGAGTTCAGTGTAGGTGAAGTGATAAGGTGACTAGAAATGAAAAATTTTCAACAAATTTCAAAACTGAACTGCCAGAGTGTGTTAAGTTCAGTCATGATTGCATAGGGTTGTCCAGAGATTTCATGCCGATTTTAAGATTTTTATGTTTCAAACCGCTAGAAGACGTTACGTTTATCGACAAATATAATATGCTTCAGTCAATGACATAAGTTCTATACCCGAAGGCGATCATGTCTCGAAAGAGATATAACTGACTGGGCAGAATATTTTCCCGCAGTAGGTTGCTGTTTCATTATGCGTTAGATTGGTTGCCAACGAGTTATAGAACCCAAATCCGTCCTGCTATTTAGCACATAGCGGGTGGAGGAAGCGACGAATTCATACGTTTCCAAAGATATCTGGGCGTATGTAAATGTAGCGAATTCAGTTAGAATTCGAAATCGGCTCTCCGATTTCACGTTTTGAACCGAATTTCTAATTAGTTGATTCGTGTTAATTATGCAGCGCCATGAAAATGGAAGAATACAATCTCTTTTTAGACCCATAATGCCTTTTGTATTAGTGTAAAGGCAAAATGCCTCACAAGCAACAAAATGATACGTGATGTGTACTGGAAAATTGTTATAACTAACAAAACTGTACCGAATTGGTTCTTTAAGTGTAGCATTGGTTGTAGCCATATTAATGAATAACGCTCAGCAGATTCCTTCCACCTCAGATGACGACGAAATCAATATATTGATTGAAGATTATCTGCGTTAAACAACACAGAAACTACGAAATATTACTAGATTTGTCAAAATACACCATTCATGAGCACCTAGTGAAACTTAAATATTCAAACCACTGCCAGGGGATCTAATTGAAAATGGTCTTTTGGGTCACTTTTCTAGCTGTACTTTGCTGCATAAGCGCAATGAAAATGCTTCATTTTTACGGAAATTGTGACGGGTGATGAAAAATGAATCGTTTAAAACAATCTTCAGCGAAAGAGATCCGAAGCTAAATAAGAGGAGCCAACTTTAGGCATCCCAAAATATTTCCTCATCGTAAAAAGGTTATGCTGTATATATGGTGAGATCCTGTGCTATTAGCTTCTCTGAACTCTCCAGTCAATTTGATATAGATCAAACTTATGTACTGTCTAGTCTTCGGACATTTTTTCCATTTACGCAATTCTATAAATGCTGTAAGATGGGATCGTAAGGTAACAGCGCAATTGATAACCTAATAAGTTATTTCCATGTATTTGGATTAAATTTCGGGAAGGGAATTCTTCATGCGTAATGTGTCTTGTGAAAAGAAAATTGGCAAAACTCGTCCTATACACGTCAAACAACTGTAGATATCCTCCAAATTGAAGTCTCACCTTGGTCGAAAATTCTTAGCCGTCGATTTTAACGAAAAACCGCACTGGTTGCATAGATATCTATGAAGTCCATCTTCATAAGCCATTGTGCTAGCAGGCGTTTAATCTTAGAAAAAGATTAATGCGACCTCTGCTAGGTCGTAAAATATTTTGCTGGATTTCTAGCAATCCATCATACCAGAAAATTTTTATAAGGAAATCTTTTGCGTTTCCAAATCTCCGACAGAAGCTAGCTACATGGTACCAGTATATATTCTTAGATAGATATGTCACTGGCTTAAGAATAATAACTGCATGTTCAGGATGAATTTTGTCCTTTCCAAGGTTAAGCTAGCTTATATCTGTGAACTGAGGAAGAGATTTACAAGCCTCGAGATATTATCCTTATTTTGAAAAGAAACATATTATACGGTGTGATTCGAAATCAGAATGTTTGCCCGAGATCTGTAGTACACGAAGCTTTTGATGTGTGTGGGCATGGCGTCCTTAGGTTTCAAGAAATCTTGTTTCTGCACCAACAAGATTATAGCTCAGGTGCTGATGATGGTGCAGCGTGTGCCATAGCTGTACAGGCGTTCACGAGCGAGAGTGTCGATTACAATGAATGATTGTAAAGACGTTCTCCCCCAATGTCGGATTGTTGTATCCTTAACGCCGAGCAAGCTTCTCCTCGGAGTAAAGCCGTCTTTTTTCCTAACATCACTCCTACCTTTGGTGTAAACTGCCTTCATCGTGGGCGATATCTTTCAACCTCTTGAACTCGAACAAATGTCTACTGGTTATGTCGGTTATTTTGGCGACGGAACAAGATTTAAGTTATTACTCATTCTTCAGTTGAGAAGCAAGCCCTTAATGTTTATCACACTGAAAAAATTCAAACCATTTTATGTAGTTTTGTTGCTTTTTGTTTTGTTTGTTTTTGATTTTTTTCTTGATTTTCGGACCAGTAAATTATGAAAACTACTGAGAAAAGTTTTAAGAATAAATCGTGTTTGAGACATTTTCAGACGTCGACAAATCTAGATTTTGAATAATGGTTGTTATTTAAAAACATGAGCAATATCAATCACAAACGTATCCATTTCTCCCCGAAATCCAACATAGAAAAATAAATGTCATATGATATCTAAAAATATTCTTTTAGAATAACACGTCCCTAGAAGTCTTGAAAGACTTTTATAAAGAACGTAATATATCTTAAAACAAATAGTTTTACACATGTCTGGTTTAGTTTAGAATGCTTTCCAAGTGAAGGCTTTTGTGGATTTGCTCGTACTCGCCAAATAACAATCTACAGGCAGAGAAAGTCTTGACTATGACGGTTAAAATACATCTTGAGGCAATGTTTCCTGGCGCTAAAGTGCAGGTTTTAAGGGACGTTGTTGCACCTTAAAAATGCTGCTCTCTAATTTGACCTAAAGTGGTAGCATTTATTAGTGACTTAGCTGAGTTTAAATAGTAACATCCACTAAAAAAACACAAAGAAAGTATGAAAATACATTTTCATAATAAGATATTCAGTAATGCATTTTTCTATCAAAAATAGCCAATAATATCTATGTGTATTAATGCAATATATTTCCTTGAACAGCAAAGATATGTTTGACAAATATATTCCGGCTGTGGATGGTGAAGTCGGTGTGCAACAACAAAGGTAGAAACACAAACGTAACTATCGTTTTCTGTTAAGACGATTCTTGTTAGTTTTTTTTTTTAAGCGTAATGCAACATACACGATTTGGGGCTCAGTGTCTTACTGTTTTTAATAGATTATTACCGAAACTGGTTAACATCTACGAACTCACGCGCCGATCGTGGTAAGAGACGACATCAATGAAAGTTTAGGGGCTTTTCCTTTCACCTCTCTGTACTCTGCTTTTGTGTTTATTATAAAAAAGTTTAAGAAAAGATTAAACAGCATATATTTTCCAATTTCATGCAAACTTTCAAATGTAGTTAAGAAATGTAGCTTGTTCAAAGACATTAAGCTGGGTAGTATATCTGGCAGAGAGAGAGCATACATTAAAGTTTTCGGGGGAAATGAATTTCACGGGGGGGAAATAAATCGTTGCAAAGCGAAGAAATAGTTCGATCTGTACCAGGTATTGACTGATATTTTGATAATTTCGAATATGGTAGATGACCACTTAATACATATAGACACAGACTAGGGAGTTTGCATTATCTCAGGTTGAAAGCATCTAAATGTAAAATATTTACCAGGACTTCAAAATTAGTGAAGAGGAAATATAACCAGATTTAAAGATAAAGTCAATGCTATAAGATCAGTTTCGACTACATAAAATGCTGAAAAAGAGAGAGTCTTCATGGGAATGACCTCATATCATCGTCGCCTAGTTAAGAATGTCATAAAAAGCGAGAAAGGCCGAGATAGAAAAATCCCTTAGCATGTCTAATGATGTAGAGGTTGAGGTTACTGATTTGGAATATTAGGGGAAAAACCATAAGAAAGGAAGTTTAACATACGCTGGCGGATATGCTAAAAAATAAAAGAATAAAACTGAGGGGAAAATGAGGAGAGATTTAGTGTTTGAGTATCTTCCTTGTAACAAAGCGGAAGTTGCAATACTTGGGAAAATCATTTAAATAGTTTTAGTGTGACGGGTCCATTTTTTAAACTGATTTACTTGGGATTTAGGAATGTACGTGATACGGCTAATTCTCCAGGCAAACCAGATGCCTATCATCAGTAGACAGAATCAGGCATTTAGGTAAAATTTCTTCTTTAATTTTTTTTATTTATTATTTCTGTCGTTTACTCTCAGAAATTGAATGACACGTACTGCAGGTAATGGCAAATTTATGTGTCCAAACATAGTATGGTTGAAATAAAGAGATTATATTTGTGATGTTGAACTCTAGCAGAGCACGCAGAGTGTTAATCGAAAATCATTTTTCCGATGTCGATTTTTAAATTGGAACGCGGTTACCGCCTATGACAGTATGGACATACATCGAAATATTTACTGGTATGATTCACCGCGGAGAAAAACGAAATCTTGAAACATTTAAAAAATGAAAAGAAACAAAGCGCATATGAATATTGTCACGGTCGCCAATGTTGGCACGCTGATTTTATGTTCCAAGTTAGAAAACAGAAAGAAGAAAGAAAGATATTATTTTTCTTGTTATTTGTGCACGTTTTTGTACCTGGTGTAGTTTGGGGAAATATTGCTTTGAGAAAATCAACACTAATTGTTTAATACTTCTTGAACTTTGCACTGAGTTTAAAATTTTCATCTCCGAACTCAATTCAAGCATATGGCAAATTATGTTACAACGTGGATGCATCCATGTTCACGCCAGTGGCATCTCATTGATTATGCCATTGTCAGCAGGAGAGATATGCAGGATGTCTATATTGTTAGATCTATGCCTGGTGAGGATTGTTGGACTGATCATGTCCTAGTGAGTGCCAGGGTAAAATTTGTTCTTTAACCAGCAATTAGACAAAACAATAGAAAACCTACTGTAAATCTGAGTGTCGCAAAACTGAAATCCCTAGAACTGCAGGTATAACTAAAAACGACTTGGTACTCTTTGAAGAAGAATATATATGAAGCGGCTGAAGATGTCTTGGGTAAAATTTCAGCAACACATCGAGACTGGTTTGATGATAATGAAGTTACTATCAAGAAGATCATTTCAAGAAAAATAAGGTATGGAGTTTTGTGCTGCAATATATATATATATATACATAGATAGATAGATAAAGGCCTATCGAATGAACAACAGAAAACTGTACAAGGATTTTAAATATGCAAAAACCAGAAGCTGAGCGTGCTCTTCGAGCTATGTAGGAAAATGGTGGTCATAGCTAACAGATAAACTACAGAATGCAGCGCATTCAAAAATTAACTAACAAATGCAATGCTTGATGAAACAAACATTTGTCTCCAGATCCACGTAGATTATGCCTCTCAGGACAGAAGACGGCAATACTTTCCTCAATGATATTGATCGCATGGCTAAAAGATGGAAGAAACACTTTGATTGGCTGCTAAAGAGACCTTTAGATGTTAACCCTGAGGTTCTCGATAAAATATTTCAAAGACTCATAGGGTTAGAACTTTTTAGTCAACCATCACTGAGTGATGTTCTACGTAACAAGGAGGAATTCAGCTTAGGAAGGTATGCTGGAGCTGATGGTCTTCCTGCTGAGGTGTTTGGTTTCGTTGGAATATATTTAAATTAAGTTATGCATGATCTTATTTCATGGGTTTAGAAAGATATAGAATGCCAAAGAATTTGAAGGATGCAAAAATGATACCTATATATAAGGGTAAAGATGCCCTGGACATATGTGATAATTATATACTGATTGCTCTCCTTTCTTCAGCAAGTAAGATCTAAGCCTCTGATTTTTTTTATTAAGATTAAACTTGAGAATATTTGAATATATAGTGACTGAGTAACCGTGTGTTTTTTGCCAACACAGGTATGATTTTCACAGCAAAACAAATCCAAGAAAAGTGCTATGAACAAAAAATGAATATTGATCAAATATTTATATATTTGAGAAAAATATTTGTCATTGTTAACCGTTCTAATCTCTGGAGGATCTGGAATTTGAGCTACCCTACTTTCCCGAAATTCTGAGATCCTTTCATTACGGTATGGAAGCCTGTGTCAGTTTTGGAGGTGTAATTACGGAAATCTTCAAGGTGGAAAATGGGGTCAAGTAGAGAGATCGTCTGGCTTCTACATTGTTTTTATCTACTTTACAAATGTACTGCTTGATGCGATCGGTGACTGCCATATTGATATTGTAATAAGGTACACGTCGACTGGCAAGCTTTTCCATATACGTAGTTTTGCAGCATGCGCAAAATCTTTTTGGTTTTAGTGCATGACCTTCTCTATGCCGATGATTTCGATCTGGTCTCACACACAATTCAGCGTGTACAAAAGGTCATGAATCGACAATCGAGGGCATGTAAGGATATAGGACTGTCCATCAGCCTAGACAAGACTGTTGATGCATCAGCCTGTACGAGGAAATCAGTATATAGAACAATCAATTTATATTGATGGCAGTCGACTTGGTGTAGTAGACAAGTTTTAATACCTTGATAGTATCATCAACCACCACTCCTCTGTTGACGATGAGATAGCTTTTCAAATTAAGAAGGCTTCTAATGCATTTGCAGCACTCAAGAACCATGTTTAGAGTCAGACAGGAATAAAACAGCCCGCAAAAATTAAAATATATAATTATCATCACTGCTACATTCATGTAAGACATAGGTGCTCTCTCACAAACATCTGAATATACTGGTAAGTTTTCATCTACGCTCTCTTCGGCCTGTGCTTGAAATCCACCGAATGTATTACATGTCTGACACTTGTTCTACAGAGGGCCAATTCATTCTCTGTTGAAGCAGTTATACACAAGTTCACATTGTAATGGACGGTACATGTTGTCCGTATAAATAAATAATGTATGGAAAATTGAAAATGGGAAAAATCCGCAGCACAATCCCAAATTTCGTTACAAAGATTGCCTTAAAGTGTCATTATGCAAGTGCGATGTTGGTCTGGATAACTGGGAGACTCTATCTCAAGACCGGGTTCTTGGAGAGCTAGTATTGCTGACGGAGTCAAGACCTTTTATGAAGTATCACAAAAATACGCAGAACTAAAGAGCGAGAAGTTCGGAAGGGATCACTGAATTGTTTGCCCAACGCAATCGTATATGCCAGTAAAGAGGGTCTGTTCAGTCACCATCGATCACACTTACAGCAACTCTCTATTGTATATGATGATTTCGTAAGGGCACGCATTAAATGCCCGATTTGCACTAGAGTGTGCAAGGTCAGGTCAGGCTTGATAAAGCCTATGAAAGGGTACATTTGAAATGATGTTGATCAAAGTCAACTTCCATCAACCGTACATGATTTGATATTCCTTATATATAAACAGAAATGCAGATTAATGACTGGCTTTATGAGTCACTGTAATTCAAACAACCGATGCATGCGGTGTTGTGTGGGGTAACTGACGGGCTGGATTCTCGGTGAAAGTCATACTAGCTTTGTGAGTCGATGGGCTTTTTTTTTACAATTTCCCCGGAAGTGTGGAATGATAGGGGTGGAGGAGAGATAGACTGAAAATGTTCATATGTGAACATTTTGAAAAATTATATGGTCACGAATGTAATATACTACAATGAACCGCAAAGATATGATTAACAAATACAGGGTGCGACAACATGCTTGAAGAGTGATAGCCGGCGTAGCTTATTGACTGATGTACCTAACCGTAGATGACTTCAAAGAAGCGAAAACTCAAAAATGCAGAAATGTTTAGGAGAGTGAGAGAGCGACAGAGAGAGAGAGAGAGAGAGAGAGAGAGAAAGAGAGAGAGAGCAAAGCAAAATCAACCAAAATCAAAGCGAGATTAGTTCTTATAAAGTTCTCTTATCTTTGTAATATTGCTGTACAATCAATTTTCAATATGGACTCTATTTTCTTTAACGTTCCTTGAATCATTATATGTCGATCATTTGAATTTTCTAATCAAAGGCAAATTCAATAGAGATAACCATTAGAGAAACATCTGAATAAATTTCTGATGCTTATATGATTAAAAAGAATTCATGACGCTTTTTTTATTTTTACTTGTTAAATAACTCGGCAGTTTTAAGAAAATCTCATTAAAGAGATTATTCTGCTTCATTTAAATCTATCTGTAAATACTTTTTCAGTCCCACTCAATATAAAATATTGTGAAAAAAACAAACATGGTGTTTACGAACACTGCAGGAAATAAGATTGTAACTAATGCCTATTCTAAAAATTATGCAACTGTATGAAAAATTAATAGCTTTTAATTATTTATTTTGTCTCTGTTTCTAAAAAAATGAGTTTTTTTAGAAACCATGTTTATGTTATGTTTTCCTTTAAATGCAAAGAAATTTTTCGATTGTTCGCTAAATTACGAATGGATTTTAACACGCGAAACATAAATTATTTATTTTAGCAAAAATGAAATAACATTATTTACATACCGCAATTGTTAAATTTTGGAAATAAATACAAATCTCATCGATTAAAGATTTACTAGTATATGTTCTGAAAAGTCATATGCAAATTAATTGTCTCTGTTTATGTTTATAAATATATACGTATATTTGGGCAGCAATCTTTCTTTTAAACATTTTTCGTTAAAGACGAATGACAAAGATGAATTTATTAATTTTTATTTAACTTTTCTACTATTCTTACATGTATCCTCGTTGATGGAGTTAAGAAATGTAAAAATGTTTCGTATTTGTTTTACTTTACAAGCGCTTTTAACCTCTTCACTCTGCCATTTTCAAAGATGTTATTTTTCCGAATTTGTTTTCTATCCTCATTTTTTGACTGTAATGTAATTTTTGTGTTATTGGAGAGGATCGTTCTTTAAAGCTACCGCGTGACAAGCACAACTGGGCACTTCGTAAGCGTCTGTCAAATTTTCGAGTAGACGCATTATATGCCACCTCTTTAATAATAGTGCAATAAAAAGAAAATTTAAAAATGGTGAATAAAATAGTTTATTTACCCAGAATTTACGAGAATCTCCGAGGAACAACTTGTTTGTTTGAAGATACAAAAATAATATTCAAATCACGATATCAAAAGCATATCCCTATAACAGAGCCACTATATATCAAACGTATGGCATATCACGATGAATACACAGAAGTTAAGCAACGTTGAGCTTGGTCAGTACTTAGATGGGTGACCGCTTGTGAATACAAGGCGCTGTCAGCGTTCAGTGACTGATGTGCGTTGTGGTGCAGTGGATACCGGCTTGGAAATAGAAATCGGTGAGCCGATTTCGAATTCCAGTTGAGTACCCTACATTCACTGAAGCACTGGTACCCTTGGGAAAGGTATTAATTCGTCAGTTCTCTCCAGTTATGGGTTAAATAACAGGATGGGGCCTGGAGGCAACCTATGTAGTGTTGGTGTCAAAATAAAAAGACACTTGTTAGGCTTGGCGAAGCATCAAGTATTCATCTATTTGACAAGATCATGAATTTCGCTAGAAAACTGCGCCAGGGTTCCAAATTCACAGGGAATACTGGAGGGGTGTAGTGAGTTCTATCTCGACCAATGGCCACAAGACGACGACGATATATTAAACAATTTTCTTCTACCTTCAATATTACATTATTTAGAAGTAGAAATGAAGTTTTGAATGTTTTTTTTAAATAGGCAGACGCTCACCCGTTGCCCTGCAAATCTGCTTGAGATTGTCGCACATCATTGTGTTGATTTTGTCAGGTCTGTAAAAATCTGGTTCCGGTAGGGGTATGTCCCCGACCGGATATCAAGTGTTGTAATCACGATGCTGAAAGGGGGCAAGGATTAAGAGCAGGAATTACACGATTACAGGCCCATAAAATTGCTAAATACTGAGTTATAGGCTTGAGCAAAGATCCTGGCGTAGCGTTTGCAGTCAGAAACCGAGATTCTATCGGGAACCGAGCAGACATGGGATTAAACGACCGAACGGTTCAGAGGAAAACTGCATCTGATCATCATGATTATAGAAGGTGTAAAAACGACGAGCGAAACATGCTAATCAATTAAGATCAGTCCAAGGCGTTGGACAGAGTCGACCATCAGTATATGGCTACTGCCAGCGGATTCCAAGTAGATTTCTGCAAGTACATCAGCATTCTGTACGCTCCCCCAAATGAACAGAAGGCGGTCGAGGTATTTTAAGCTGTCACTGTCAAGTCATCATTTTTGTCTGCTGTCGACATTACTTTACGTTTTGACGTTGAAACCTTGGTTTTGCAAGATTGCAGGACCGGTCGTGCAATCCAAAACCAAGTTGATTCCCTGTCCATGGTGGGGATCGAGCCTAAGTTTCGGCATACGCCGATGATATACCTATTTCCGTGCCCTGTCGTAGCGACATTGAGGTGTTGTAGAATGTGATTGCACGATACGCGAATGACACAGGTGTTAAAATTAACCAAAACAAGACTACCGGGTTCCGGTTAAGTGCTTTGAAGTGAAGTGCGTTGCTTTTCTGGGGCCATTTGGCTCAAATGACGGGTCACTCATCACCATCACCCACCCGGGTTCTAAGGTTGAAAAGTGACGTAAATCCGGAAAAAATCAAAGTTCTTCAACAAAAGGCCTTGAGGTTTATTTTTCTGTTCACTGAAGTTTCACAGTCAAGGAGAGTCTTGTATCGTACTTTTGTCGAGGAGTTTACAGAGGATTTTTTCTGGAAGTGGCATGGTTTCTCAGCGGCTGTATCGTGTTTTTGATCTTGTGCTTCAGCTGCGAATTACCTCAGCAATCCTGAGTTTTTGCTTAGCAGGTGATTGATTCAAAACCTGCTAACTCTCAGTGACAAAACCTTGCCAGATTTTATTGACTGTTATTGAGTTACAAGAAAACGACTCCGCCCGATTTTTAACATTGTTTTTAGGTGCTCCATTTTTGGAGGTATGTTAGCGAGGTGACGGTTCACATCGCACCCGTACATCTCGCGTCCATCGATCACGCACACGTATGTGATAACCTGTTGCCCTAGTATTTTTGGGTGAAATGGATGGTGATTCTCTTGTGGTTGGCCTGGGCAAGAATAGTGATTTGGCTGTCACGAATAGATGGAATCTTGTGATACCAATGTCATTCGTATCAGGAATTAACTGGATTCTGCAAGCACCAAGTCAAGGGGAAGTTCACACCTAATAAAAACGTTTGTTATCAACAGATTTCATCAAAAGGTGGGTAAATGTGGCAAGACTGTTTAAATTGGTCACTCTTTGTTTATCCAGTTAATGTGAGTAATTGTTGTTCCTGGACTGTTACAGGCATTATATTTTGTCATGAACCCTGTCGAGATTCCCACCCTCCTTAGTTTGTTCATTTTATCGTTTTTTTCATCTCGATTGGCTCAGCTTTTGATTTTCTCTCTCATTGTTTGTTTTGACTAATCCCTCTCCAGCAGTGTTTTTTTCTCCTGATTTTATCGATAGGCAAGAATACAGCGGCCAATCTTATTGCTTTGTGGGGTGGACGGTTCCTACTAGCATCTGCTTATGTTTGTTTGAAAATGTTGCTACATATTAATTTCGTTTTCTTGGTTCATGCCTTCCCTCACACATTTCATGTTTATTATATATATATATATATATATATATATATATATATATATGTATATGTGTGTGTGTGTGTATGTGTGTCTGTGTGTGTGTGTGTGTGTGTGTGTGTGTGAATAAAATGCTTTTTAATGTTTTTTTTATAGAACCCCTGTGATTATGTGGAATTGTGGTATATGGAGGATTGCGTGGTGAAATGAGATTTTGGAATGAATAGATTGCAGTCACTTACGCACAAAAACCTTTGGGAAAAGTATTAATCCGTCTATTTTCTCCAGTTATGTGGTAAATTATAGGACAAAATTAGTTCTATAGCCTTGGCTGGCAACTAGTCTACCGCAGAAAGCAATGACAACCTTATGTAGGCTAAACTTCTGCCCAGTCAGTCATGCCTCTTTCGAGACATGATCGCCCAAAGCGTATACCACGTATGGCACTTAAATGATCATGCATAGTAAATAACTGCATATTACTTTCTGTATATTTTTCAAAGCTACTCTTGCTGAGCATGACATATTGAATGCTAGCCTCACTGCTTGATCCACTGAAATATTGAACATTACACATCCAAGTAAGTGTTTGTAACTCTTAAATAAAAACACCTAATCTAAACTTATTTATAAATGGAACTTTGTGTGTGTGTGTGTGTGTGTGTGTGTGTGTGTGTGTGTGTGTGTGTGTGTGGTCTATAGACTCCGAAACGGGTGAACCGATTTTCATGGAAATTTAAACAGTTGTACCATAAGCGCCTGCGAATGTTCTTAGCTATGTTTTGTGTTGAGTTACATCCGATAAAAATTGAAAATCGATAATCGAAAAATCGACTTATAGAAGGAGTATTCCGATTTTAATTAAATTTCATACACTCATAGACAAAGATATAAGAAACGATATTCAGAAGTTTCAAGCTTGCAGTTATTACAATAGTGCAGAAAATCGATAATATATACATAAAAGATTTCATTAAACCCGAGCAACGCCGGGTTATATGCTAGTATCCAATAAAACAAATTAAACAAATATCAGAGATGTACAATGTGTAGGTAACTTTTATTTTACAGTATGATTCACTCTGTGCACGGCACGGGGTAATTTGAGGTAGAAGGTTACGTTGAATGGCATTTTATATGGATAGAGGGTAAGATAGTTCAATCAAGATTTGAATAAGTCAAGATTGTAGCGATCAGAGAAAACACCCTCTTGAGAGTTTTGTCCATAGGGAAGAAGCTATTTGAAGGAAACTTACTTTTCGCTGGTGGAATACGAAGGGTGTGTGCGTGCTTTGTCTTCATGTGAGTGGCTTGGTGGATCTTAGTCGCGAATTTCAGACTTGCTGGAACAGGGTGGTGCACTTCGTTCGAGCACTTTCCATGGTAATAATTATAGTGAAAGACATGCTCCATCCGGCCTGTCTGAATCATTTTTCTACAACAACGCATGTCAAGACTGGAAAATGAGGCCTGGGTAGCTCCTGCTTAGATATGGCAACCGTACTCCATTTTCAGCCCTCTAGTTTTATAAAGGTAGAAGATAGCACGAGGGGTGTGTTACTTACCAGAGCGTTATAGAGAAACGATCATTTTCCTGCATCATTGATAATCTGCCTTAGATTAGATCCTCACTGAGTGTTACATCCAAAAGATGGCACAGTGAAATCAACCAGTATATATCTCTATTTCTTAGTTTTATGATCCCTTATATATTTTTTCGAATTTATCCATTGACGTTCGAAACTTTAACAGGTTTAAAAGTGTTTCTATTGTTATTTGTAGATGTATAATTTTACGATCAATGGACATTTTTATATATTTGAAAAATAAGCCTTATATTATAATATAAATGATTTATATCTTCAGTTAAAATATGTTAAACAACACTTCAATTGTATATTTTACTTGTAAATAGTCGTGTAAAAAATCGATTATTATTCGCTAGCATTCATAGATTTTCAGTATGAATAATTCATGAAAATTACCTACTTGTTGACGTTTATATATTTTATATTTAAAGTATTGACTAGCATAATACAATTGCAAAAACAGTGTGTATATATATTATAGAGTAATTTTAATTTATACAGCTCTATCCCACTCTCTCTTTCCGTCCGTCCGTCCGTCTGTCTGTCGATCTCTCTCTCTCTCTCTATATATATATATATATATATATATACATGATAAACAATGCAAAACTACCCTGTAGCTTTAAGAAAATTATCTTTTACATGCACGATATATAATTGCCAAAATTGTTAAATAATTTGCTAAAATACGAAAATTATCAGAAAGTTGCATACAACAAACAGTACCGAGATGAAAATTTACACGTTCAAACCAAATATAATTGCTATCTAAGACCATAATTACGAATGATATGAAAAATATCTAATTCATATAGCGCATAACACTTACACACACATAACGTCACACACACACACACACACACACACACGCGCGTGCGCGCATATATATATATATATATATATATATATATATATATATAATGAACTTAGCAGTATGATAAATGGAGATATTGCATGAAATAGAAGTGATAATATTTACATTTCTAATCTTGTTAAATATGACAGGATTTCAATATCCTATTAACTATAACACACACACACACACATATATACACACATACATATATACGTATGTGTGTGCGTGTACGTGTGTGTGTATTTTTAAATCAATCCCTGTTTTATACAAGTTTCACTGAATGCAAGTTAAAAGACAATGTGATAAGAAACCTAACATTTGTCTGCTACAGAATACAAAAGTCGTCCAGAGTTTACATTTCCTCAAGCGCTTTGGAGCCCATTTTATAACCATTTTCAATATTGTATTTATCCCTGTTCTTATTATTTTCCCGCATATTTTGACTGTTACGAAAAATAAGAATCAGCAGAGAATAAAATGTAAACCCTAAGAAACCAATATAATTTGTTTCGTTGATTTACATTTTACTTTCGGTCTCTGAAAATTATTTTATATAAGTGAAACATGTTAGATTGAGATACGTTTTCAATTTGTTAGTATTTTATTAGAACACACACACACGCACACACGCACACACATACACACACACGTACACACACACACACGCGCGCACACACACACACACACACACACACACACACACACACACACACACATATATAGTCATTCGTAAACAGAACTGTTTCGCTGTATCACAACTCATTAGTACGGTTAGACATCCGATTGGTTCTAGGCAGGCCCGAAACCTGACCGAATTGATATCAGTCGGCGATATATATCGCTAAAATATGTGCGCTCGGAAGGCGGCGGATTTTAACGTGTTACATAGCCATGTAAACACACGGAAGTCGTCGAATATGTTCAAATTCATTAGTAAATGAACGATGCGTATATATATATATAATTAATTTATGGATTTATATTTTTATATGTTACGCTTCAACGAGAAAGCAAGTTATGTAGACGTACTGAATTTGGATGGGGACAAAAATAACCATAATTTTATAGGCGTGACATACTGAATTAAAATTGTCAATTCAAATAAATATAAATCTCTTTAATTAGGACTATGGTTATATTTGAATTGAATGCAATGCTCCAAATTAACAAATCTAAGCTATATCATTTGGTAGCTATTGTTAACTCGATTATTTAATAAATGTTTTTCACTTCTATATCCATGTCCATTTTTAGAGTAAATACATTGACAGAGAACAGCAAGAGTATTATATTATACGAATAAAATCTTTGTGTTTACAGACGTTAATGCTTATCACGTCATGTAACTTAAACATTCTAATTGTCTGATGTTAGCAATATTCGGATTTTAATTATTTTCAGTCTCATATTCGAATAATGATTTTCTCAATTCGTTTCCTTAATAAATATGTAAAACATTATTTTAAGTTGAGTTGGTCCTTATCTCTTTTTCTAGCTATTTTCACTCTTTAGAAATCTGTTCCTTTGCAATTCGGATAGCACCGTAATATATTTTGATATTGTTTTCTAATTTTTCTACAAGAAAAATACCCGCTATGCACAAGCCCCCTTTTGTGTATCCAGCGTACTAATATTCATTTCTTGACTATATTCAAACCGCCCAATGGAGACATATACTTCATATTTCTTTTAAGAATTATGCCTCGGGTTAAAGCGGCATCCATACATTTGTACACTTGCGCAAATGTAACCACAATCTTCTCCCTGATTCGCATTGGAATGTGCAGCCAGTGTAGCCCAAAATAATCTCTTTTTTCGAGTGTATCAGATTGATAAATTGATTAAAACAGGCGCCTATTTGTAACTAAACCAAATGGTTGTAAGCTTGTTGTCCTCAAAGTTAATAAGTCCTTGTTTATTGTGCAATACTGTGTTAAATAAGTGTAATTATTAAGTGTCACTCTTCACTCAATTTAAGGTAGTAACACCCTCTGCTAATATATCCGAATGTCTTGCTAAATTCTCTTTACACTCTGTTATTGACTCATCTGGAGTATCTTCCCTGATTTTCAATTTAGAAATAATTCTCTATTTAGTGATATGCGTATAACACTGTCTGTATTACTGCTAATATCTTTAAACTGAATCCCTACAAAGTATGTGAACTCGATGATAATTCTGCAGAAGTCCTTAAAAATATGCCTCTGAACTGGCTCCTGTAGTTTCTATACTCAACAATTATTTTCTAACTGCATCTGGGCTTTAATTCTTGCTACAAATCATCTCTATTTTCAGTCTTTTTGAGAACTTATATGTCTGTTCCTTCTAAATTCTGGAATTGTAGCCTTTGCTCGCTTTATCAGAAAAGTAAAGGTTCTAATTAACTCTGAATTGTTTCTTCTTCTTCTATGTGTCCTGTCCCTTCAGGACGTAGGCGATCATGGCTCTCCACGTCTCCCTATCCCTTGTGGCTCTTAGTACGTTTGCTCATGTTGCTCCTGGCAACCCCCGTTCCGTCATCCACCTGATCAGACTCTGCAAATATGTTATCCGCTGCCTTCCTCTGTCTCTCCTTCCTTCTATCTGTCCAGTCACTATCAGGTTCTCCAGGCTCTCCTTCCTCATTGCATGTCCCAGGAACTTCAGTTGTCTCTTCGTGATGCTCAGCATCAATTTCCTTTTTGTTGCTATTCTTTCTAATACCTCGCCGGTGCTTGTATGCTCAGTCCACGATATCCGTAGCATCCTTCTGTAGAACCACATTTCGGCCGCTTCCAGTTTTGTCCTCATTTTCGATGATATTGTCCAGCATCCACAGCCGTATTGAAGAACTGACATCACGTAGCACTCTAGAACTCTTTTCTTCGTTTCTATTGAGATTTTCCTGTGTGTTAGTATTTTGCTCATCTTCTGGAACGCGTCCTTTGCCATGCCAATTCGCCTTCGGATCTCCGTGTCGCACTTTCCATCTCCTGTTAGAACACTTCCTAGGAACTTAAATTCTTGTACTTGTTTGATTCTGTTATCCCCTACCTGTATTTGGCATTTTGGGTTGTATCTTTTGCTGATGACCATGCACTCAGTTTTCTTAAAGTTTATTTGTAGTCCTTTCTTGTCACTCTCCACTGCTACTTTCTGTATGAGATCTTGCAGTTTCCTTTCCGTGTCCGCAATCAGTACTGTATCGTCCGCATATCTTATGTTGTTGAGGTTGTGGCCTCCAATAACAAATCCAGGCGTGTCTCTAGGATCCTCAAAATATTCTCGCTGTATAGGTTGAACAAATCCGGTGAAAAGACACATCCTTGTCTTACGCCTTTTTCTATCTTTGTGTATCTAGTGAGGTCGTTACCTGTCCGTCTGCAGGCCGTTTGCTGCCAGTAGAGATTCTTGATTATTCTTATGCCTTTGCCGAAAATATCGAACTGAATTGTTTACGCATCTGAATCTGACTGGTTTTGGCATACTGATTATCTTCTCAAGTTGATTATTATGGTATTTCTGGGCATATTTTTAACTGATTCATTATTTATATCAAGTCACGAAATTAAGGAATGTCTTGCATGATCACGGTTCTAGATCTTTTGAATTAATGCACTTATTTCCCAGGCAGTAGCTTTGGGGTGACTTTGTTTCTAACTTTTGTAAATTACCTCCGTGATGACACCAGATCTCAGATTTGTATCCATAATGTTGATACAAATTATTACTTTTATTTTACCTATATGTCTGAACAGGGTGATAATATCAAATTTGCAGCTGATATAAAAATGACCCAGAATATGCAATGAAATGGGACAATTGATGTCTTGCATTCTTTTCATCCTTTCAGGGAACTTGTTTTAAGTCTCATCAACATGGCTGATACTGATAACTAGAGGAGTGAATCGTTATGCCTTCTACGAAAAAATCCCTCTAATGATATAAGGTGAAAAGTATGCATTGAATCAATTGCTAGATCATCAGCTAAAAAGATTGTTAACTATGTCTCCAGAATCTATCTTACTTATTTATAAGTATAACATTTGACTTTTACTTGAATATTGTTGCAATTTCTGGCCTAGTGCTTCAAAATAAATATTTAGAGATTCTTGATAAAGTCCACAGAAAAAAGTGCAATGTTATATGACATCCTGGATTCAGTCACTTTCCCATCGCCGTAAGGTTGCTTCCTGTGTCTTTTCTATAAATAATTTCTTGGTAATTGTTCTGAGAAGCATTCCTCTATGGTACCGAGATATTATGAATTTATGTGCAGTACAATGTAGGCGGCAAGGTTTCATTCAATATATAGTTAATAGCTAGATATAACCGTAATTTCCACGCTAACATTTCTTCTATCGCGTATATTGCCAGTCAATTTTCTACTGGTTTCTCTTGCTTTCCTGTCAACTTTGATCTTGAAAAGTTTAAATATGACGTCAATTGTTATATTCTATGTTTTTTTTAATTCTTGATCTTTTATTGTCTTCTTTCATAAATAATATATTTTTCAAAATCTCCAATACGAAGAGAGAGCGAAAGAAAGAGAGAGAAAGAGAGAGAGAGTGTGACAGTCGGCAGCACTGTCTTGCAAGTTCAAAACTAGATTCTGCATGTTTCATTGCATGCATGCTGCTCTGGAATTTAATGAGATCAAGTGTGTGTGTCATTTTCCTGAGATACGCCTTAAACAAATTCATACCATCGGCACATTCTTATTTGTTTTTCTTTCACCTCCAGTCAAATCTTGGAAAGCCAAACAGTCATAGAGAACAGGAACAAGTTTGGATGAAACTAGAAGCTTCTAGGTTAACAGTGAATGTAGTAATCCTAAGTGATCGGTTACGTAAACTTTTGTATGCAAAATAAAGTCCAAAACGAATATGTAGAATCTGTAACTCGTTTAACGTCATCTACTCTTCATGCCTGAGTGAAAGCCTGCTCATTCTAAGATACCCTAACAATGATGAACTATTGAACCGTAAGGATGAATTAACAGTATTATGTAAACATCGAAAATATTTTTCGTTAAAATATAATTACTCAAATATATCAGTTATAACTCGTGCTGCAATTCAAAAATCAAATTACGGTTAAAATTACTTACCTATTTGAAGTATTATGTAGCTCTATTAGATACCTTACTCAGATAAAATAATCCTTTCCCATAGTTAATAAATATCCATGTATTATCCACAAAATAAAAAATGAATATTAATAAAATAAACTAAACCCATACAATACTAAAACGTCACTCGATTTCATCCACTCATATATAGCAGTCAAATGAAATGTGTCTACTCATTTAAAAGAATCTAAGGTCCCACAATGCGAATTATCCAGACAAATCTAAAATGTGACTTGTCCGGAACTAAGCTACTCGCCCCACCCTCTCATAACCCAAATCTGTATCTCTGTGGCTACAAACTGCCGACAGACCATCCCACACATCACCGACATATCACAATCCTAAAAATAAAACGTTTCCACCATTTATTCTATGTTCCACTAATCACCCGAAGAGAAGTCGTTGTGCTCGGAAACCTGAGAATGTGTGTGCAGTGATACTATGATTTTATAAACCATTGTAACAACTTTTACAATATAAAACTGTAATCTGTATCGCGCACTCATTAAAAAGTAAATGCTTGAACAGTGGGTTTAAATCTACGTGTTCTGTCAATTTCTTACAATATATATATATATATATATATATATATATATATATATATATATAAAGTTCTGATAAGTTTTCTTGTTAACAAATGTTGTTATTTCAGTAGTTTTACTGATAAAACTCTGGCAAGCAGGTAACTTTATTGCAAACTGCTCGAAATCCGGGTGGAGTTATAGCGTTGATAGTTTTAGTGCAAAGAATTTGTCACTTTAACTCAGCTAGTTCAGGCCGACTTTGAAGTTGTGTGAGGGAACCGTTATGAGGTTATATTCATCTGGAATGGGTTTTATTTGTATTTTAAAATAAATATTTATCTTTATGAGTAAATGAGGATATTATCACCTGTTATGATCCCAGCTATGGGCAATCAGTAAACACTAAACTGTGGTCAACACACTATTAAATTATACAAAAAGAATTTCATTGTACAAATATTAACAATATATTTTTCGAAACAAAATATTTCCATTTGACTTTTGACAAAAAGAGTTGAAAAATACGTTAATGAAGCCTGATCTACAAAAATTATTTTTTAAAAAGCATACATATTCGATTCACACGAACCTATCCTGAAATATTTAGTGACATTAAATGAATCCTTTAGGTTTAAATGGCGCCAATAAAAATGAACCAAATCACAAGGAAATGGACTGTTCAACTTACTTAACAATATTAACATTTCACAGGTGTTTTTTATTTTTATCTCAAGATTTTCACGTTATTTCTACCAATCAAGGTAGAAGAAAAGTACATCGATTAAATATATATATATATATATATTATAAGCTATAGTTTAGAAGATGTACAAAATATAATTTACTACAAAAGCGTACATTTTGTTTCGACATCGAAAAAATAATGTCTCATCAGTATCATTATTAACTAACTGATGAGTCATTATTTTTCCGATGTCGAAACAAAATGTAAACTTGTTTAGTAAATTGTAATTAGTACATCTTCTAAACTATAAATTACACTAAATATTTTTAACGTAATTTCTATATTGAGCACTGTTTTAAATAATTGTTTTGAACGTTGTAATACTTTCTTCGTCCTTTATTCACCTCAATGTATATATCTATATACATATATATATAAACACACACGCACATATATATATATATATATATATATATATATATATATATATATATGTCGGGATTTTTAGTGGTTATATTGAAATGGTAAGGTCACGTGTTTATTCAATACGCTTCGGTAGAAATTTGCCGTAACGCTTAAGTTAAATAAATGCAAATTAATATTGATTTTTGTGTAATAGTAAAACAGGGTTCATGCTTGGTCAATTTTGACCATAAACAGTAATGATGTACGTACAATTGAAAAAACGAGGGCGGGCGTCACAGGAGACTCTAACGTGATGCGATGACCTTGTGATACAGAAAAAAGTGGATTCATAGGTCCTGCAATCTCGGAGGAGTTGTTACTCTATAGAAAACGTAAAATTGTCATGGCATATTATAAGGTAGAGGTTACAAAAAAGACCCAATTTTTGTTGGAGTACAACTAAGCGTTTCAGAGAAATAAACGATAAAAGAAAATCAATATTTTTCATTATTTTTGCTGCACACTCTGTTTCAATTAAAATTTTTGTTCGCATATCAAAGCAACAGACTTTGATCTACCAGTAACTGAATTTTGTTGAATTCGCATCAGGCTTGTAGAATGAGAAGAGTTCGTAAATTCTAAATGTTTCTGCAAATCGGAACTTATTTGCGCACATCAAAATTTCATGTCATGATCGCCAAACGATCCAATTTTGGTTGAAATCGATTCAAGGCTTTCAGAGGAGGAGGGTTTGTTAAAATAGAAACATACAAACACACAGACAGTCAGATTAAATAAATTGTAAACATTATTTTTGCTTATATTTAATGAAAACTGTTCATACTCACGGATAAACATTCGAGTAAGTAATGAGATGTAACTTGGACAGATGATTTTATTATTTATTTCTCGATGTTTTCAACTACTCTCAGTCTCATTCTGAGATCATATTCAGGGGTGTAAATTGTGGTACTAAAAGTAACCGCAAATCTGGGTTTCTAAACATTACTGTAAATTTTCTTCTTGCTTCAAATATGACGGTTTAGAAATTTGTATCCCCTCATTAGAACGTGAAAATTATCCAAATTGTACTATTTTATGTTGTCATGCCATGGTCAAGCACGTGCTAAACCATGACAAAACTCTTCTTTTATAAACATTTTAAAACATTACTACAGTTTTCATAGCTGATTCTATTTAATGACGGCTTAAGTTTTTTATGAATATTGCCGCGAGGATCTGTTCTTTCTTTTTGTTGTTTTCTTGGTGTGAGATAGTTGTATTATTGATCATTTTTTTAAAATTGTGAATGTAGACAGGAAAGTGTTATAGATATCTAGAAATAGATGAATGGTCAATCATGTGCAATGTAAGACGTCTCGATAATTTATTTGTTGTAAATCCAACATATATATTTTTGTTTATTTTTTTGAGATTTATTCTCCCAAAGGACATTTGAATTAATATGTCATCTTGGTTTTACATAACACATTATTTGTTAGGGATTATTATGGATAATTAAATTAGTAGTGCTGTAGTTTTTGTAATAATATATTATTAACTCTAAGGTTTCATTAGAATCAACGGAAGATAAATTAGTACGAATGAGATTTTTTATGATATTTATCTTGTTTGTAGTTATTGTGAATCAGAGTGCAATTAAAAATTTGATATGATTAGGGTATTTTGTGAAAGTACTATATTCTATCTGAAGTATGTTAAAGTTTTTGAAATATGTCTTATTTGTTCATCTACAGTGTTGTTTGGGAAGTCATTAATAATTAGTGTCTACTTTTTTCAATTCAGAGTAAAACATTTTTTGTGGAGGAAATGATTTGTGCTCGGTTAAATTAATTGTATTTAAATGCTATTTTGTAGTAGTTAGGGCATTCACTCTTATAGTTGAGGGTGCAAGAGTTTTTACTGGTTGGCTTTTTATATGGGCAGGCATTAAATGTGTTATTGTTTGTCTGCATGTCAAGGAAATGTGTTTTGTTATATTTGTTGTGTTCGTATGTAAACTTGAGGACCGATATTTTAAAGTTTTTTGGAGTTCTATTATTTATTCTGTATTTTTAACAAATATTAAAAAAACTCCCTATATAATAAAACAATCAGAAAATCGTTCATATATTTATTTGACTTTCGAAATGTCATAAATTTTCATATACTTTAGACAAACCAGTTTTTGAAGGAAGCTAAAAGCATATCTGTTAACACACACACCCAGCTGATTTTCACATACATAGCGTAAAGTACCTTTATGCAGTGAAAGCCTCATATAAAGTTTAGCGTTTAGAAATAGTAATTTAATTATGCTTTAATATTTTAATCATTTTGTCTAGTTATTTTGCCAGTTTTCGCTGTAAAATTATATTGTACATATTGTTAGGCAAATATGAATGCGCTGTATAGTCTTGCATGTCTTAAATAGCTTATCTTCTCCTACAGGGTGCGATGGATAAACTGTTATCGAAATGACGCAAAAATGAAAAAAAAAAACACACTGTCATTTGATTTTAACAGATTCTTCTTTTTCATCTACCTTTTCCCTTCAGAATGTAGACAATCATGAACTTCCACTTGGCTCTGTCTCTTGTCGCTCTCAATATCTTTCCTCTTGGTATCTCTCCCAAACCACGATCCATCATTCATTTTCTCAGATCTATCAAGTATATCTCGCGCTGTTTTACCTTATCACTTTCTTTCTATATATCCTCCAAGCTCTCGTTCCTTATTACGTGTCCCAGGAACTTTTTCTGCCTTTTTCGGAGGTTAAGTATGAATTTTCTTCTCGTTTGCATCCTCTCCAAAACCTCATTGTTATTCACAGGTTCAGTACATGGTATTCTCAGCATTCGCTGTGAACGACATTTCTGCTGTCTGAAGCCTATCTTTCATCCATGAAGATTTCGTTCAACATTCACTTCCATACAGAAAGACAGATATCACATATTTACCAATACTCTACACAAATATACTGAAATAATAAAGAGTAAATATATTCAACTAGCAACATAGCCCGGCGTTGTTCACGTGTAATGAAAGCTTTAAAACTAATCCATGGTCCTGGAGCTCAGACTCCTTGGAGGTTGGCACGAAAGACTAAAAAGCAATAGTTGTCTCCATTTAAATCGAGACCATAGATTGAAAGAAAAATGAATGGATGTAAGTCAAAATTTGATTTCCTGGTATCAATATCAAATAAGTTTTTTTCGTCGTGAACTGAATTTTTAAGGCTATTTAGCCTTAAAAATTCAGTTCAGCCCTCTAGGTAAATAGTATCATGACTGAGACAAAGAACTACAATTATACCTACTTAGAGCCAAAGCCGAAGCAAAAACTAAAATAAAGTGCTGAAAAAAATACAGACATACAGGCAGATAAACAGACACGCACACAATCATCTTACGTTATATATAACCTTGAAACTTCTGAATATCGTTTCTTATGTCTTTGTCTATGAGTGTATCAAATTGGATTAAAATCGGACCATTCCTTCTATAACCAGATTTTTTCGATTATCGATTTTCGATATTTATCGGGGGTACCTCGATACAAAACCTAGCTAAGAACACTCGCAGACGCTTATAGTACAACTGTGTAAATGTTCAAGAAAATCGGTTCAGCCGTTTCGGAGCCTATAGGTAACGGACACACACACACACACACACACAGACAAACACACACGCACACACAGACAAATTTCATTTATAAATAAATTTAGATATAATCACTACTGGCTTCAACCGAGGCTACCAAATGACTTTGGCATCTTTTGTATCTCTCCTGAACAGCCTCTTCTTTTAGGTTTTTGAATGCTGCCTTAATCGTTGTCTTCAATTCATCTTTGGTGTTACAAGGAGTTTTGTTGATCTCTCGCTCAACCAAGCATCAAACATAATAATGGAAAAGGTTTTAACCTGAGGAGTAAGGTGGACATATGAAAGTTGTATTGTGATCGCAGAAATTGTCTGATAGTCTTTTACTTGGTGCTCCTGCTTGTCTGGCATGGTGCAGATTCATGTTGCCAGACATAGGATCTTCCAGCAGACATCATCTCCAGCAACTACCTGATCAAAGCATTTCATAAAGCTATCCCTTTTGAGTAAGAGGCACTGTGGAATAATAGACGCATAACGTCGCCATCATTAGTGATAACTACAAACACCTTCGTAATCACCATTTGAATCATCCAATTGCTTCAACTCCTTGGCACTGTCCTTACACTGACACGTAAAATCTCTGTAAGTGATGTATGCCGTTTCCAAATTTCTGTAGGATTGAATTGGCTGATAGTCCTCACAAATAATACCGAACTGACCCTAATATAGAGTGCAGTAGACAAAATAAAAAAAAAAAACAAAGTGCAGGCGTGAAATTAAAACAGATTGTAAAATGGCCACAATTAACCAATCGCACTCTTTATATAAATTTACGAAAGTTCTTCTGGTGCTCAGACACCACTAACTATTATAATAAAACCGTTGTCTATTTATTTGTATATATACATCTTATTTCTGCGAGTTATTAAACTTTACTGTTAGTTACAAAAGCTCTTGCCACCTGTTTGCACTTTAACTGTGTTTCACTTGTTTTGTTTTGTTTTTTCCTTAATTATTTTGTTGAGTAAAAAATACTATATCCTCTCATATATATATATATATATATATATATATATATATATATATATATATATGTATATATATATGATCCTCTGAAATATTTTGTGGTCATTTTTTTACGTCAGTGTACACTTGTATTTATTAAAGATAATTTGATTAAACTGGTTAGTTTGGGTGCGTAAATCATGGATGAATACGGAAGCAACTATCAAAGTGAATCCTCATGTTTATGGATAGGAAATAACCCACCATATAAGGGACACCTTAAGACAAACACGTTTTAATACACAGTTATTCATGAAATAATATAGATGAAATACTTACGCAATTTTCAAAGAAGAATACATATTATTTACAATAGTCAAGCAAATCTACGGTCCATTGAATTATAATCGTGTTAAAATCATATACATTCCACTGATCTTTTAATTGAATAGGTTTTATATTTGTTGTAATTAAAAATTGCCAACACGTTTTAACTGCATTTGAGAATGTGTAGAACAAAAAATACCAAAAAAAGAAAAAAAAAACAATAAAAAACCACCGAATTTCAAATTTTAATGAATAACTTTACAAGTAAAATCTGTTATTTTACTTAACCTTTTTTAATATGAATTGTTTCAGATTCCATTAATATGCATAGGTAGCTTATCTACAAATATTTATTATGATAACTGCTTTGACTGGCTTTTTACCTCCTGGAAATTCGATTAATCGAATTTACGCGTGCGACTAGATTGGTATTTAGGTCTCACAATGTTACTCTTGTAATAAGTAAATGCAACCGCCACTTCTACTCTAACATTTTCTCTTTCTGCCTTTCTATTTTCTTGCTTCCCTGATGAATACAATATTCAAAAATTAAAAACCATTTTCTGTCTTGTTGACCCCCATTTATCTTTTGCCGTTTCTTTCATCCTACCTCAATCTTTTCCTTACCTTTCACTCTCTGCGACACACCTTGAGTACTAATGGCTTTTCCACTTTGTTTCGTTTGAAATTATTAAATAAAAAGATTGGTGTAAATGTGAGAAATGAGGTTTCAAGTTAATTTCTTGGTAAGAAATCAAAGAGCAACAGGTGTTACCGGACCGTCATTCGAGGATATTTACAATTAGAATCAGAATTCTAAATGCAGACACCATATCTAATACAATAGATTCTTTTCTCACAATTTATAGCTGTAGAACATACTAAACACACTACTGTTTGTGTGTTTCCTTCGTCATTTTCTATGTGCCGTGTCCCTTCATGACGTAAGTGGACATCTCCCTCTACATTTCCCTATCACACGTTTCTCTTAACCGTCTTTTCTGTTGTTACTTCTCCAAAACCCTGCTCTGCTATCCATTTGCTCAAGTTCATCAAGAATGTCAAGAGTTTTTTTTATGTTCATTTCCCTCTATCCAAACTGTGTTTATTAGGTTCTCCAAGCTCTCTTTCTTCATTACATATCCAAGAAACTAGACCTGTCTTTTCCTGATGTTAAGTACAAGTTTCATTTTCGTTTCTATCCTTTCCAAAACCTCGTCGATGCTCACATGTTCAGCCCAAGGAACACTCTGCATCTTTATGCAGAAATACATTTTAGCTGCTTTAAGTCTCTCCTTTATTTTGGATGAGGTTTTCAGCATTCGCATACTAATCAAGTACTCACTTCTTTGTTTCCAGCGAAATTTTTCAGTTTCTCAATAGTTTATTCAGCTTTTGGAATACATCGTTGTCTATGCTAATACATCTTCGGACCTCCGTGTTGCACTTTCAGTGCCCTGTTAGAATATTTTCCAGGTAGTTAAATTTTTGTACCTGCTTGATTTTACTATCTCTGGCCTATAGTTGGCATTTTGGACCTCTGTTTCTACTTATAATCATGTATCCAATTTCCTTGTAGTTTATTTTTTTATTTTATTTTTTTAATCGTATCACACTGAGCAAGGCGGTAACGCCACTGATGTGCAGGGGGCTACGTAATAGTGAAAAGATTGGAAAAGAGACAGCCTAAACAGGGAACAAGGGATGAGCCTCTTAACCTGTTCAATAGACGTGGGTGGAGTGTGAACCGGGCGATAGTTTAGTCTATCTGCTCGAATTGAAAAAAACAAAAAAAACAATGTGAAAAGATTAGAAAACAGAAAGCCGGAAACCACACACTGAACAGGGAACAAGGGATGAGCCTCTACACCTGTACAATAGACGTGGGTGGAATATGAACCGGGCGATAGTTTAGTCTATCTACTCCAATTGAAAAAAAAAAAATGAAAAAGAGAAAAAAAAGAAGAAAAGTGAAAAGATTGGAAATGAGAAAGCCGGAAACCACATCCTGAACAGGGAACAAGGGCTGAGCCTCTACACCCGTACAATAGACGTGGGTGGAGTGTGAACCGGGCGATAGTTTAGTCTATCTACTCCAACTGAAAAAAAATACGTAAAAAAAATAAAAATAATAAAAATAAAAAGTATGGGCGTTGAGTTAACTAAGTTTTAACTTAGTTAAAGTCCAGTTAAAAAAATATATATATAGTTCTTGCTTGAAAGCGTTTCATTTCTTCTTGAAACCTGTTCATCTTTTGTCATCTCTTCATTTGTTCACATACTCAGTCTTTTAACTTAATTTCACTCTCACTACGTATTAATGGCATTTCCTGCTTGATTGCAGTGAAATGATAAATATATTTCATGGGCGTAACAAAATAGTTACGCTTTCTTTTTTTGTATATAATAAACTCTATTTAGTATCTCTATTGTTCATAGAATTAAAGAAAATATGAGAGCCGTATGTTATATATTGAAGTATTCATTGCACGATGGAAATGAGTGTTAGGTATTCGTTCGATATTTTGGCCATCTGAAATTTTTGACAATGAAATGTATTTACGCTGAGAAACACAGATGTTGGTTTACGAGTTTGAAATTAGTATTGTTAAATGTTAAACGGTGCAATATGTTAGATTTAGAGATTATTTGTTTTTTTTTTAGCAAGTGGAAACAAAGGCCCGCTCCTGCCCCAGATAAATTTTCATCCGAAGACAGCTGTCGGTAAGGCGAAAGTAACATCTAGCTGACAGTTGTGAAGTAGTAATTTTAGTCTGATTTTAAGAAGTTTGATCACAATCGTAGAGTTTAAATGGTTGAGTTTAAATCGGGTCTTTCCGATGTGGTAGGGTGATAACAACTCAGACCAGAGAATGACCACTTTACTTTATGGGCAATGTCACTACTGTAGTTGAAAAAGATATGTTATGATTGAAAACAATAATGGAAATATAATTTATTGTATATTTTATTTCAATTTGTGTCCGGTATTGTTGTTTTCGACGGAGACGTTTGTTGCAGATGGCATTTGTTTTTGCTGACAGTGACGCCGAAAGAAGCAAACAAGATGAGGAAAATATTATCAAATATCACTAGAAAACTGATTTACGAAGAAGTCGCGTTGAGTGGTTCCCGACTTTGTGATTTATGATTTGAGAAGTTTAATCGACAGCCCACAAGCTTCGGGAATTATCATCGCTGTCGCGCGAGAAACGCTGAATTTATACAGTTCAATGTTCGTCACAATTCGTCTATCCCGGACTACCAGCATTCATCTTTTTATTAGTATTCGTCTCGTAGTCATCATCAAGTTCGACATAGTCACTCGACATCGTGGTTGCATCAAATTTGCAGCGGTTTAAGATTCATCATCATTCTTCAATAATGGTCCTAACAGTGTTTTTTTCAAAAGCTATATACCCGAGGCAGATGAGCACTTTAGCACAATATTTTCATTCAACGCCATTTTTACTCCGAGAATTATGCATACAAATAGAGAATTTCCATTAGCTTTTTGTTATTATGTTAATTTTAAAGAGATATACAAAACGATCTATGTGCGATGCGGTGTAATGGAAAACAGTCGGAAGGAGAAGTTGCGGAGGACAGTTATAATTCCAAATGGGGTCGATGCGTTCCTCTAAGCACAAATAACCTTGAGGAATCTATGAATCAATCACTTTACGTGCAGTTGTAGATTCAATAGCTGCATTGACGGGGCTTAATAGCTTTGGTCATCAACCAGTATACCGAAGAAAAAACAGCATACTTCGCGAAATAATATGCCGAGTTAGTCTTGAATAGAAGGAGACATGATCACTGTATCAGTTATGGCACAGGAAATGGGTGGTTACCTCCTTAATCCTAGTAATTCTTAATCTCGTATATGTACGAGATACCAATCAGATATTTAGACCTAAACCATCTATGAATGATACCCGTGTATTTTTTTTAATCGTGTCACCCCAAGCAAGGCATTCCACTGCCACTATAGCGCAGGGGGTTACATAGAAGGATTGGGTATAGGAAATGTCAGAAGGAGGGTGATAGACGACTTAGGATGTACATAGGGAGAGAGCTGAAGAGAGTGGGTGTGAGTTAGTGTGTTAGGAGGTGTCTATTGACCTTACATTTAAACCCTTGGAGGTTGTAACCGTAGGGGAAGCAAGCATGCGGTAGGGAATTCCACAGGCGGGAAGTGCGAGGAAAGAAGCTGTTGGAGTAGAAATTGCGGTTACATTTCATCGGTTTCACTGTAAAAGGGTGGGACCTAGTTGGAAAAAATTATAATTTCAGTTGAAATGTAAGTTGACGATGTCTACCGTTTCAGGGTTAAACAATAACTTTTGTTAGTATTCTTCAAGTTTCAGCGTTTGGACACTCTTTATGATCCACTGTTATAGATTGTTTTGCCAACCAATTTGCAAATATTATGATATATTTAATAGCTATAAGAGAGGTTATTCTTTGTTTTTGTGAACAAAAATAATATCATAATAAAAACATAATATATGTTGTGATTTCTTCGTCATATGTTCGATGTAGCGTGCGTCTAATAGTCTTGACGCACTCGTTTACGCAGTCAAGCGAAAGAGGGTTGATACTATTGGGCCTGTTTTAAAAACGCTTTCGGCATGTGTATAATTGTCTACGCGAGTGTCGGTTAATGGTCCTAGATTGCCTTAATGTCTACAAGATCTGAGAGAAAGCACTCCTTTGTTAAGCTTTAAAAACGAAAAACATCTGAGCCGCTCCTTGTTTCTTTGTACGCTATTTTGAGCTTGTGTCTAATAGTTTCAGTGGATTGTGTGCACAAATCATAGTCGGTATTAAAATATGCGATTAGTGATATGCGCTTCCATTCCTTTGGCAACAGAGGAAAGAGATAAAGTCCGAATTAGTTCGTGGATAAATAGATAAACATGATAAAAATTGCACGTTATGTGGGAAGGCATCTGTTGGTGAACATAAAAGCGAGAAGTGCTTCTCAAAACAAATTTTTTTAATCTCATTAGAACTTCTATAATCTAACCGTATTTTATGATTTCCTCAAACATTGAATAACGTCACAACCGTAAACACATAGACACACCCCCACAGAATAGATAGATAGATAGATAGATAGATAGATAGATAGATAGATAGATATGAACATACTGTGATAAATATTTTTATATATAAGGCAAAATAGACATATAGAAAAACGTATATGTAAGTCTCGTATATCTTGATGTTTCTTGGTCTCTTTTTCATTTTGTGTTTTCTTTAGCCACAATATACAAGAGAGATTTATGTTTTTATACTAAATCTTTCAAATAGATAGATAGATAGATAGATAGATAGATAGATATATAGATAGATAGATAGATAGATAGATAGATAGATAGATAGATAGATATGAACAGACTGCGAAATAAAATCTAACCGTATTTTATTATTTCCTCAAACATTGAATAACGTCACAGCTGTAAACACATAAACACACACGCATAGATAGATAGATAGATAGATAGATAGATAGATAGATAGATAGATAGATAGATAGATAGATAGATAGATAGATATACAAACAAAGTGTGAGCATAGAAATTAATGGAGATTGAAAATAGTCATATTCCTTGCAAGCATTGCAAGTTCCAACTCTTGGCACGGGCTGTCTATCTATAGACAACTGCTGGTTTTTTGAAGTGGAATAAGAGAGAAATACGGCCTTTTTCTATTTTTAACTAGGAAAGACCCTATTATTACATTTTCAGTACTAATACCAAAAAGGTTGATTATTAAAAATCGACAATATCAAGCTATCAATCTTTATTTATATTATGAGGTTTTTTATCGTTTCACCACAAGCAAGGTAGTAATGCTTCTGTCGAAGAGGGTACTACTTAAAAGGAATGAAATCTTACATGGAAGGAAAGCGAAAAGGAAGAAGAACCGGTTACAGTGTGTGTCAGAGAATAGTTAAGAGATGGATTTGAATACTGGTGTAAAGAGAGTTGCGTAAAAAGAGGGTGAAAAGAGAAGAACAAAATACAGGGGTTTGGGCGAAAAGAGAATGATGGGAGTAAAAAGGATCAGGGATGACAACAGACGTCGCATTTAAATTCTTAGAGATTATAGCTATGAAGTAAGCAGGTATACGTAATAGTTCCACTGGCGGGAACTGCGAGAAACGAAGCTGTAAGTAGATGTGACGGCTGTGTTTGATTGTTTTGACTGTAAATGACAGGGAATATTTGCCAGTCTGGTTACTTCAGTAAATTCTTTTAGAGGGGCACGAGTGCGCTAAACTCGTAGGAGCAAATCCATGAAAATATTTGTAGAAATGACAGTGGGTAGCCACATCCCGTCGGTGAGAAAATGGCATCGGACGAGCTGCCACGTTGGAATCGATTATATTGCAGATTCTCCTCTGGATCCTGCCGAAAATCTCGAGATAGTCAGCATAAGCGCCCGTGTAGTTATGACAACAGTATTAAATGCATTGCGTATGGTTCATTTGTATACATGCAAGATGAACTCAGGCGAGGAAAACATCCTATCCTGAATCAGTGACTCAAATTTCCCAGCAGTAGATTTAGCTATTGATTCAATGTAGTCCTTAATTTGGGGTCAACTGAGAAAGCATAGAACTAAGGAGTTGCAGGGTATTGCTTTCTGGGAGACAAGTTTGCTCCATACTAATGAGGTCAGGAGGGACTGTTTGTGGTGTTTGACGGATAGCAGCTTCATTTTGGAAGCATTAAAGTTTATGACTCCTTCTTAGCCGAGTCACACATAAATTGGAGTGCCTTCTCAAGATTAGCAGCGAGGTTATCTTTTACTATTATGGCAGATTTCATACTGACGTAGTGTTATTTGCATAAATGCCTACATGGGATTTAATCACATCGGGGATGTTGTTTATTAATATCAGAAGTGCATCCGACCTAGGACAGGGCTTTGAGTGTTACCCGCCTTTGTGTGATAGTATCTGGAGGTATGACCGTTCAAGGAGACGTTCATTATGCGGTATAATAGGAAAGATTTTATCAAACTCAGCAAACGTCTAGTTATATATTAGCCCTGTAGCTTGCGCAGAAGGCCAGCGTTCCAGACCCAATAAAAAACTTTGGAAATATCCAGGGCAACAGCTCTAGCTTCGCTGTTCACATCGAGGGCTTGATCTATGTACTCGGTGATGGCAGTGAGTCTATCAGAAATAGACCTGGCAAAGCGGAACTATACTGTCTGTACGAGAATAGTTTATGCGAGGTGAGATATTAAACTATTTCGGTATTGAGGGTAGCATCAAACAGCTTGTTGAAAACTGGTAAGAAGATGATACGGTTATAATTAGAAGAGTTCGTGAGTTCTTCTGGGAACACAGGAGAGGACATCAAGCAGGCAGGTATACAGGAGATAGAAAGGCAGTAATTATAGAATTTAGAGAGAAAAGAGGATAGTTCAGGACCACATTTTTCAAGAGAATGACCAGGATTCCCTCACCTTCTCTTTCCTTACAGATGTCAAGTTTTGAAATTATGTCAGAGAACAGAGATGGGGTTATCTAAACACCCCTCTGTTTGACCTCAGTTCTAGGAGTGAAGTTGGGTGTGGATACTCCAGGCGAGTCGAATGTGTAACTGGAGAAGCTTCTGCGAGCAAAGCACACGGCCTTGTCCACTGTGGATTTGAGGAGATCAAATATATTGATTAAAGGAGGGATGGAGGATTTGCTGCTGTTCAGCACATTTGCAGAGCCGCCATTATTTGTGGAGTCGAACTTGCTGGCTGTTATACCCTGTTTCATTCTCTCAACAAACTTATATGGCCGGAAGAAGTGATTCCTGTGAGCAAAGACTGCTGAGTAGTCAGGAGAGAACCAAGTGGTCAAATGAAGTTTAAGTCGGAAACTTCTATAGGGGATGAAAACCTCGATGCCAGCTTTCAACCAGGAGGATATCTCAGAGGCGCTCTTCTCTACGTGGAGGCTAAACCCTTTTTAAAGGTGGGATGGAATATTTTCTCTTGTTTAACACACTTTTTCAGAGCCACCATTAATCTTTGGAAACAAACGTGCGGGCTGCTATACGCTGCTTTATTCTGTCAACATACAAAGTCATGGCGTTATATAAGATCCACTTACTCTCATTATGAGCATACACAAAAAGGCGACAAATATGTGTGGCTCCGTTAACACCGGAAATACTGAGTCCTGTGCCCTATGGAGGCCGAGAAGGCAGGGATAAATCATGGGGATGAATGGGGTTTAAGATTAAATTTCCTGGCTAAGATAAAAATATCGATGCCAGTTTTTACTCAGGAGGATACCTCAGAAGCACAATCTTCAACGAGGAGACTAAATACTTTTGCCCATAGAAAATCGCAGAACTAATCTCAGTCTGCTGTTTGGTATCAGTAAGAAAATCTGTTGGAAGGAGGTTACTGAGGAGTGGGAAAAGAGTGAGATATCAATATAAACGACAGTATGATAGTCGTTTCCAAGAGGGCAAACTGCAACGCTTGGCAAGAGTCAGGGATTTATCAGAGAAGCATATCCTGTAGGGATACTGGGTAAGTGCGTGGGGAAATCCAACACTTGCGTAAGAGATTGAGCAATGCCAGCAGAAATAGTTTCTTTTTTGGCATGGGTGCCAGCAGAGTGTGTTTTTAGACACTTGACACGGAAGGTATTAGAATCAATGACAACAAATATGTTAGCAAATGGGTGGGCGGAAGTTGCTTTATCGATATTGTTAGATATACTTTCCAACAGGGAGTACTCAGGAGAGGAAGGGTAAGATACAGAAAGAAAAGATAGGTAACCGATTTTAGAAGTAAAAGAGGGAGAGAGATGTATGAGTGATCAGGTGACTCGAGAGAAGTAACCCTAACTAGTAGTAGTTGATCTCTGACCTAAACCTCCAGACCATGCATATAAACAACGGAGTCCTTCCTGAAGAGGGAAAGATAGCCAAGAATCAAGAAGTCAGAAGAGGGGATTGAAGGGTTAAAATTGGTTTCGCAAAACGCAATGATGTTGGAGGACTTCTGTGGACAAAAGATTCCACGCTGCAGAAGTTGATACGCATATCACGGATGTTTGTATAGGAAATATTTAGTAGTTTACCTGATATTAGTTTGGCTGATTTAGCTTTGGTTCTTGAGATGCTATTGTTCATTTTTGTGTTCCTAATGAGGAGAGACGTCAAAGAGTGTTAAAAGACGGTCATTTAGTCCAGAACTACCTATATATATACATATATTACACTGTCTAGAGAGTGTTGGGGTCATTCATCAACCGAAGGTGGTGGCATATCGAAAAAGAAAATGTAAATTTCGTCCCAAATGCAAGCGATTCTTCTTGCAAGTTTAAAAAAAAATCTACGCGTGGTAAAATATTAATTTTAACATATCAATACTAGTTAAAATATGAAACTGGAAAAGTTAACATATTTAAAATTAGATTAAAAACAGTTACATTTAAAGTATATATATATATATATATATATATATGAGAGAGAGAGAGAGAGAAAGAGAGAGAGAATGGCAATCTGTGAAGACTAGGGGATAATCCAAAAGAATTGTATATAAGTAATGTAAATTATCAATTAGATAAAATAAAGAGCTCAGTGAATATTATGCACGGCAAATGTGAAAAAGTCTCAACACATAATTAAACGGATATAAATGTAGAAATTATTTCAGCAACGTAAAGAAAATTTTAAAGGCTGCCTCGTTCAGACCGTTGATGATTAAATTAAATAAACAGACAATCCAGAATAATGTATTAAATCACACATACATAAAACAATACATTATATACAAACATAAAGGAGGAAGAGAATATATTCACAGACAAAATTAATCATACAAACATTATTTACAAAGGGATATATACATACGCAAGAGAAGAGTAGGAATTAACACACACACACACACACACACACACACAGATTTAAACAAGTGAGAAAAAAGAGGAGAATAAATAATAATTTTGACATTAAGAAGGACAATTTTGAAGTGTCTTAAAAATCAATCCCTCCATTAACAAAATCTAATATTTTTAAAATTATATACATATTTATTTCGAATTTTACGTTGATTTAAAGATTAGTCAATCAGTGTAGGGCTAGAGCTCATCCAAGGTTTAGTCTTAGATTTGTCGCTATGTTGTACCATACTTTTTCGAAATCGCTTTAGCTCATCATACAACGTAAAAAAGTTTTACTTTATATTTTTCCCAGTCACAAGAGTCACTCGTTAGAGTATCATTAAATGCGGTTGTTTAATGGTATAAATTGTGGGAGCAAGAAGTTTATGTATTAGGGTATGTAGGATAGAACAGAGTTTAACCTGAACTTGAGGAGATTAAGATTGAAGCATCCTCCTAGGAGTCCGTTCTTTAAAAAATAGTTTCGAGGAAGAAATTCACTAAGAACTTACACCACACAAATAGAATGTGGTGCGAAAGAGCACGAGTTGACTAATCGGTCGTTTATATATATATATATATATATATATATGATTAGTGCAGAAGTTTGTCACTTGACTGAGCAGGTTCATGCAGACTTCGTGAGGGTGCCGTTGATGTCGTCATAAAACACGGCTCAATACTCATGTTGTGTCCCAGGTTTTTTCTTATTTATTGAGCGATTTAAGATATTGAACGTATTATCACGATAAAAAAAGATTAACTAAAATGATAAAAAAGCTCAATACAATTATAAGACGTCAGCGTAAATGACAAGACGAAAACAACTAAAAAGAAATTAAGCGGAACTATGCAATTTTAAGCAATTAAGTGAAGATCTATTCATGCGTACATTAAATAGCAATAAAAATAATATCAACCACTTGTGAATAATACAACACTAAAAAGAAACCAAGAAAACAAAAGCATTAAAAACAATTAACTATTAAAAGACGACTCCGAAAACAATATATCAAATTACACCAACTTCCATATGAAAAAAAAAAATTGTCCCGACAGCAGTTGCCGAGTAACGACACCCCAACGTTGTCTTAACGAACTTTCAGAGTCAGTAAGAACCTGCTCAGTTAAGTGAAAAACTTCGAGGCCTTTGTTCTATTAACACTATTTCTACTCCGATATAGAGCAGTTTACAATAAAAGCCTGCTTGCGATAATATATTTTTCGTAAAATTACTGATGCGAAAACATATATATATATATATATATATATAACATTCTTGTAAATTCTTTAAGGATTTACAGAAATTATCAAGTCTTGTCCTTTTTCGCTTGTATTTTAAGCTTAAATATGAATATGTAAATATATATTTACTTTTCTAATATTAGTGTGTTATTTCTTGCCAGACGAAATCAACTATTTTCCTCTGAATATATATGGAAAAGCGCATCAACTTATTTGAAAATTGAATAAAATAAAAATTAAAAAGACATAACTTGTCGGTTATATTTCTATATATGTATAAGCGATATAGTTTGTTAAACATCCAATATAGAATATTGAAAATGCAACTCTTCTTGAGAATATGTAGAGTGACATTTCATGGTTTTACAGTTCTATGAAATACACACATTGACTCGAGTTGAAAAATTTATGTCATTTCCTTAACATGCCTTCCTTATCTATCTATCTATCTATCTATCTATCTATCTATCTATCTATCTATCTATCTATCTATCTATTGAGTATATGTGTGTGTGTACGTGTGTATATGCGCATATATCTATATAGATATAGATATAGATATATATGAAATGACCAGCTTCCCGAATTCGAGTATCCTGTAACAGAATTTGCTTAACCATATTTTTGTTTGTTTAACGCAGACACACGCACGCACACCAACCCCCCCCACTACACACACACACACACGCACACGCGCGCGCGCACACACACACACACATATATATATATATATATATATATATATATATATATGTATATATATGTATATATATATGACAAATTAGAAAAACTATTTGTGAGGCGTTTTTTCTTTCTTCCTTCAGGACTTTATCAGATGTTCCGATAATGTCCTGAAGGACGAAACGCGTTACATGTAATCATTTTTGTCTTAAATACAATTTCCCAAGATTGATCTCGATGTATGAAATATATATATATATATATATATATATATATATATATATATATATATATATATATCATATACATTTTCTGGCATGAGCAATACAGTGTAATATAAGAGTGATATTACTAGATACGAATAAATATACAAATTGTCCTACGCATATAGGTTTACTTAATTACAGGCACTATGTAATTTTCATGTGCAATTCATGAATTTGTGTAACATTATTTGTGTGGGCACCCAGATACATAACTAAAGCGCTGCATTGTACTGATGGTGACTCAATTGATTTGTATTATTTGCAGCCTGTTACCAGCGCAGACATAATTGAGTTATAGAATAAATCAATTTTGCATTCTCTTTGATTTCACAAAAAATATTTGATGTATTTTATAAATATTTCATACTTGCGTTGGCAATTTTTATTTTACATGGAGTTGAACCTTATAGTTTTTCATAATATGTACCTGATGATTGTATGATACATGAATCTACAAGTCGGGCTATAGACATAAAATAGTACATACATACATACATACATATATATATATATATATATATATATATATATATGAATGTGTGTATGTGTGTGTATAGAAAGAGAGAGATTTGGAGTAGAGATTGTGCAATTAGACTACGAACCCCACCTCCATGTAATTCTTGCAAACAACATCAAACAAGATTCTGTGGTAAAGATATTTTCAAAATGTTCTTGCGTTCTTATATTTTCTCTTTTAAGATCATAAATTATATAAAAACTGCTAGAAATTTTTGTTTAAATAGATAGATAGATAGATAGATAGATAGATAGATAGATAGATAGATAGATAGATTAAATTATATAAAAACTTTAGTAACTTATAAGTATTTATAAGTATATTTATAAGTATTTATAAGTATATTTATTTATATTTATTTAGTATTTATAAGTGATTGCTGCTTAAATAAACACTATATATATATATATATATATATATATATATATAGCCATCTACAGTTCCGTATCTTGTATAGCCAACCATGGCGATTAGGTCAAAGAGGAGGTTTGAGTGGGAGAAAATCTCGGAGGACTCGAACGGCTGAATAGAAAAATACCCACATGCTCTCAACTTCCAAAATGACGGATGAGAACCACGCCAGTCAGGCTAAGACTACAAAGCAGACATTGAAAGACCGATCATTTCACCGTCCGATCCAACAAGGTTCTTGAAATATCGTGTGCATCAATCCACCATCAGCTGCGTGGCTGGTGCCTCTGTTTAAGTGTGTGCTTCTTTGTCTCTTTGTAGGCTCTACCAAAATCAAATTCACCCAATTGTCTGCAGTTTTAAACTCACAGCCATTTCCACCACCGCCAACAGGTGCATGCAAGAAAGTTAATAATTATTGAGACAGAATAACGATCCCGATGCAAGAAACAGCAGAAAAAAGCTGATATATATATATATATATATATATATATATATATATATATATATATACTATAATAATTAAATATGAATATATATTGTATTTAATAATAAATTTATGTATTATAATATTGTAATGGTATTTATTTAAAAATGTGCTGTTTTTCAGTAAATTTTGGGTAGAAATCATTTTAGGCAAGTAGCTTTTTTTGTCAGAAATTTTAGATATCGAGATAAGCAATAAGCTTTTACATAATTAAAACTTAATATAAACTATGAAACAAGAAAATAAGATAATTGAAAATTTAGACTGTCTGATAAATATTTACTTTGCTTGAAACCGAAGGAAAAAATGTAAACAAAACACAAGAGGCAAACCCTAAGCTCTCACATGCAAATACAGATGTATAATCTCTCAATCACGGCCAAGAAAAGAAAAAAGAACGGATGAATACGGAAGAAAGTGCTAAAACGAAAATATCAGATAATACGAGAATCATCAAACGAAAAGCCAATTAGAAACCAAGGCCACAAAATAATACACACAAAAAAATTAAGAAAACAACCAGTACTTATACATATGTATAGAAGTACTCAAATTATTAATCATTTCCAAAATTATTGTAAACGGGCGTATATAAACTGGACGATGAGAGAACTGAATTGGTATTTTTATATGTAAGAGGGTGTTGATAAGTTCTAATTTCAATAATTTAATTTATTACAAATTCATTTTTTTGTGATTAGTATTTGGAGAAATTTTTAAAATGGGAACATGCCGACTTATTTTCAGTAACATCCTACACACACACACACACACACACACACACACACACACACACACATATATATATATATATATATATATATATATATATATATTGTTGGGGGGCATTCACAAATAATCTGTATGTGCGTACCCGATAACACTTTTATGTAATCACAATGTTCAAGTTACGACTGGATGGGTAAGTTTTTCGACGCACAACCTCCGACCATTAATAAAATTTGCAACGATGTAATCGTTTAGTGGTCCACCATTCTTTACTTTCCCCAGCCACGCCCAACGTTTTTCTTTTATTGCTGATAATTGTGTTTAGAATAGGAATTCATCTCTTTGATCTGTCACCTTTGATGACGTCAAATCAAGTGCGAACTCTTTGGATGCTTATCGAATATCTTCGAAATAGAAGCAAAATAGATTTTTTTCTCATTTTTTTACTTCTATCAAAAGGCAAGTCATGACTGTGTACATTCTGGAGTGAAAATAAGCTCAGGTTTTTTATTCCGCAAAGACTATTATGATATTTTTCATATATCTTAATTCGAAACGATATTAACAATAAAAAAATCTAAATTTAACCCATGCAAATCTCACAATTTTTCTATTTGAAGTATCTGATAAATCTTAAATCTTCATTTAATGATTAAATAAGCTCATGACTATAAAAGATCTATGACCATAAAATATCCGTAGAATTTCCTCTAAATGAATCGTTAAATTTTCACCCACCAGGATAACTATCCAGAATAGATGTAGAAGATTCGGAAGACATTTAGATGCTGTGTTTGAAAACAATGAAAATTTTGAGAAATAAATTTTCTTGTTATTATTTCAAGATATATTGATTTAATTTTGACAAATGTATCTGTTAAATATTAGTGTAATCTTCATCTGTGCGTAATTCAAAACCACGATTTACCCATCGTATCGTAATTATATATACATATATATATTAAACATTTATAAATAAGTCAAATTAGACCTGTAAATAATGCTCAATAAACATTTAAAGAAAAGATAAAAGATAAACATTTAACATGCAGTGCTTTTAAATATTAAAATTAGTAAGATCAGTCGAACGTGTTAGCGTAATCGGCTGATATTTGTCATTTTACATTATACATATAATTTGTATATATCATCAAACATATATCTTATATATATCATCAAAAAGAACAATTCTCTCAGGAGATCCAAACTAAGATAAACCAAAGTTCTGCATTCTTTGAAGAACTGCATACTTGGTTCTAATTTTGTAAATAATTATATTGGTCATACCACTATGAATGTAACTTTACGACTGACGCTAAATCTCTCTCAAATGAATCGGTGAACAGTATTTGGAACATAATCGTCGACAACAAAAATATCATGGCATCCTCCTCATGCAAAATCTGACCAAAAATAATGAACGTCATATAACAAAAAAAAAAAAAAAACTACACTCAATAATATCAACTACGAACACGTTTACCGTTTTCCGTGCGTAACACATACCACTACTTACATTCTGTTACACGGAAAATAATATTCATCCTTTTATATAATCTATATCTTAAAAAGAAAGAAATCATAGTACCACATGAAAAATTCTATAAAAAAACGCACACAGAGAATTGCTGAACACTATTATCGCACCTTTTCTCTCATTTTTAATGAAACCTGCATATATACATATATATATATATATATATATAATCTTTCGTGTATAACTACAACTATCAATCTAGTTTTGTTAACAACTAGCAGTATAGGCGGGCGTTCCACGGCTGTAACGAAAGCTTTAAAACTAATCCATGGTCCTGGAGCTCAGACACTTTGGACGGTGGCACAAAAGACTGAAAGGCAATAGTTGTTTCCAGTCAAAGAGAAACCAAAGATTGAAAGAAAAACGAATGGATTTAAGTCAAATGTGGATTTCCGGTATCAGCTTCGAACAAGTTTTTCATCGCAAACTGAATTTTGAAGGCTAAATAAGTCCTCTGAGTAAATGATTTCATGGCTGAGACTAAAAACTACATTTATACCTACTTAAGTCAAAACTCGAAGCAAAAAACCAAAATAAAAGATCTGAAAACCTGATTTTGATCAGACACGATAGGATATCGTGGCATCGACTTCCAACACCGAAGTCAAATAAGTCATCCAAGGATAAAAACCTAAGTATGTCCATGAAAACTTATCGTACCCATCGGGAGTAAATTTGGAGAAAGAGCCATATTGATGGCTGAATATCGATATAAGAATATCTTTAATGTTTGAATCTAAAATCTATAATTTTATCAAGTTAGATCAAATTCTAAAGCAAGAACCACGATAAAAAGGGCTGAAATCCTGATCTTGATCAGACCTGATAGGAGATCAAGTGATCTATTCAAATATCAGGGAGAAATCGGAAAAAATATGTCCCCTAACCTGACCGGAAGCTTAAAGAATATCTGTGAGAAGTTTGTTGAGAATCTGATAAAAATTGTGGATTTGTATAAAGGACATAGGTGCAGACAAACAGACAGATACACACACACACAAATATCTTGCCATTTATATATATAGATATCCTAAAATGAAAGAAATCTTAATATCACATAAAAAATTACCTCAAAGAAACGTAACGATCATACATTTTTGTAATTTTTTGATGGAATATGCATATATATATATATATGTGTGTGTGTGTGTGTGTATATATATATATATATATATATATATATATATATATATATAGTATTGTAACTAAGTTGTTGAACTCGTAGTTTTATAAAAGGTCAACAGAACTCAAAATACAGACCAACTCCACTAACACCCAAAAATAACAAATCTAACACAAATATATTAACTTTTCAACTAGATAATTCTCATTTCTAAAACATCACCTGAGGAAGAAGCCAAAAACATAATGGGCTGGCTTCGAAACCTGAAATATTTCTGTGTAGTGATAATATGAATTTAAAAACATTGTAACAAACATTACAATATATATATATATATATATATATATATATATAATATTTTGTGTAAAAGTACAACTATCAATCAGGTTTTTTAACATTTCTTCAATAATCCTGATATGGTAGGATCACCTACCTCGGTCGGTAACTTCAGGTTTTTCACCTGTCTGACATTTTGAATATAGTGACATTGAAATTTCCTAAACTCTCAGCGAATCGATCATGTCCATCTCTCTTATGTACTTATTTTATTCCTTCTCACGTTTCCCCAAAGATGCAGGGCGCCGTACCTCACAGATTCGCCTGAAAAGTACAGTAGCCGATGCGTAATGATTGAAACACAATGAAAGATTTAGAAACGGTTTCCAAAAATTATTATTCTAAAAAATAAAATGGCTTTTAAAAAAAATTGTGTTAACTAAGGCGACCTTGGAAACACCTTTAGATATTTGGTAGTATCCTCACTGCGTTAATCAACATATGCAAATTAGTTATTCCGTTGTGCTACTTTTATCAAAAACTGTCACCTAGATTTTCATTGTATCGTTTATTGTTGCTAATTACAAAACTGACAATGTTTTCCCTTTTTCCCCTTAGCTGGAGGAATTAGACAAACTGCTATTTGACGTTCGATTTTACAAATTACCACTTGCACTTGCTTAATCAGTATGCTAATCTGAATTATAAATCTATAAAATAATAATACTTAAATCTATTATATGATCCGTTTTTTACTTGTGGATGTGTCAACTTTAATGTAACAGCGGTCCGCAGAAGGAAAATGTTTCACTACGTTTCACACAGACACCTCTCTCTCTCTCTCTCTCTCTCTCTCTCTCTATATATATATATATATATATATATATATATATATATACAGGATATACTTTTTGTAATAATACTCTTTGCCCTAATTATAAACTCTCTGTACTGAAAAACTTCATCCTTTTCAAATCTTTATCGTAATATTACTATGCAATGTAGGTAGACATCTTTCCTTTCGTAATAGACATCTTTCTTTCGTAAATGTCTAACTAATACTGTGTATGTATGATTATTTTCGAAAGAAAATTGAATACTAAATTTAAATTCCAGTCGATAGACTAGCCAAAAACTTTTGCCTAATGAACCGAAGAGGAATCTTCTCCAACAGAAAATGAAAAAAATATCTAGTCACAGAAATCCAAAGAAATACATTCTCCGATATTTAATTAACCCTCAGGATCAATCTAGAAAGCCTTAGAGTATACAGCGAACGCATGCAAAATCAACAGCATTGAAAACTCTAGGGATTCGTAGAGATAAATTAGACAAGTATTGTAACACTGTGAAGTACACGTGATGTTGATATGGCTTCAAATCACGTGTTGTTAGACTATGGAAGTCGAAATTTAAAGACGATAAAATGGGTCCACATTTCAACACAGCAAGTCATTAAAATAGAGGTGATCTTGAAACAAGGAGGGCTGTCTAATATTCGACAATCAGAATTGAGGCAGCTCATATACTGTTTTTTTCTTTCAACGCAATCGATTGAAAAATAAAAGAAGAGAAATGTATCATTTTTATAATTTTATTTGGAATTGAAAATGTTAAAGAACTTTAACCAAAATATGGAATGTGTACCATTCTTTTCTGGGAACTAGTTTTATAATTTGTACAGTATTATGTGAACGGTGTTATATTGTCATTGTATTTAACTGCATATAAATGCACGCCCCATGAAGATAAGTAACTTTTTTTCCATGGAAATGATCGCTTTTTCCATGCATAAACACACACACATTTACACACGCGCGCGCACGCACACACAGAATATGTTTTCTAGGTCTGGCCTGAGAGCTTCGAAATGATGTAGGTTCATTATTTTAACAAGAGTTTAAACAAGCACTCACAAACATGCTTATTCAACACACACACACACACACACACACACACACACACACACACGCACACACACACACATATATATAGTAAAAACTACTAAAAAGTTGTAAGTTTAAAAAAGCATTTTTTACAGTATTTATTTATTTCTATTATTATAATAGAAATAAATAAATACTGTAAAAAAATACATTTTTAAACTTACTTTTTAGTAGTTTTTCCTATACATATAAAGTCAGTATACGTGGATCATCACTATATATATATATATATATATATATATATATATATATTAGACACATAGTAACATAATTCCTAAGAAATATATATGAATCTTTACTCATGAACGTTTGTACTTTTAAATTTCGGCGAAAATCTGAGTGAATTATGCTTATTTAAGAGATCGTATCTCTCTATTTCTCTTTAAAATCAACTTCATTTTTATGACAATTTAAAATCTATAGAAATCATTTTATAAATGCCGTAAAATCCTATATATTAGCTAGATGAAACTTCATTGTCACTAATATGACACTACTGTGGGGGAGATATGCGGGGAAGGTATTCATGCCGCTCTCTATATGTACTCATTCGTTGAGTCTTAGGGTGGTTTTATTGTTGTTGCGGTAAACCAGTGAATATTTTATGAGATTACCTCTTAAGCTTCTAATAACCATAAGAAAATAGGATTGCGACTGTCTTTTTTATGCATATATGACAAATACATCAATGGTATTGTTAATATTAATTCCTCACAAGAAAATATTCTGTATACATCGACTGAGAAGTCGTCTCGTATTTATCAAATATTTCTATTGAAATATTTTATAAGAAAATATAGGTTTTCCAGTTTTCTTTTATGGCTTTTTCTTTTACTGTTGGGAACTACCTTCCTAGACTTTAGCTTGATGTATTTAAGAACATCTTGATTTTGCCGTTATTTACTAGCATTTTATGTAATTGTTATTGAAAGTGTCAGCTGATGTGACTGTGCTAAATTTTGATGTGTTCTGATAGCGGCAGTCCACAAGATTCCAGTAATGATGGTCCAGTCAAAAACCTACACCCTTCAATTTTGGACAGTCATTCAAGGCGATGAATTAAATCCAACTCTATTTAATTCATCTCAATAGATGACCTTTTAATTCTTATGTTTTATTTATTTTTCCTTCTTTATTTTCAATTTACTTTGAATATCCTTATCTCTATATATTACCAAGTAAATCAACAAAATTTTACTGTCTGTTGTTGGTGTTTTAACACCGAAACTTTATAGCTACTGAGCTGCAGTGTACTAGTATAATAATAATGCTTACTATATATATATATATATATATATATATATATACATTATTCCATGGTTAAGCGGAAGTAGGGGCATTTTTCAGTCGAACCATCATCAGCTTCCGTCGTTATTGTACAGTAGATTTTACACGAATGAAATTCACAAATAAAGACCCCAAACAAAACAGAAAACTGAAACAAAAATAAAGATCCTTCCCTTAAAAGTAAAAAATTAAAGAAAAAAAAATTCATTGAACAAATGGATTACATTTTCTGAGATAATGTAAATCATTTGTACAGCCAACATCAAACATTGCCTGATGAAGAGAATTCATCTCGAATCATAAAAATTTCCTTGTCGCAATGCACAATTAATTGATAACGATATATAAATAAATATATATATATGTGTGTGTGTGTGTGTGTGTGTGTGTGTGCGTGCGCGCGTGTGTGTGTATGTGTGTGTGTGTATACATGACATGATCGCCCTAGAGTGTATTACGTATGACACTTAACTGACTTCATTTTCAGGCTCATCTGATTTTTAGAATGATAGATGATGATAAAATGTGTATACTTGAGGAATGTTAAAACCCGTAGGGGATTTAACGAAATACCTTTATCTGACATTACATCAAAACGCACGTTGATGAGATAGACAAACCAAGTGGAACATACTCGCCTAACAATACATATCTCATCTCCCTTCGATAGCATAAAAGCAGGAGGTTATTCCTTATTTTTATGTGAAGTGTACATTAAGGTTCATGTCACATGTGCGTTGATGTGCGCTGTTGTGTAATGAACCACAAGGAATGAAAAATCGGAGAGCTGAGTTGAAATTTCAGTTGAATTCGTTGCATTCACTTACGTGCATATATCCTTGTAGAAGTCTTTAATTAATGACTCCTCATTTTAACAATGGGTTGAATAACAAAACATAGAGTTCTATAGCCTTATTTGACGAGCAGTCAACTGCAGGAAGAAATGGCAACCTTCTGAAAAAGACATGGTCACTCAAGCGTGTAGCATGTATTGCAATTTTTTTAAAAATGACTGACCTTGAGAACGCGGACTAATATAGCCACCCAGATAATATTAATTATGTAGTAATGTTTGTTTTTTTTATTATTATTTTTTCCGGTACCTGTTTTAGGCAACCAATTAAAACGCTGTTTAAATAGGTTCTTCCTCATTATCACCAAAAACACTTAACTGCGAACCTCAAATTCCCCACGCCACATGTTACTCTTTATACATTCAACATATTTTCTGTTTGTTTTGGATTTTATGTTTAAGTGCGTATTTTATGTCAATTTTCATAAACCGTCCTATTTACTAACATCATCTCTCCTTGATATTCTCAATGTTTGTCTTTGATATTCTTCAATGTAATCTAGAGAGATTGATAAAAAGCCGTTCTTCACTGTTTTCTTTGTTCCTAATATAATTTTCCTGACACTTAATACGTTATTTTGCATTGAAAGTCATGGCTGAGTGGGCATACAATATTCCCTCAGTAGGTTGTCATTACTTTCCATAGAATAGTGGTCGCTAACCAAGGTTATAAATACAATCTGCCCTGCTATTTAACCAATAGCTGGAGGAAGAAGAGATGGATTAATACTTTTCTTATTTTCGCTTAAGTGAATGCAACGAATTCAACTGGAATTCAAACTAGGCTCTCCAAGCCGATATCTGCTGCATCACCACGCACATCCTTTTTCAAATGTAAAATTCTATCTTACATTTTCTGTCGATTCTGAATACATTTCCCAGATATGTTTTCCATTCTTATGTTCTTATTTTTTCTCATATTCTTTCTCAGTCACTAGCTTCTAATGTTTTATTGCCTTGCTTGGGTTGAAATTATTTAAAGAACAGGTATATAATTTTAACTAAATGCTTCATCAACTAGTAGTTAGATTATTTGTCAGTCTATTTGGCTGACAACTATGCATTCTCTCATTTCGCAAATGATTCATTTTCCAGTTTTCTTAAATACATTTTGTTAAGAACTCCTGCAGTTACCCTTTTTTGTCTGCCATCAAAACAGTGTCGTCTGGCATTTTGAACACGTTAATACTGTGTCCATCAACAATAAATGCTGACATAAATTCTAGCTTACTTTTGATAGTTTAATTGATTTGGTGAGAAGAGAGATAGTATCCTTTAAAATACGCCTATAGGGAACATAGTATTAATTTGTTAATAAAATATACGTATATTTATCTATTTGTCAAAAGTTTTTTTCTACTAAGGAATACTAGAAAGGTATAGAAATGCATAGCAACTTTCTGGGGAATGGAATATCACTAACCGAGACGTTAAAAAGTCGACATTGGTTTCATATGTTGAAGCGAGTTTATGTTTGGTGAAATGCGGACAGATTGCTTATTACCAAAGGAGTGTGTGATCAGACATATTTCTGAACGATTTCCTGCAACTATAGTTTAAATAAAACCCAACATTTTGCCAAAAGAATATCAGAAAAACCAAGTTTCAAAAGACTTGTTTGAAATGGTGCATATTTTGTTTGCCACACATTAATCCGAGCGAAAAATAGGTACATAAGTTTGAAGAGCATAGTTTGTTTGGTGAATGTCATCTTTAAGAGCAAATATTAAATTTTTGGAATCGTTTATGGATATATAATTATATATTATAAGTGTCGATATGGAATGTCTCTAAAATATCAATGAATGAAGAACCTGCAAAATTTGATTTAGAACAAAGAATGTACGTTCACAAGAAATTTGTATTTATGTGATTTTTTTCACAATAATGACATCGATTTCAGAATTTTTTTAATGTTTTGTCTTTGTTACGATTGCGTACACTTTGTAATGATATTTTTTCATAAAATGTAAAATTTCTTACAATCTTTATTCCTGGTTAAAACTTAAATTTGAAAAACTAATAAAATTCGTCTCGCAATGTATGTACTAATCAAGTACAGCAGCATCTTGAAAATGCTTAGATGTAATGAAATGCCTATTAAACAAAATAATAACTGCCGGCAGTCTGTTGATTTCGTGAGAACACAGAGAAATCAGGAACCCCTTCCTAAACAATGAACAAGCCTCTACTTCTTTTCAAAAAAGTAGGGAGGAGTATGAACCGGAAAAATTGTAGAGTATATTTCCTTCAATTTAATAAGATTAAAAATTCAAAAATTAGTATATATATATATATATATATATATATATATGTATGTGTGTGTGTGTGTGTGTGTGTGTGTGTGTATTTAAGTCTTAACTCTACACGTAAACATTGCGTTGTGCATTAAGTTAAGAGTTTTACGACTGGTTTGTAAAAAATTATATTAATATATAACTTTTATGTCGGCTACTTTACATCGTTAACTATTTTATTATCACCAGAAATTTATATATATATATATATATATATATATATATGAGTGTGAATATTTTTGTGTGTGCCTATATCAATATACAAATATGCACGGCGCATCGGAAATTAATAGGAGTAGGTTGAAAATTTCACCGTTACAATCTGAAATCATATGAATTGTTCAGAGAAGCTAAGTGTGGATTAGATCCCCAAATTTTCTTTTCTTAATTTCCGGTCGTTTTGGCACCGATTGTGTTGAAACGAACGCTTTGGCGGCCTTGTATTGCGCATGTTACTCAAAATCTTATCTCCGTCCTAAAGAATGTCTGTCCAAAGTCTGACGAATCCTTTCGAGTTGATCGGTAGCTGAGACAATAAAGTTGGCTCAAAATTATATGTAACTATTGAAAATATGCAAAAAATCTTTAAAAAAATACCTTCATTATTCTGCTTTTGAATTATATCCGCCACACTTTTTTTCATTATCTAACATTTTCAGATCCGAAACTTTTCATGTTCCAACTGATCTTGGTACTCTTCCGAAAATTTCCAGTTGAATCAATTTCTTAATATAGGATGATTTATTATACTTGTTCCTTTGTCCATCGGGGTTTACTATTCCTCAGTTATTGCTTGTCTTCTGCCGACCGACTCTGAGGGTGTAGTTTTCTTTCTAGTGAATGAAGTCAAAAGTAAAATATAACTAAATTCTTGAAGTAATGATCCAATCTTTTAGCTGTCATTACCTGGGACAATCCTGAATCTAGAACTTTGAATCAAACACGAATTCCTTTGATTTTTTTCCCCTGGGCATTAGCGTTCTTGAAACGGCGTCGAATTCCAATGCAAACAAAGAATAATTAATTGAGAAAAATTCAGATACAAAAAATAATATAAACCACCAACGTTTCTTGTAATACCAAACTGGAGTTTAACATCTAGCACATCTATTCAATCTGTTCTAGTTAGTTGAAACAACATCACTGTTATGTAAAATTTTTAACAGATTCCTTTATTCAAACTTATAAATCTGAAAGCTACTTCGAATTCAAATCGGGTTCATCATATTCTCATACACGCAAATAACTTTGGGTATGAATCCATTCTCCACATCTATTGATTAAAAAGCGGTTTCTTATGGAAAAAAATCATTGTTATTCAAAAAGTGTAATTATATAATTGTAACGCGTAAATAAAAATTGAGTATTGAGAGAGAGGAATACTGAATTAGAACTGTTACATGATGTATATCTTTTATATGGCAATGAATTCCAGACAGTCTCATGAAAGATGAACGGGAAATTTGAACTAACAAAAATGCGGTTCTACATGATTATGCTTAGGATTCAGGGAACGAATACTTGAGAAACGACGAGGTTTTGAAGATAATACAAAGTAGATACTTATAATTAATATCAGCAAGAAATATTTGAAATTTCTAAAACACGTAATGAGGAAGAAGGGAAGGAATGTTTTCAGAATCTGATATTGACAGGGCGGATAGAAGGAAAGAAGAACTGGGAAAACAGCATGTGACATATTTGATGGGCTTGAAATAAGGGTTGGCAGAGTAGGGTTTGAGAGATGAACAAGGCAAAAGTGCTACAAGAAACAGGAAGATGTTGAGTGTAATGATTGCTTAAGTCCTGAAAGCACATGACATATTAAAGAAGAAATTATCTAAATAAATCATAATGTGTTGATAAATCGTAAAACAGATCGTTTACATTTACTAGGTTTTCCCAGAATTTCATAAACACTTGCAAAATCTGGTCCAGCAAAATGGAGATGATGGGTTCAAAAAGGGCAAGATATACCGTCGGTTCCAAAACAAGATTGATTCGGCAAGAAAGTCATGTTGTGCGTTTGGTGGAACTTTGAAGGGAACGTGCATTTTGAGTTGGTTACGAATGGTCGTGCCATCAGTGCCGAACTTTACTGTCAGCAACTTGAGCGGGTCTACGAAAAGTTGTAGCAAAAGCGTGCTTTGATGCAGCAGGACAATACAAGCCACACACCGCAAGGAAGACCAAAAACAATTTTGAACAGCTGAACCGGCGTTGAGATTCTGCCACATCCAGTCTATAGTCCTGACTCTGCTCCATTAGATTACGGCCTTTTCCGCTCAATGCAACACTTTCTGAAGGGCCGCCAATTCAACTCGTTTGATGAAGTCAAGGAAGCGTGTCAAGAATTCATTGATTCGAAGCCGGCTGAATGGTACTTTGACCAGGTCCGAAAGCTTGCAGATCGATGGCAGTAAGTCTTGGAAAATGATGGTTTTTATTTTCAGCAATAATTTTTGTTTTTGCGAGTAAAATTTCAGTTTATTGCAAGTGTTTTCTGGTAACATTAGATTACTTGGCAAGTAAAATTTCAATTTTTTGCAAGGGTTTACGAACTTTTGGGAAAACTTAATATTATTCAAAGTCGGTCATGTTTGCAAAAGCTAAAATTCCGCGTCGAAATTGACATCTAATTTCTTATGCAGCTTTATAAGTGCCTCATCAGCACTACATAGGTTATTGGCATTAAGGTTTTCTTCTCCAATAATAGTCGACAAACTAGACTAATGAGCCTCGGTTTTGCCAAGAGTCAGTCATTTAAATGCCATACGTTATATACGCTTGTGCGATCATATCTCGAAAGAGACATGACTGACTGGGCAGAAGCTTATCCGCAGTAGGTTGTCATTACTCTTTGCCGTACACTAGTTGTCAGCCATGGCTATAGAACCCAATCGGTCCTGTTATTTAACCCATTATTGGAGGGAAGAGACGGATTGTTACATTTACCAAGGTTATTTGTGTGTAAGTGAATACAAGGAATTCAATTAGAATTCGAAATCGGGTCACCGATTTCTCGTTCAGAGCTAATAACCACTGTGCCATAACACATATACGATTGTCCCAATTTATTTTTAAATTTGTTACAGCAAGATTCAGCATTTAAAGGCATGGGGAATATACGGTACTCGAGGAAACGGGTTATGTTAGGAAGCAATTTCTGCGGAAAAGTGTAGAAGATGACTATTAACTCTAGCTTTGAACATGTTAAAATTATAGTTGGAAGTTCGTTCCACAGAGCAGTGGTTCGCGGGAAGACGCTTTACAAGTACAATTTACTTTTCAACGCTGAAATACGAAGAGAATGTGGATAGTTTGCTATTAAGTACGTGGCATGACGTGTCATTGGCGTGAAGGTTTTAATCGCCTCGAACAATGAATGCATTTCGTTTGTGCACATGTTGTCTTTAGTCAATAGAGCAGCAAAAGAATTGTAAGAGAGAGTTTGGAGGGTGGATTCGTTATTCACAAGAGCTCGTATAAGCATTTGAATTTTGACAAGGCCGGAGAGTAAGGTCTGGACAGCTACCGTGCAAATATAATAACAGTATTCTCATTTTGGGTATGATGGCTTTCTTGTACAGGCAAAGGATAGCAGGAAGAGTTAGTTACTTACTATAGCGGTACAGGGAGTCAGTTATTTCGCCTACACAACCGGCCATAATTATTAGGCCACTCTCGTGTTTTAAAAAATAATGTATTTATTAATATTCTTACTATTTATTGCCAAGTGAATAATTGTAAAAGAAAATAGAATGGTTCTTTTTTTAATACTGCACAATAACAAGTGCACCAAATGAATTTATAAATATTTAATAATTCCCTATATTGCATTTTCATCAATAAAAGAATGAAAAAAATAGGGTGATTCGAACGAGTTTCTCTTTGCTCCCTTACCTTGTAAAGTTTTGCAAAGTAATAATAACAAAAGAACCATTCTATTTACATTTAGAATTATCCACTTGGCAATAAATAGTAAAAATAGTATGAAATACTTAATTTCTTTTTAAAAAGTGGGGTGGTCTAATAATTATGTTCTGTAATCTACATCCTTAACAATGGGTCTTATATACTAGTTCTACTTATGATCTGGTGTAAGTTTGAAGCTTATTGTCTTTAAAGACACAACCTTTCAATTTTGTTTATGTTAAAATTATTTTAATGACGTAGACTAGATTTCGATCCTGATTCGACGATTCCTCTTTTTAAGTATCCCCTTTCAAAACTAGTCTAATCAGGGTTGAATTTTGATTAACTTTCGGTTTCAAAGCAGCGGCAACATTTTCAACAGATTGTATTTTGTTAAGCAATATAGTAGTCAGTCAGTTAAGTGCCATACATGATACATGCTTGCCCGATCATGTCGCGAATGAGACATGACTGACTGGGCAGAAGATTAAACAGCAGTAGTTTGCCATTACTTTCTGTGATAGACTGGTTGCCAGCCGAGCGATAGAACCCAATTTGTCATGTTATTTATCATATAACTGGAGGAGAGTGACGGATTAATACCTTTCCTAATAATATTTGCGCGTAAGTGAAATGCAAATTATTCAACTAGAATTCGAATTCGGCTCCCCGATTTCCTGTTCCAAGTCGATAGCCACTCACCACAACGCACATATAGTAGAAATCTATGAAATATATTGGCTGTACATTGATTTAATTTTGCTTTTAAAAAGTAGGTTTTATTATGAGACGGCTTTATTTCGTTTTATATGGTAGGCATTTTTATATCTCACAATGGGGGTATATACAGCTCTTTGAAGTTTGTCTAGGCTTTGGTCAATTGTCTTCCTGTAACGTAAAATGGGCTTTCATTGCTCGGGAAAATATGAGGAATAATCTATAACCCTCAAAGTAGACAATAAGCGTATCTGCCAAACAGATGAAATAACAATATATTTATCTGAATAATTCGTTCAGTAATATTTCTCATCTCTCCAACAGACGTCATAAAAATGACTATGAAAGCATAAACTACATACTGGTGAATTCGCATTCAATTTGGCCATAGGTATTAAAAATTCACACCTATAAACTCTATAACCTATTTACAGACAAGGCAAAATTAAAGAATATGTTTATATTAGCTCACTCAAAAAGGAATACAAATGTAGTCCTCTCGGTACATCGGTGACTACTTAGAAACAATATAGTTTGTAATCGTGTTAATAGATTTCTATGTTAAACTAATCTAAGATAATTACACAATAGCAACTTAGCTGACACCAAGTATGCATTCACGTATTTAGAGTTATATCTCTTTCCATACTACATATTCAGAAACAATCAAAAAACGGCTGTCTAACCTGCGAACGATACCTGCTGTAATAACTGTGAAAATAATTCTGGGGGATAATAAAATATTTATATATATATTCTTTTTTTTTTTCAATATCCTCTTTTTTTTATTTTGTTTTTAGTATTTATTTTCAATGTTACATATAATTTGAAAGAATATTAAAGCACTGGAAAATATATGCTTTTAGATCGATACCCGCATGATGCGTTGTGGTGCAGTGGTTATCAGCTCGGAACGAGATATCAGTGAGCCGATTTCGAATTCTAGTTGAATTTCTTGTATTCGCTTTGGCACAAATATCCTTGGTAAATGTAACAATCAGTCTCTTCCCTCCAGTTATGGGTTCAATAACAGGATCAATTGGATTCTATAGCCAAAGCTGGCAACTAATCTACCGCAGGAAGTAATATCAACCTAATGCGAGATAATCTTCTGCCCAGTCAGTTATGTCTCTTTCGAGACATGCTCGCCCAAAGTGTGTATCACGTATGGCACTTAACTGACTGATCCGAATGATGGTTAACATTCTCGAATGACCTTTTGATAAATTTCTGCAAATAAACATATGTACATACATACGTAAGACACAGACAGAAATATGTAGGGGCTTATTATAGTGAGCAAAAATTATCTTGAAAAGATACCTCATATTTATTTATAAAACACTGGGCTTCGGTGTGATTTGTATTGTTTTATTGTCAATCTCAATGCGTTATTTAATTTCAGTAAATTGTACAGCGATACTATTCTGAGGACCCTAGATGATATGTCAAGATTCGTGATCGGAGGACACAGTTTGAACAACTTAAGGTACGCAGGTGATCAGTGTTGATAGCAGACACAGAAACGAAACTACAAGACCTCCTACAGAAGGTAGCTGAAGAGAGTGACAAGAAAGGACTACAAATAAACTGCACAAAAACGAATGCATGTACGTCATCAAAAACAGCAGACCAAATTGCCAAATACAGATAGTGGATACTAAAATCAAGCAGGTAGAAAAATATAAATACATATGAAGTGTTCTAACAAAAGACAGAAAGTGCGACACTGAGATCCGAAGGCAGAGGACGCTTTTCAGAAGTTGAGTAGAGTATTAGCGACAGGAAAATTTCAATAGAAAAAAAGAAGATTGTACTGGATTGCTATATGATGTCAGTTCTTCAATATGGCATGGAATGCTGGACAATCTCATCGAAGATGAATGAAGACTTAAATCAACTGAAATGTGGTTCTAGAAAAGAATACTGCGGATATCATATATCGAGACTGTGAGCAATGATGGAAAGGATAGAAACGAAAAAGAAAAAAAAACTGAGCATCATGAACAGATAGCTAAAGTTCCTAGGTTTTGCAATGAGGAAGGGGGTCTTGGAGAATCTGATACTAACAGGCCAGGTAGAGGGAAGGAGAGACAAGAGAAAACAGCAGGTAACGTACTTGATTGGCCTGAGCGGATGGATTGCAGAACGGAGGCTGTGTGGTGTAACAACAGAAAGCGTGCTAAGATTCAACAGAGATAGGGAGATGTGGAAGGCCATGATTGCCTACGCCATGAAAGGACAAGGCACATAAAAGAAGAAGCATGACAACTAGAATTTTTAGGTAAGATTCGTATGAATAGAATATGTATTCTTTGTAAGAAATCAGTTTGTAGATCAAATTTTATTAACGTATTTTTGTAAATAATGTTTTGTCGAGTTTCAGATAGACTGCTTGTTTTATTTTTCTTTTAAGATATATTGTCGGTAATACATGTTCCTAGAATGCGTTGCTGGAAATAATTTTCCTCTTCAAAAAATTATTATTGCTAATACTTATTTTTAAAAAAATATACTGCTGGTAATATCTTTTTCAAAAACATATTGCTGGCAATAATTTTTTTTTCATGAAATGTATTGCTGGTAATATTTCTTTCTTAAAAATTATATAACTGATAATATTTTTTTATAAATTTATTACTGGTAATATTTTAATTCTAAAAAAATATTTCTGCTAATATTTATCCCTGAAAATAGAATTTAAAAATAGTTTTGCCATAATATTTACTTTTATACGTTCAGTGTGTTTTGACACCAGGATGAAATCTTGTTAAGAAAATATGCGTCTTCCTGCAGGATTCGAACCAGCGTCTTCTAAAATAAACCCGAGGCAGATATGACGTGTTTTAATCTATCCATCACGGAGATCTTTTCGATCCGATATAACTTGAATAGTGCTTTTTAACAAACATCTTTTCCGAAATACTTCTGCCTCATTTCACAACATAACGTAAATAATCTCACACACACACACACACACACACACACACACACACACACACACACACACAAGCATATAATAGACATTCATTGTCTCTTATATTTAATAGTATATGTTTAGAAAATTATTTGCTTCCTCGATACATTATATATATATATATATATATATTTATATATATATATATATATATATATACGCATGTGTGTGTGTGTGTGTGTGTGTGTGTGTGTGTGTGTGAAACGTGTATGTATATAATGATAAATATCAATATACTAGCAGTATCGCCCGGCGTTGTTCGGGTGTAATGAAAGCTTTAAAAGTAATCCATGGTCCTGGAGCTCAGACTCTTTGGACGTTGGCACGAAAGACTAAAAAGCAACAGTTGTTTCCAGTTAAAGCAAAACCGTAGACTGAAAGAAAAATGAATGGATATAAGTCAATATTTGATTTCCTGGTATCAATATCAAATACTTTTATTCGTCGTAAACTAAATTTTGAAGGCTAAATAAGTCCTGTGAGTAAATGGTATCATGGCTGAGACTAAGAACTACAATTAACCTACTTGGAACCAAACCCGAACCAAAAACTAAAATAAAAGGGCTGAAAAACTGATTTTGCTCAGACCTGGAGTATATTATCTATTTTCTTCACTATTGTAAGAACTGCAACCATGAAACTTCTGAATATTGTTTCTTATATCTTTGTCTATGAGTGTATCAAATCTGATTAAAATCGGACCACTTCTTCTATAACCCGATTTTTTCAATTATCAATTTTCGATATTTATCGGGGGGTACTTCGACAAAACACTTAGCTGAGAACACTAGAAGATGCTTATAGTTCAACTGGGTAAAAATGGGTTCAGCCGTTTCGGAGTGTATAGGTAACGGACACACACACACACACACACACATACACACACACACACACACACACACACACAGACACACACACACAGACAAAGTTCCATTTATAAATAAGTTTAGATATATGCACTTTGTTATATATATATTATTATATATTATTTGTGTATTATATATGCGCGGTACTTTTTTGAAAGCGCTCAATATCAGTGATAGAGCTGACATATTTATATATTTAGGTGTGAATGTGTAACACTGGGTTTCACGCTCTTGTGATCGTCAGAGAAATTATTGTTTGTCTGACGATTGCTAGAGCGTGAAACCCATAGTTACAAACTCACACCTATATATATATATATATATAAGGCTAGACATGAAAATATGAAGAAAGGTTAAACCAGCTTTTTCAATAAAACTATGTTTTCCATGAAACGTTTGATAGTCAATATAGTCAGGATCTAAAAACAGCTAGTAGAGTAGTTGACCAATTTATAAAGAATGAAGTCTCTATCAATAGCATTTGGCAAGCTTCTTTTATTAATATTCCAACGTAGACATACTTATATACATAATATTCATGTTTACAGTTGTGTATGTGTCTTTATTTTAGTTTTCACTGCTAGAAGTGCACAGTTTGTCTGCATAGCGGTACATATTTGTGTCGAACCTCGTCTACGCCATTTTTTCCTCTTTATTATTCTATAGCCATGGTTCTAATTGGGACGCACACACAGATTATTAAATTTTCCTAATTCAACTATCCACGGTTTTAGTCACATCAAATATTGTTAGAGGCAGAATTATGGGCTTAATTCAATCTGTTCGTCTAAATCATATATTGGTGTCCGGCGGAGGTCGGGTTTCGATTTTTATTTTTCAATAGATAGTGATTCAACCAGCTCCCCGCTTATTATTTTGTTTTCGCCTAGAAATAAAGATGCTGCTGTTCATAATTACAGTCACTCGGAAACCGTTGCTAAGCAGGTAAAAACGGTAAAGTTGTTTGTTTCGAAATTTTATTACAGTCAATGCCCAAATTTATAGGACGTTCATCGACGATATATAATGTTACCTATTCTAAACAGTCACAAGCGACTAAAATCAAGGTGGATTTTATATAAAATTTAGCTTTTATTTCTTACGCAGTTTAGTCTGATGAGTTGTGTGGCTCGGGATCGAGTGACAACAAGCCCTTACAGATTCTATCACTGCCCTTCACCCGCACGATAGCAACAGTCATTAAATAAATAGAATGATCACCTCGTTACAAAGAGCTTAGGGATTTTCTCGTGCTATTTACTTTGAACGTGATTTACAGATTTTCAGAAAGGGAATATCTTCAATCCATTCAAAACTTGAGCATCATTATTATTTACAATCGATCATTGAATCTTTTTATTTTTTTAATGTGTACTTTTGCATAAATAGAATATTCTTGCAATATTTATTTGGAAATCATTTTAATTGACTTAATATATATTTAATATAAACTAGCACTAGAGCCCGGCGTTGCTCGGGTGTAATGTTTAAAGCTAATCCATGGTCTTGGAGCTCAGACTCAGCCTAAATAACATTTGTGTGTAGTTTAGTGAGAATCGGATAAAAATTGTGGATTTGTTTAAAGGACATACAGAGAGATAAACAGACACACACACAAACATCTTGCCTCATATATATATATATATATATATATATATATATAATATATATATATATATTCATATATATATATATAATCGATTTTCTGCACTATTGTAAGAACTGCAACCTTGAAACTTCTGAAAATCGTTTATTATGTCTTTGTCTATGAGTGCATCAAATTTGATTAAAATCGGACCACTCTTTCTATTACCCGATTTATTCGATTGTCAATTTTCGATATTTATCGGGGGTACCTCGATACAAAACCTAGCTAAGAACACTCGCAGAGGCTTATAGTACAACTGTGTAAATTTTCAAGAAAATCGGTTCAGCCGTTTCGGAGTCTATATGTAACGGACACACACACACAGACACATGCACACACACAGAGACAAAGTTGCAATTATAAATATGTTTAGATTGAGATGTACATTTGATTAATTCGCTGGTATATAATAATATTAAATTCATTAAATGTAATATTAATAAAGGAACCTTGCTAAATGCTATTGATAGTGAGTTCATTCTTCATAATGTGGCCATATATAATATATTAGTTGATTTAATGATTCACAAATCTTGTCTATTAAAGATGAAACACTTCATAGAATATATCACTTGGTTGAACTAGCTAGTTCAGCTTATTCTCAGTCTTTTCATATCTACAAATACAACCCCTTGTATCGTGTAGTCATATTAAAAAACAAACTAACAAGCAATAACAAAAACGAAGTAATCAGGATGATAATTGAAAGCGATTAACATTGTATTTACATTTTGTAAGATAAAATTAGGCTGGAATGCCTAGTGCGGAAAGAGAGTTACAAAAGAGAGATGTGCGATTAAAAAAAGGATATCTTAGGATAGAACTTACGGTTGTATTTAGTCACATCAACCCTATATTGTTGAATCCGCTTCTCCAGTTTAGTACTGCACTTACATTCACAAAGTCTATATACCCTAGAGCTCATCTGAACGATTACCAAAAATGTATGGCAAAAGGAATTAATTTTACGTTGGTGGAGAAGTAACTGAATCCGACATAGCAGATAAGAACTAAAAATACTGCAGTTTCTTTGAATTTTTTCATGGATCTCTAGAGATATAGTTAGATCACCGGACCATTTTCAGTAACAATGTTTTAAGCATGCTTGACTGGGAGAATAATAGTTGGCTAGTACATAAAAAGGAACCTAGCTGGACTGTCTCGATTATTATACTGTTTGTTTTAGACCAGAATCTTCATTTGATTGTTATATTCGCAAAATTTCCGGTCGTTGTACATTTGGCCTTCCTCATGCCCGTGTCAATATACTTGGCAAACTTCTTTGAATTTAAAAGCAAACCCTTTATTTAATCATGGGGTCTGATTATGTTTATTACCTTTATGGAAACATAATATATCACTTAATATTCGTCAAGAAGTTTTTTGTTTTTTTGGCAGTAGTCCGTTTTTTTTTTTCAGCTGAAAAATGAGTTTACAACTGCGATAGCTTACAAGCCACACGTCGCCTGGCAAACTGATGGATCGTTTAAAGCTGATCTATTTCCCTAGCAGGTGCCAGATTTATCTTAGGAATTGGTAGTGATGAATATCACATTTTCTACTTTTGTCGATAAATATACATACCATAAAATATGACTATTGTGAGTGTATTTAAAATATGAGATGACCTACGCTTTAGAAGTGGCATGAAAACTATCTGCCGGCGTTGAGAGAAGGAAGGTTTCGATTCAAAACGCCAAGTTTTACCGAAGTTGAATACAGAGACATAAGGGAAAGCAGCATGAACAGTAGGCGAGGCGTTGGGTATTAAACACGCAAAATGAGCATGATGCCCTGAATTATAAAGACTATTACTAGTATAACTTATCAAAAGTTGCAAACTTAACAAAGCCAGTAACAAGGACAAACATTAATATAGATGTTATGTAGTTTATACAAATAGCATTATGGCATGACTAATATATTCAACGTAAATGGGGAAGATTCAAAATTATTATGCCCAAACTCTTAAGAGCCTTCTTCAAGGTAGTACATTTTTTTTAGGATGGGACTGGGTTTATTGCTTGGAGCTTGAGCCGTCTGCAAAGGGAGAAGGCCGTGAAAATTTGAGCAATTTTTCTACGGTATTGGCGTTAAAACCAATTTAAACTGACCTTGTGTCGTATTCGTTAACGAGGTGGGCACACTAACACTGCCTAATTCAAATCAGATGTGGGTGTGTTCCTAGGGAGTAAATTTATCTCTTCATGTCTTATTTAACAAAATAGTAGTTGACTGATTAGAACGTTCGCATTCTGACATGAGACCCGGATCCAAACTTCACTTTTATAGTTAATCTCACCTCAGTTACTAACTTCTTGATATAATCAGCATAGGAAGACGATCGGAACGTGAAGTACAGTACAGTGCATTGACTGAAAATTATACGACGGGTTATACCTAATCATTGGTACTGTAATATCTTAAACAAAAATGTTTGGAATATTATAATTGCTGTGTTAGCAAGAGGGGACAAATTCTAATATTAGACTTATCCATTTTGAAACCATGTCAGATTATTGTTGGATATGTGGGTGCAAAGGAAAATGATATATGCCTGAGATAGCGCATGCCACAGAGATTAGGGAACAATTTTTGCAAGTGTACTATATTCGAAAACCAACAACGAGGAATTTACACTTATTAGACATAACATTTCTTATTTATTTCCATTATCGTGAAATATCAATGTAGCCCATTTTTGGTTAGTCTCTTGATTTTAACTGATCTCTAATTTCACCAATCTTCTTTTGTCTCGACCATCTACTTTGTCATCTTCTTCTTGTTCTCCTTTTAGAATATAAGGACCAAGCTGCTCCACAACTTTCTATCTCATGTAGCATTTAGCAGCTTGTGTTTGATCTGCTAAGACTGTACCCAAAATTTCGAAATCCATTCACACACACAACTCGGTCAGGTAAGTGTTTCGCTACCTTCCTCTATCGATTTTCCGCTAAATACGTCTCGTGAGGATTAGGTTTTCCAAGCCCTTTTTTCTAATTATGTTTATGTAATTACAGCTATCTTTTCCTGAGTGATCTTATCGCCATTTTCTTTAAAACGTCATCATCGATGACTTGTTTCGTCAAGGTTATGTTTAAAGTCTTTCCTGGAGATCCGTCCAACATTAACTGCCGTATAACAGGATAGATTTTACATAGCAATCCAGCAGTCTTTTCTTTGTTTTTAATGTCTTCTTCCCGTTTCTCAACATCTAACTTAGCATATGGAATTTTCTTTTTCTCTAATCCAGGGCATGTTTGGATTTCGGTGTTGCAGTTTCAAACATTTGCTAAAACCCTTTCCAGAAATTAAAATTCTTGCACTTTCTCTAATTTGTAACTAGGATTTTAAGGTTTTCTTGCTGCTGATGATCGTACTTTCTATTTTATTTTTTTAAAGATAAAGGTTAGTCCCTTCCTCTATTTTTTTTCTACTACCCTGTCTGTGATTGTTGATGCTAACCTCCAGGCGGTTTACTCACTGCACCTTCTCGGTCTAACTTTTACCACTGAATTATAAGTAGAAAAATTAACTTGAATCGATTACTAAGCCTAATGCGAAGCAAGTTAGTTGACTGTATTGAGCTAGAGAGTTTCTTACTCGACGAAATCTATTTTGCATATATATATACGTCTACCATTCGTCCGGGTATCGGATATTGCTACCAAATTAATTCTGCTGTATACAGAGAGATTCTTAAACAAACCTAAAAAAGAATTTTGACTTCAGTCTCATTCCCTCTGTAACGTAGTTTCTTTTTCTTTTTCTAAAAATGTTTTCATGGTAAGAATTCTGATAAAACTACCCCTAAATATGCCGCGACTTCACGAATTTAAGCGACTGCCATTTTGATTGCATTATTGTAGCTTTGAAATAGACATAACCACTGATCTATATTTACAAATTGTAAGTTCTATGCTAAATGAGTCTTCTCCTTTACTTCAACTCATTGCTTTCCCGTAAACTACAATCATAAAAAAATTAGACGCAACTACAATCATGATCTTCTGTCTCATTAAAGACTCTCTCCCTTCAACACACTCTCTATCAACATTCAGTCAGCTAGGTGCCATACGTGATACATTCTTTGGAGTTCAAGTCTAGAAAGAGACATGTCTGACTGGGCAGAAGTTATTCCTGTAGTAGGTTGTCATTAATTTCTGTGGTAGGCTTGTTGCCAAAAGAGACTATAGAACCCAATTCGTCCTGCTATTTAATTTATAGGTGGAGGGAGGAGAGATGAATTAATACTTTTCGCAAGCGTAAGTAAACGCAACAAATTTAACCAGAATTCGAACTCCTTTTTCTGATATCCCCTGCACCAAAACGTACCTCATACACATTTAGTAACCCCGTTAGTCTTGCTGTCTTTCTAACCTTACTTGCAGGAAAATATTTAAAAAAATAATTAAATTTCAGTTCTCTTTTCTTTTCCGATATATTCTAAAGTAAGTTTTACTAGCGTCTAAGTCATTATTGATAATAATCTGTTTCTTTTTTTCTTTGATTAAAATTCTTCAATTTTCTCTTCTCTCGCTTTTGAAGTTGCCCGAATATTTCCTGTATCTATTTTCATATAAATTATTTCTAGTTTTAGTTATGATTCTATATTGTTCTTGCAGATATGATATAGTTGTGGTTTTACATGGTTCCAAGAGACATGGTTTAGACATTGATCAACATGGTTTCTACAGACATGGTTTTTCATGTTTCTTACAGGTATCATTTAAATATTACCAATGGTTTCTCAATCCTCTTTTTCTTCTTTTATCTACTGTTGATTCATGCTGCTTCTAGCGTCATCACATCACATCTGGACACGTGTCCTCTAACACATTAAGGTTGTGGAAGCAACATATACACTACAACTAAAGAAGCAGCTTGTATCTACGGAATAAAAACCCGACGTGACACATCCTTCTCCGGATGGCTTTGAATGTCACTGGTTACCACTTTGAAGCAAGAGATTCATTGTTGGTCTGCTATTTAATTCATAGGTTTACAAAGATGAATTTATACATTTTCCATGAGTATTAATTAGAAAGTAAGAACTCAGAACGACCGAAAACTGAACTGGGTAATCTGATTCTGAATGGCTAACAATTGAAACCATATCTTCAAGAATGAAGAACTGGCGCAAAGCAACATAAATGAGGTACTACAGATGCACCCTGAGGATATTATGGTCTAAGCACGTGATCAACGGACAAGTTGCTGGAGAGGATGCAAAAAAGGAGAAAACATCTATTTAGCATATAGAAGAGGTAGCTGAGGTTTCTCGGACACATAAAAAGGAAAGGGGAATTGGAGAATTTAATGCTTACGGAACTGATGAAGTGAAAGGGAGACAGGGTAAAGCAACTTGTAACTTATTTGATGGTCTTCAGCAAATGGATGGAGTAATAGAGTTTAAGTGAGATACTAAGAGGAGAAATATTTAGAGAGATGATAAACATGGGCAATTTGATTTCCATGATCGCTTACGTCCTCACAGGAGACGGCACATAGAGAAGAATAATTACACTATCGACACATTCAGTTTTGACACACTGTATCATCACGTTTTCTTGAAATGTATCTTATTAAAATAATTATGACATTTTATAATGAGCTTAAAATGTTGTTTACTTAATTTTAAAAAAATCAGAAATTTTATTTTTATGTTCTTCAACGAAAATGACATGGTAATTCATAATGAATATTGTCTTCGGTTTAGTCATTCTTTTAAAAAAGAACTGATCTTATTTTTGGAATTCTCCCCTACTGTCTGAATCGTGACGTGCTAAAATAAAGCCGGGGTAAATTATCAGGAAAAAATTCTAAGGTTAAGAAAACCAGTGAATCTTATATTCCACTTTTTAATTATTTAAAAGAAGTGCTATTCTTTTTCTGATTTTATCATGTTTAAATTTCACAGAGTATATAAAAAAAATTCTACAAAATCATTAGAGCAGTATAATCGGTCTAATAGAAGCACCAAATAGGTTTGTGTTGACAAAGAAAAAAAAACGAAATTTCTTTAATATTTTACAATGTCACTTTTTCTAAATTTTTCTTTCTTTTTGTATGGCTCTCTTTTTCTATGCGTAAGAGAGAAAGAGGTAAAGTGAAAATGAATTATTTTAGAGAGAGGCTCCTTAGAAAGTTTGCTTTCTATGTATTAAATCTGGGTTCGAATTTTACCATATTTGATTTGTGAGGGAGATGGAGTTTTATGTTATTGGCATAGGTTAAACTTAGGGACATTGCTACGGACTGACGAATCTTCCGCCACCACGCAATAAAAATTGTGAGTAAAATCGGCCTTGAACTATTTTACTAATAAACAAATTCGTGGCCGAGAAATTTTGGTGTGGTGGGATTCTTGCATGTTATACACTCTCTCTCATAAACTCTAAGGTTCAATCAGTACAGTTTCAATTTATAAAATATTAGGGTCTGTAGTAAGACAGAGAAGGCGTCTGCAAAGAGAAATAACTTGCCAAACTAACGGACGGTTTTAACGGATATGTGTAACACATCCGTATTTCTATCTATATTTATGAACATCTATCTATTTATTCATATATAAATGAATATAGATAGATAGACAGATAGATATATAAATATACATAGAGACAGACAGACAGACAGACAGGCAGCGAGACAGAAAGACCAAAAGACAGACAAGTACATAAATAAAAGCAATTCTTAAATTACTTTTTTAACGGAGAATAACGGAAAAATTATAGCTCAATGTCAAAATAAATTACATTTGATCGACAAATACAAATGACTTCATACGTGGTACACACATTTCACAAGTTCTCAGTCATTGCAATGGGTCACAAGAACATAGTCAAGCATATTTTTCTTCCATAGTAAAGGAAAATTATTCTCATGCCACTGAGCACATCTGGTGCACACCTGCAATTTAGTGTGGGCTTTTTTCTCGAAATAACAATATCATGTCGGCTTATGATTCTTTAGCCACACAAGTGTTTCAACACGGACTTATGACTGCCTTGTGGGTATAAAATCCCTGTATCACCGAATCAGTTCATTGAAGGTCGTCGGTCAAGTGTACGTCAGAAAATATTATAGCACGCACACAAACACACTTATATATATATATATATATATATATATATATATATATATATATATACGTACTAGTTTATGCTTAGATAATTTAAAATTGACAAGTAAGGTGTGTTGATTCCTAAAGTGTATGTATTATTTTATTAACTATATCTAAATTTTAACTTCTCGCAGGGAGCCATCAGAAATGGGGTTCATTATCAGTGCTTAAAATTTACAATATATATATATATATATATATATATATATATATATATATATATATATATGGTGTATTTGTAGCTATTAGAAGGCTATCCCAATGCGTTTAGTATAATAATGTAAGGTAAAGAAGCTGTTGGGTATTGCCTATTTATTATTCATTAATATTTCGAAATCAGAATCTTATCTTCATAATGATAGGAGAGCTTGGTTTCAAGTAGTCCATCGCTGGACCGTGACCTTAAAGGAATGGTTCTCATCACTGCTACTGCCGTAGTGAGTATGTGTGTGTATGTGTGTTTGTGTGTGTGTACCTTTAAAGGGTTAATTCATGTATGTGTGCATTTATGGTTAATATAAGTGTGCACAGTAGTAGGATATGCCTATTCGCCTCTTTTTGTAAAAGTGATAGCAAACGCCATTTTACGATTTGATGGTATCTCTCTCCCTCTCTCTCTCTCTCTCTCTGTATATATATATATATATATATATATATATATATATATATATGTATATATATATAAGTCAATAGATTGCATCACAAATATAAAAATAGGGTTAGAGTTTTATTGTTAAACTATTGAGATGCAAGCACCACTTCTTGTATAATATTCTCTTTCCTAGCCCTTCTCTCTTGCGGATCTCCATCCGATTTTTTTCTTCCGTCTCAAATCCAAATTTTTAAAAAATTTAATGCAACTTGATTTTCTGTCTTACTGAAAAGATCTGAATTTATTGTCCTTTCCTCACTTCTACTCACTTCTACTATTTTCGTAATATAGAAAACACTGCACAGTTGCAAGACATGTTAGATTATGGGTATTATTATATGATTATAATTTGTTTTTAATCATTTCAGCCAAAGGAAGGCAATAGTGCCACTGTTGCGCTGGGGACAGCATAAGAGGAAAGTGGATGGTTACATATGAGAAGATCGAAGAGGAAGAGGAACCGAAGAGTAAACAGTTGCAAGGGGTGTTAGAGAAGGGGCAACAGAAAATATGGGATTCTTCTTCTTTTATGTGCCCTGTCCCTTCAGGACGTAGGCGATCATGGATCTCCACGTCTCCCTATCCCTTGTGGCTCTTAGTATGTTTGCTCCTGTTGCTCCTAGCAACCCCCGTTCCGTCATCCACCTGATCAGACTCTGCAGATATGTTATCCGCTGCCTTCCTCTGTCTCTCCTTCCTTCTATCTGACCAGTCAGTATCAGGTTCTCCAGGCTCTCCTTCCTCATTGCATGTCCCAGGAACTTCAGTTGTCTCTTCCTGATGCTCAGCATCAATTTCCTTTTTGTTGCCATTCTTTCTAACACTTCGTCGTTGCTTGTATGCTCAGTCCACGATATCCGTAGCATCCTTCTGTAGAACCACATTTCGGCCGCTTCCAGTTTTGTCCTCATTTTCGATGATATTGTCCAGCATTCACAGCCGTACTGAAGAACTGACATCACGTAGCAGTCTAGCACTCTTTTCTTCGTTTCTATTGAGATCTTCCTGTGTGTTAGTATTTTGCTCATCTTCTGGAACGCGTCCTTTGCCATGCCAATTCGCCTTCGGATCTCCGTGTCGCACTTTCCATCTCCTGTTAGAACACCTCCTAGGTACTTAAATTCTTGGACTTGTTTGATTCTGTTATCCTCTACCTGTATTTGGCATTTTGGGTTGTATCTTTTGCTGATGACCATGCACTCAGTTTTCTTAAAGTTTATTTGTAGTCCCTTCTTGTCACTCTCCACTGCTACTTTCTGTATGAGATCACTGGTGTGAAAAAAAGTTGCATGTGAGTAGAGTGAACAAGGGAGAAAACCTAGATTCAGTAGGTGTTGGGTAAAGGACAAGAGAGTTAAGGGATCTAGGAGTTAAGAAATGTTAATTGACGTTACATTTAAACACTTAGTAATTGTAGTTATCAGAGAAGCTCTTATACGAAAGGGAATTCCATAGGCTGGATAGCAGGGACGCTTGAACAGATATGGCAAGAGTATCCTATTGCATGGGCGGATGGATTATTTTTATATGTGCAAGTTGGACACAGACAAGAAAATCTTTCTGGCCTGACACAGTGACTCAGCATACCTAGCAGTAGATTTAGCTATTGATTCAATGCATTTGTACCATTTGAGGTTGGATGAGAGAGTGAGGCCGGGGCGATGCTATGTATTGCCTTCAATGAGATTTGCTAGATCCAGTGGGTCAGAAGAGAGGGTCGATGGTGTTTGACGGATAGCAGCTTCGTTTTAGAAGTGTTAAATTTTGCGAGTCATTTGCTAACTAGATCCAGCACAGATTGAAAGTATTTATCAAGGTCAGCGGTGATGTTATCTTTTTCACCTTGGCAGAGGTGGGAGTATATGTTGGTCACGTTAGTGTAAATGCCTACTTGGGATTTGGTCACGTCAGGGAGATCATTGATGAAAATCAGCAAGATTACTGTGCCTAGGATAGAGCCCTGCCGGACATCAGCTTTCGTGTAATAAGATATGGAAGCATTTCCTTTCAGGACGACCTTCATTATGAGGTGTGATAAGAAAGATTGGATCAAATAAAAAAGCGAACTGTGATGCCATAGCTCTGTAGCTTGATCAGAAGGCCGGCGTACCAGACGCTAACTAGCTCGAGCTTCACCTTTCTTATCGAAGGTGTGGTATGTGTATGGTTAGAGTCGTTAGTAAGTCACCCTAATTTGAAGTGGCGACTGAAATATTTTCTTCTTATATTTTTCTGCGGTTCGGAATACAGAGTTTCTGTACTTTGGTTATCAGACAAAGAGTTAAGTCTACACTGCTATTTAATTTAAAGGAATAAGAAATGGATACCTGGATTTCTTATCATACCTTGAAAGAAAGGGAACTAAACAAATTAACTTCGCATTCGAACTCAGCTCGACATCTATGCCGATTACACTTGCTCTCTACGCACAGCCGTATAGAATTACGATAGAAGAATAAAAGAAATCGAATGTTTGCGATGATCCTATAACCTAAAGCTCTTCAAAAATTTATGATAATATGTTGTTTTATCTGATATAAATATCCTAGGTTTTAATTATTGATTTGTTTTCTACGGTTTATTCATCATTTGAAGTTTTTTTTAAACGCATAGAAATAATCTAGATTATAAGAATTTTATTTTTAGATAATAATGAGTTAGCGATATATGTCTTACTAATTAACCCTTAGCGTGTATTTGCGTGTAAGTTAATAGAACGAATTCAACTAAATTTAGAAATCGGCTGTCCGATGGACAAATGCTAACCATTTTTTCATTACACTACTCGCTTGGATGTGTGGGTATTGCGATGGATAATAATGACTCGGAGCTTTTAATGGAAGAGACACAATCAACTTCCGTTAAAATCAGTTCTGCGCTGAATGTATGAATCCACCTCTAACCCACCTAGTTATGGGTTAAATAATAAAAACTGTGTTGCCAAACCATTATTATCTAAAAGAAAAGCGGCCAGGATACTGAGATGTTAACATTAAATAAACCATAAAGGTCGATATACTGCTAATCAAAAACAACCAACTAATCGCTGTTATGAAGAATGACTTGGTATTAAATAACAATATAGTAATATTTTCTAAAAAGGTTGCTTAATTTTTAGATGCATCAATCGCTTTGTAAATGATCCCTGGGATTTCGGTGTCACATTTTCAATCCTCTGTTAAAGAACTCCCTAACTACATCCTTTATATTCTCCTGTTCTTTCACCTATTGAATATCATTTTTATAATCACTTAAGCACATTTTAATTAGTAAAACTTTTAGCTCTAAACTAGAGGTGGAATCAAAATTAAAAATGCCGTAGGATCAACGAGGAATAAATAATCCCGTCGATTGATCGCAGAGGTTCATAAACGCTGATGGTTTGTATTTTGACTAATTTTAACATTTCTACAGTAAACGTGTCAAGAATAAAATTATGTTTCTTAAGTTAGCAATTATATTTATAACAAGCAAATATTTAATTTTGTATTTGCTTGATTTCCCTATCGCAAATTGGTGATAGGGAAATCAAGCAAATACAAAATTAACTCTTAACTTCAATATATCCTGTGAGTTTCAAATTATCCAATCTTGCTTTTATCATTATGCCCTCTAAACATCTATATCTTCTTGATGATTTTGGCCGTCTTCTTTGTGGCTAATCTCCCGATGATGTGTTTGGGTTCCAAAGAGAAGAGGGCATATATAGGAAGAAATTATGTACATGTTCTAAAACATAATTTATAATATATATATATATATATATATATATATATATATATATATATATATACGCATCGCTCATTCACTAATGAATTAGAACACTCTGGCTATTGTGCGTGTATAATGACAATATACATGCTAAAAAGTCTACTTTCTTTTATCGTGCGCCCATGGTCCAAAGGTAGAACCTCCGACTGACGACAATTCGATCGGGTTTCAACTGTCTAACCGTACTGATGAGCTGTTATACAGCGAAACAGATCTGTCTGCGGATTATATATATATATATATATATATATATACTACTGAAGAGTTCCAAATATAGGACGAAACGGCCGTCTAGTGCTTTCTGCATTCTTTTCAGGGCTAAAAAAAACTGGATTAACTAATTAATTCTTTCAAATCCTCCTATAATTTCTGTTTGTATATCGTTGCTTGAACCGGCTTATAATGCTCTAGAGTGAGTGACTTGGTGAGAGTAATCGTGGCTCTGAGATGCACCGTCCTATGAGTAAAGGAATTTAGATGAGTTCCAGCACTGAATATGTAAATGAGCGTCGCTATATCGAGTTTAATTCTTTACTTCTTCGTCACCGGGGCCCATGGTACAGTTCGTATGATGTTTGTTTTATGACGTAACTGTCTGTGTTTCAGTTCCTGGTAGTAGATGCGCACTGCTAATGAGTCCCAATTATAGGAAGAAACGGCCGTTTAGTGCTTTCTGCATTCTTATGAGACCTTACATAAAAATCCTCGAAGAATTACTTAATATTTCAAATCCTCCTATAATTATATATATATTGATTTTTTAATCATTTCATCAGAAACAAGCCGATAATGCCACAAAGATGCAGGACGTTACTGGGAGTGAAAAAGAATAAGAATAATTTAATGAGAAGTGAGAAAAAGAACAATAAACGTTGCTTTCTCATCGACGTAATCTGGCCTCCCACTGTCTCTTCTACAAATACTTTCAAGTCTTCTGCTCTGACAAGCTGAGTTCCCTGGTGCTCTATCTGCATGAAGTTACGCTAGGTACTAGAATGGCAACAATGTCCCACCCATTTACAGTGAAACCAATCAAATGTAACCGCTATTTCTACTCTTAAAGCTTATTTACTGGCATTTCCCGCGTGTGGAATTCCCTTCTGTATGCTTTCTTCCGTGACAGCTATAATCTCTAAGAATTTAAATTCAAAGTCAGTTGCCATCACTTATCTTCTTTACTCACATCTTTTCCATGACAAACCTTGTATCATGATTTTCTTCCTTTACACTCAGCTTTAATGTAGCATTCTTCATACCTGTATTCTCATACTGTTCTGACTCCTCTGTAACTTTTTATCTTTTTCCTCACTCATCTCTTAGGTAATCCCCTATGCATCAGTGGCATTTCTGCTTTACTTGGGGTGAAATGAAAAAATGATTCTAGTCGCCAGAAAAACATCAAATCGAATGAGAGTTTCACAAACGTGAACTGCGAATAAAGAAGCTATTGTAATAGACTATACGTTTATCTCTATATAGTCCATCATTAAAACAAAAAGATATCTTGGTTAGATTCGATTGTATATATATATATATATAAAGATTTATTGATTGATTGATTGATTGATTACTACGTTCTGGCCATAATAAGATTAGACCAGTGCACATTTGTATTAAAAAGTGTTCAATACAATTATATTGTAGAACTTATGAATATTTTATATTTGTAAACGAGTTATTACGCGACCTAGGTTTCTACCATGAGTGATGTCTTCAGGCAATTTTCAGTAACTGATTTTACCGTTTACTGTTTTTAAGAACGCTCACGTAACTGTGTTTTTTTGAACGCTCACGTGGTAGGAAATTTTTGAACTCGCAATTCATATACATACATATATATATATATATATATATATATATATATATATTGCATGAGTTGTGATTCTCCGGAATTAGATTAACAATTGGTAACATGTTACAATACGTAAAGAATTAGGTAGGCTAGAATGTCTTGCCTCATTTAACAACCCCCAATAAATTTAGATTTCTGTTAGGTGGGATTTCCAACGATTGCTGCATTTTGAGCTTGTTCTACATGGTCGTACCAGCAACGATAATTCGTATTACCAGCAACTTGTCCGAGAGTACGTCAAGCTAAAGACGCTTTATACTGCTTTTTTCAAATGTTTATGCGCTTTGTTTTAACAAGACAATGCGAGTTCAAACAAAGACAAGTTGATTAAGAAGTGACACAGATGGACAATGCTGAGATTTTTCCACATCCACCATTCAGTCTTCATTCTACTCCCAGTGACTATGGCCTACTCCTCTCAATGACACACTTCCTTTGTGACTAGCGCTCAATAACTTGATAAAAGGAAGGAAGCTTTTACTGGTTTTTTTTTATTTTTATTCAAAGCCAGTAGACTTGTATCAGAAAGAGATTCGGATGCTGTCTGATCGCTGAGAGAAAATGTCTAGAATAATGGGCTTTATTCTGAAGAATAAATGTTCCTGTAGCTCTGTATAATGCTGTTTTCTTTCCGTCCGATATGTGAGTCAGGACCTTCTGGCCTGTGACAAGTGTAAACTAATACATATCTTAAAATCTTTGTTATTATTGAGTTATGTATACATACACATATGTTTTAGATTTCTGTGTTGCATTTGCGATGTCTTAATTTTAAACATTCTACACAAGTGAACAAAAGAAGATCTAGATTTAAAATTCAAATGCTAAACGCTGACTCATTGATTCTGTAAAAAATAAAAAGACTAGAATTTACAAATTTTACTTAGCACACACGCAAACGCGAATCCAAAACAAACCTCCTTAAATTTCACACCTTGATGCGAAATTATTTTCGGCGAATAGAAATCTAGGAAACTTCTAAAAACAAAATTCAAATAATCTTAAATTATCCGAAACAAATTCTTTTACAGACCATATCGCGACTTGACACGAAGTTTGTTCGTCGTCCAATGGAAAAGCCAGAATCATATCCGGGAGTGAATTTCCAAACGACCTTTTCAATCCCTACAAAGGGAATAAAAGACGGGGCAAGATCGCCGTTCGCCAGAGAGAATGAGGCGAGACTGTTAACATATCCCTAGACAAAGGTCAAGCGATCGTTATAATTATCTTTATCCTTCTCTCCCAACTCTCACTTCCTTCCATTTCACCATTCACCCTGAGCGATAACTTCACATACATTCCTACCCAACGATAACGCTCATACATACATACACGCAAGTTACTACTACGAACTCTTAATAACCTTTATGTTTCTAATCGAATATTAAATTTACCAATTCATGTGATTCCGTTGCATTAATAAATTTGTATGTAAAAATGCAAAAGGTATACTTTTAATCTTCCACAAATCTCTCTTCTGATAAACTTCCGATGATAATTCTAATAATCCTAAGTTGTGAAGATTGTCGGCTATGTTGTGAATTGCCTGGTACGAGACATGACCGACCGTCTGTACTGCTACAATATATTTTAATACATTTCTAATCGACTCTGAAAAAACTTGAACTTATAATTGGAGTCATGTTCTTAAATATTATCTTTAGATCGATATCTTTTAGTTGTTCGTCATGATTGAAGCCAAACTCTTCCAAACATGCCCAAAATGTTAGCCGTATGCATCTGCTTTCTAGGATTAATGAGTTAATATCGCCTTGAACCTCCTTTTTTCAACATTCTAGACTGACGAATGACAAAGAACGGAGGCAAATAATAGAAGCCGAAGTGCTTTAGAACTACTAATAGCAGCAACAACTACAATAGGTATGTAATTCGAAGAGTAAATAATGTCATAATCAGGATTTTGATATTCCATAATTCTTCTTCTTTTTGTCCTGTCCTTTTAAGACGTAGGCGATCGTGGCTTTCCACGTCTCTCTATCCCTGGTGGCTCTTATTTCGCTTTTCTCTGTTACACCACGCAACCCCTGTTTTGTCATCCGCCTGCTTAGATCCTTCAAATATGTTATCCGCTGCTTTCTGCTGAATCTTTTTCCCTCGATCTGGCCTGTCAGTATCAGGTTCTCCAAGCCATCTTTCCTCATTGCATGTCTCAGAAACTTCAGTTTTCTCTTCCTTAAGCTCACTATTAATTTCTTTCGTTGCCATTCGTTCAATCACCCCATCATTGCTCACATGGTCAGTCCATGATATCCGCAGCATCCCTCTGTAGAACGACATTTCCGCTGCTTTAAATTTTTCCTTCATTTTCGATGATATTGTCCAACATTCACTGCCGTATTGAGGAAATGACATCACAGAAATCTAGCACTCTCTTCTTTGTTTTTCTAGTAAAATCTTCTTGTTGCTTAGTGCTTTACTCAGCTTCTGGAACGTGTTTTCGCCATGCTAATTCGCCTTCGGATCTCAGTGTCGCACTTCCTATCTCCTGTTAGAAAATTTCCCAGCTAATTAAAATTTTGTACTTACTTGATTCTATTATCCCCCACCTGCATATAGAATTTTGCGTTTCTCTTTTTCCTGATGACCATGCATTCAGTTTTCTTGAAGTAAAACAGTAAAGAAATCACCTTAAATACTGGAAAGAGCGCTAACTGCATCTGTACTTGAGAAAGATTTTTTCCTGAGTAAAATTATTTTAATACATTTCGAACGATAATAATTCTGGATGCTCAGTCAATTAACATCTAATGTTCATTTATAAGGAGAAAGAATAATATTGCAATTATCATCACATCTTATAGTTCTTACAATGCAACCGACTACAGTATTTTAATATAATTTCCATCAGAAGATGTCTCGACAAATAAACCTCATTGTCCTGAAATTGTCAGGAAATATCTATAATTTTAGTCTGACGATCTTTTAAGAATATAGCGTAATTTGATTATAGAGACGAATTGCTGCCTCATTCCTGTTATTCAATGTTTTCTAAGGTCAGTTTATTCTTAAATGGTTTCTCGTCTTCTGTTATATATGTATAATACTTTCTAGAATATTGAAGCTTCGGGAAATGTCTACAATTGAAATCAATAGCGATCATGTTCTATTCAGTAAAAGTTTTAGCCTCTAGGAAGGTCTTTTAAATACGTGTAAAACTGGAACTTCTCGGACACAATTATTAAGAGGGCTGTGAAAATGAAATCTTCAGAGATTTTATATAATGGAAGAAAAGCAAGGGAAAATGATGACAATAATACTTAAAGTTTTTGTGTGAATTGTAAAGAAAAAGACAATTAAATGAAAATTATTTTTGAAATTAGAAAGAGACGCATAAAAATTCTACTGATGCAATAGACAGAATGAAGGTTTGCAAAATCTAACATTTATGTGATATATTGAAGTCATAAAAAGCAGAGTGAAGAGCAAGAAATTCACTATCTCATATGAATAAGTGGGCAAACGAAAAAAAAGTGATGGTCATGAGTCAAATGTTATCAGGGCAACAAAATGTACTAAGATGATAGAATTGACGTTACATTATTGTGCAAATTAATTGAAACAATAATTAATAATGTCTTCCTATGATCTTTCACACTTTCCCTGATCACGTATACCTCGTCTCTTGCCGTTATTCTTTTTCTTTTAATTACATTTTCTTTTAACTTTTGGACTGATGGATCCAGTTTGTTTCTTTACATTGATGACACGACTGTCAGTTGAAGGCTGACACCAAAAATATTCGTGATCTCTCTGTAAGGCTTACCAGTGTGCTAATGCAGCGCTATGATTTTCATACGCTTCCTTAGAGTAACATCCATCGCAAACACTGGCCGCAGTACTACTAATCGACATTTCAAGACAATAGTGTCTGGCCGTGATAGAAATGTGATGCAATCAAGTATGACACAATATTTTTCAAAGCCAAATAAATTTAATCGTAGACCCGGAAAAAGATTTATATTGCTGCATACTACTGTAGATTATCCCAGTCAGTCAGTTCAGTGCTAAACGTGGTACACGTTTTGGGTGATCATGTCTCGAAAGAGACATGGCTGACTGGGCAGAAGATTATCCAGCAGTAGGTTGCCATTGCTTTCTGCGGTAAACTGGTTGCCAGCCAAGGCTAAAGAATACGATCTCTCCTGCAATCTAATCCATAACTGTATAGACGGATTAATATATTTCTTAAGAATATTTGCGCGTAAGTAAATGCAACAAATTCAACTGGAATTCGAACTCAGCTCCCCGATTTCTCGTTCGGAGCCAATATCCACTGCACCATGACGCCCATCCAAAATTATGATTGCCAGTATATGGCTCGAATCCAGCATATTCGCATTATCAGTACGTAATTAACTACTCTGAGTAAAAACATATAAATCTATTACACTCTTTGGCGTGCTAGTCTATTGGCAACTTCGTCTCACTGTTTTGCAGTTGGGCTTATTAGATACAACTGAAATTTCAGTTCTGATAGTTTTTATTTTCTGACGGTTTTCGTCTGTGGAGCTCCCTTCTGTTTTATTGTTTTTCAGCCACCTACAAATCTTAAAAAGGTGAATGCATCTTCAGTCTTCCGTATTCCTTAAATATCTTCCTTTATTGGACTTTCCTCACTTTTTACTAAAGCTTTCCGATTCTATTTTACTCTCTGCAACCATTGCGTCCTATTAGCATTATCGGCTTGCTTGAGGTAAAATGATTAAAATAAAAATAAAAGAGAAATTGGACAGATTCCCAGATATTTCAGTTGGGAATGTAGTGTTCACACTCTGGTCGAAAATATGTAAAAAAAAAACATCGGATTTTAATTAAATGTAATTTAACATATAATCGATTGATGTTTATTGCTAAACCTTAATCCGTAGGTGTCATTATTACACATACCACCCATTTTGTTACAAAAATCATGATGAACAATGGACGCTCACATTCTCAAGCGACACCGCGTATACAAGAAAATACGTGTGTGGATTAACACATTTCTAACGCCTTGTTATCAGCTCAAATTTTAGTCAGGATTTACACACACAGTAACCGGCTAATACATATTTTAGATCCTGAACCCACTTGTAATTTGAAAATGAGTAGACCTTACTGTTTCTTAGGAAAAGTGCATAAGATGGCGTGATCAAATATTTAAATAAGCACGCACAAATGATTGGTCTCCACGACCTGTGGCATTGTGTTACTACAACTATCAAATGGCTTTTAATCTGTCTGCACAATTTTATTCACGGATTATTTTAATTCGTAGTATGGTTCGCAGTGATTTTCTAAAAACGCCGTGTTCATGGATTTTTCTTTAATCCAATTTAAAATATATCGATCATAGTGAGATTTGAATCAGTCTATTTTTGCCTGAAGCGACGAGTGTGTTCGAAACCTAGGTAGCAAGTAATTCATGTGTGTTCTTTTCTTTGACATATTGTTAGATCTGCATGTACAGTTCATTTGTCTTGATTGTGTAATGAGCACTTCTTTCGATCTACAATTTGCTGATACAACCGGCCACTATTTTTCTAGTGCTTATATATATATATATATATATATATATATATATATAATTTCACTCTGCTCGCACTGTTCCCCTTTTCAGCATATTTGCCAGATTACAGATATTATTAAAATGATTTAGTTTAATTCAACTAAATATGCAAAGAAAAACATATATCCTTTTATATTTTAAATAATGATATCAGGTTTAATATTTTAATAATGCAATGGTAGGAGTTTTGTCGGTTTTGTTATGAAAATTGTAAAGAATAAGTGCAATGTTCTAATTCAAAATTATCATTCACCAGAAAATTAAAAACCGGAAAACAGAATTCACATGGATGCTACTTGGTAAGTATTAAATACTGAAGAAACTATTTGATTTTACTTAAGTTTTTCGTCTGAAGAGATTGCAATATCAGTCTAAGAAAGCCTATATTATCGACTGTGTCACTTCATAAAGCGACCGATCATGTCTCGCCATACCTCCTTGTTTTCTATATAAGTATTTGTTAATTCCTTTCAGTAAAGTTCTTTGTTCTATCATGCATTTTCTTCTTCTTCTATGTGCCCTGTCCCTTCAGGACGTAGGCGATCATGGATCTCCACGTCTCCCTATCCCTTGTGGCTCTTAGTATATTTGTTCCTGTTGCTTCTGGCAACCCACGTTCCGTCATCCACCTTATCAGACCCTGCAAATATGTTATCCGCTGCCTTCCTCTGTCTCTCCTTCCTTCTATCTGTCCAGTCAGTATCAGGTTCTCCAGGCTCTCCTTCTTCATTGCATGTCCCAGGAACTTCAGTTGTCTCTTCCTGATGCTCAGCATCAATTTCATTTTTGTTGCCATTCTTTCTAACACTTCGTCGTTGCTTGTATGCTCAGTCCACGATATCCGTAGCATCCTTCTGTAGAACCACATTTCGGCCGCTTCCAGTTTTTTCCTCATTTTCGATGATATTGTCCAGCATTCACAGCCGTATTGAAGAACTGACATCACGTAGCAGTCTAGCACTCTTTTTTTCGTTTCTATTGAGATTTTCCTGTGTGTTAGTATTTTGCTCATCTTCTGTAACGCGTCCTTTGCCATGCCAATTCGCCTTCGGATCTCCGTGTCGCACTTTCCTTCTCCTGTTAGAACACTTCCTAGGAACTTAAATTCTTGTACTTGTTTGATTCTGTTATCCCCTACCTGTATTTGGCATTTTGGGTTGTATCTTTTGCTGATGACCATGCACTCAGTTTTCTTAAAGTTTATTTGTAGTCCTTTCTTGTCACTCTCCACTGCTACTTTCTGTATGAGATCTTGCAGTTTCCTTTCCGTGTCCGCAATCAGTACTGTATCGTCCGCATATCTTATGTTGTACAGGTTGTGGCCTCCAATAACAAATCCTGGTGTGTCATCTACGGTCCTCAAAATATTCTCGCTGTGTAGGTTGAACAAATCCGGTGAAAGGACACATCCTTGTCTTACGCCTTTTTCTATCTTTGTGTATCTACTGAGATCGTTACCTGTCCGTATGCAGGCCGTTTGCTGCCAGTAGAGATTCTTGATTATTCTTATGTCTTTGCCGAAAATGTCGAGGTTGCCTAGCATTTCCATCAATTCTTTGTGTCGTAATCATGCATTTTAACAAAGAACAAAGCATATTAGGAAACTTACCAACTGATTAGTTCTACTGACTTGCTTTCGATATTCTCTATCCAACCCAGTTTCTACATACCCACATTTCATAATAATTGTTCAATAATTTCCGCCATAATTATTATTATTATAAATATAATTGTACACATATCTGTGTTTACATAGCCTCTAGTAGGGTTTCGAGAAAAGAAAACATTAAAATCTGTGAATATCAAAATATCAAAGAATACTTTAAAATATTTACAAATTAATACATTACATTTGAAAGGGAATATATTCACGCATTTAAAGACTGCAATATTTCTATTTTAATGGTGTGACCAAATTTAAAGAATTCTGGGACATATATAGATATACGCTGTAAAGATTGTATTAAAAGATGAAAAAACAAATTCTCTCTCTAGGTCAAGAACTACTTACATCTCTTTCTCGAGTAGGTGGGGATTAAGATGATCTTTTTCTTTCAAACTTTTGTTTAAAATACAATGCATATTCCTAGTCAGTCTCGGACAAAGAAATGTGTAAATGAAAAAGGTTAATAAACTCTAGGCAGGATATTAAAAAATAAAGAAAACAACATACATTCTATCTCCCGACTAGCTGGAAAATGTAAAGCAGGAGATAGGTAAGCTAAATCTTAACATTTTACGTGTAATAGAAACTAGGAGACTAAGCAATGAAGATATTGTCAGACACAATCACAAGATTATATATGCAGGCGAAGAGGAAACTGAAAAAGAAGATTGCTACTGTATTACGATATGAAGAAATGCATTCTGGTATACAACTTCCCTTTATTTGAATAAAGTATTTTTATTAAACTGAAAGGAAAGTCATTCAACTTATCGTTTATAGTCGTGTATGCGCCGACAACTGAGAATACAGAAGAAATAATTTTTTATTGTAAGCTAGTTAACCCCAAGGTTCAGTGTAAATCACAATGAATTCTGCCTATGATAGAAAACCTGAATGCAGAAATAAGAAAGGTGAGAGTAAGGGAAATAACTGGAGATTTGGACTTAGGAAGCTGCAACGAACGCGGAGAAAAATGGGTTCTATGCTGCAGACAACACCTGGTTCCAAGAACCTCCAAGACAATTATGAACACGGAAAAACTAAGGTGGACTTACGGAAAACTAAACCAACTATATAACTATCAACAAGAGATTCAAAAGGCAGTTGTTTACTGTAAAACCTATCCGACAGTTGACTAAGGAAACCAGCATCTCCCTGTTACATTTAAACTAGGAATTAAACTACAGAAAATAAAGATGGCAAACAAAGTACAAAAAGACAATACAATAGATTCCTGGATGATCAGAAACTGAAGGAAAATTAATAGACAGTGTAAATATGAGGAACGAAATGGAAAAAAAAACAAAGAATGAGACACGCTAAGAGAATCTTACTGAGCAAAGTACATAATCCCTCAAGGAACAAATAAAAATACGAGTGGATCAGAAATAAGATTCTCGACATGATTCAAAGGAGACAGAAAATAATGCCAAGACGTGGAACGGAATACAGAAAACTACACAAGGAAATATAGAACAAATGCAGACAGGCTAGAAATTAATGGGTCATCGATATATGTGTAGAAGTAGAGACTGTGTATCACAAATAAAAGATATAATCATGAAAAATAAGAGATCTAACACGACAAAGGCATGCTCATAAACAGGCTGCATAATTAATATCTAAGGACGAAACGCTCATATTCGTGAATGAAAAAATACTTCAGTGATGTAACGGATATATCAAAGATCTCTTTCACCCTGAAGGAGAGCAACAGGAAATACACAGAATTACTGAGAGGCCGGAAATATTACAAATAAAAAACTGAATTAGTAGCTGCAGAGGTAACATTAAAAAAAGCATCAGGACCAGACAAAATTGTAATGAAGCTGCTGTCAACTTTAGACGATTTGGGTATCGATATTATTAGAGATATAATAAATGAAATCTTCAACAGTGGTGATATAACAGAAGACCTAAACAGATCAATTTTCATCGCATTTCCCAAGAAACCAAGCGCAAACGAATGTGAAATGCACCGAACAATCAGCTCAATGAGGCAGATAACATAACTCATCATCCGACTTCTGATGAATGGAACAGGCAGCAGAATCAGGCAAGAAGTAAGACAAGATTAGTGCACGTTCGTCAAAGACACTGGAACAAGTACCGCGATATTTATGTTATCAGAAAGAGCAATACACATGCAGAAATGTTTGTACTAGTGTTTTATAGACGCGTTCGTCAAAGTAAGCAACAAAGATATGTTATAGTTGCTCAGCAACTCTGGCATATTCGGGAAAGACATTAGAATAATAAAAAAAATTACTGAGAGCAAACTGCTTGCATACAAACAGGAAATGAGTTCAGCAGTTGTGCAAAATAGAAAGCAGTGTAAGACAAGGCGGTGTTTTTTTACCCTATATATTCAATTTATACTGCGAGGTAATTCTAAGTGAACTGGAAATCCTGCCAGGAATCATCATTATCGGCCAAGTTCTTAACAATATCAGATACGCAGATGGCACAGTGTTGATAGACATGGGCAGGAAGTTATAAAATCTCTTAATGAATATAACAAAAGATGACAGAAAGAAAGGACAAAGCATAAACTACGAGAAAAGAGAATACATAGTCATCTGCAAAAAGAAAAGCCGAAAATGTCAATTACTGGTCGGGAGGGCTAAAATCAAGCGAGTATAGAAAATTAAAGAGATTTAATAAAGGATAGTAAGTGCTGCACTGAGAATCGAAGGCTTATTGAGAGGGTCTAAGACACATTCCAAAAGCAAGGCAGTCTATACTGGAGACACGAAGTAACAAAAATATTGGTCTACAGATACCAGGGCCCGTGCATGTGAGCAACAACGAGAATTTTGAGAGAATGAAAACGAAAAGAAATACATAATATCTGGAAGAGTTAGCTGAATATTATTGATTCCACAATGGTACACGAGGTTTGGAGAATCTAATACTCATAGCAGAAATAGAGGGAAAATGAGGTTAGGAACTGTGCTTGATCTTCTTGATGGGATTGAGAAAATGGATGTCAGAGTAACATTTAGGAGAAATAAGAAGACAAAGTCTATTAGGTGCTACAAGTCTTAAAAGTTATGGAATTTTGTTAATCGGTTTATTCTTGAAGTGATATGTTAGATAAATGACGTTGTTTGTTCTGCTTGTTTCTGTTTCTTTTAAAATTCCTGTGTCTCATATTTTGTATTTTCAGCACATTTTTGCAGATCTACATCTATGATTGCTCGAATTACCTACTCATGTGGGATGAAATTGTCCAGCATTCATTGACAAGTGTAGGATTGATTTTAAATAGCATTTTAACACTACATTGTTAGTAAATGTTTTAAAATATTTCTAAACATTTTATTTATTGTCAGGAATTTCTGTTCTAATTCGGATTTTTAAATTTATCTTTTTCTCTTTTTTTTTTTGCTATTCTAATGCGTCTTTGGAGATGTGCGTTTTCGGGAAACGTGCGTTTTCGGGAAACGTGCGTTGTCTTATTAAGAATATTGACACGAAATGAGAAATTGGAGAGCCGAGTTCTAATGTTAGTTGAATAACATACAGCAACTTAACAGCAAATACTCTTGGAAAAGTTATTAACACATCTCTCCTCTCTTCAGCTAGGAACTGAATAGCAGGACATATTGGGTTCTATAGATTTAGTTGGCAAGGACTCCACCGCAGAATTAAATGGCAACCTATAGAGGAATAATCTTCTGCCTAGTCAGTCATGGATTGAAAGAGACATGATCAGCTACGTTTTTATCCCTTATGATACGTAGGTGACTGACTGAATGCATATTAGGATTTCTTTCTCACACCTCATGTTGTCTTTTAATACAGTACACAGATACTTATTTATTTTATTTGAATTTTGTCGATGTTGTTACTATTACAAACGATATCCTATTTCAGCATCTAGTCAAATAATATTTGTTTTTTTCTAACCTTACAAACATAAGAACGCGATCAGAAAAAAATAAATCTAGGGTCAATGTCAACAATCTTGAAGTGTCTTTATCATTCAAAACTTGGTTAAATTAGTAGTTACCAAATATCAATTTCGTAACATGATCTAGTCCCTCAAATCAAATGACTACTTGAAATAGGTGAGAGATTAATTATATCTAATGAATGATTTTAGTGTAATAAATTACGCTGAAGTAACTTTATGAATGTGCGTTATGGTGTCGTGAATATCGGCTCAAAGCGAGAAATCGGAGTGCCGAGTTTGAATTTTAGTTGAATTCCTTGCAATCACTTACGCACAAATACCCTTGGGAAAGTTATTAATCCGTCTCTTTCCTTCATTTACGGGTTCACTAAGAGGACAGATTAGATTCTGTAGCATTGACTGGCAACCAGTCTACCACAGAAGGCAATGGCAACATACTGGGGGATAATATTCTTCCCATTCTCTTGTCTCTTTCGGGACATGATCGCCCAAGCGTGTATCTCGTATGGCGCTTAACTGACTGATTGAAATATATAAACTTATTATTAATCTGTAAAGCAAATATTAAACTTGAATTCGATACATAAGCAAACGAAATAAAACAAAATATTGCTTAATCCGCGCTCTTGGTCATATATGTCTTTAATATTTAATAGGCAAATATTATCTCGTCACATAGTCACAATAAGAAGATTATCCAAAGAAAAAATAGACACAGGTAATTCTGTATTTCGTTGTTCATATTGATAGATGTATCAGCTAACCAAACAACGTTTAAATAAATATATCACTTCAAGATATATTTCCTTCCTAAATATCGCTAAATATAAAGATGTTTTTTGGCCTGTCTGAATTTGTTCTATATTTCCTTGCATAGTTTTCTGTATTCCGTTCCATGTCTTGGCATTATTTTTTGCCTATTTGGCATCATTTCGAGATTCTTATTTGTGATCCTCTCGTATTTTTTATTGGTGGAGGTATTATGACCTTTGCTAATCTCAGTAATATTCTCTTGGTGTGTCCTAATTTTGATTTTTTTTGTTTTCATTTTGTCCTTCATATCTACACTGTCTTTACATTGTTAAAGGCAAATCGTATCGGCTTAAATTTAAGCTTAATGAAGTCGGTATTTCCGAAAGGCGGGATATGATACAAGGAATTTTATCGTGGGGTATTTTAGGTGAGTACGCTTGTGCAGAAATTCCCTGTATACACCGCATACACGAGGGCAGGCTCATTTCCGCTTTCCCCAGACGAGGCTCTACCGAAGAGCAGAGACTCGTTTGGGTTCCTCTGATCCGGAAGACAAAGAGTTAAGCAAGGACAGTTTTAATGAATTTACCTGAGCCTCCCCATCAAGGCACAAGGTCGATTTTATTCTGGGGTTTTCCGACTGCGTACTCTCGAACAAAATTTTCCCATAGACCACACAACGAGCTCCTCTCTATTTAACCCAGACGGAACTCTGTTTTCGGCATAGCCTCGTCTACCCGATAGCAGAGAGTTTGAATAAGAGTGAGTTTTGATGAACTAATATTTTATACATCCCCACTAGGGCTAATGTCTGAGTCGGATGCGGCATAAGGCCTATTAAGAAGGGAATCAGAGCACTTAATCTCAAACAAATATATCCCGCAAGGTAGGGCTTTGTTTGTTCACCCCTGACGAGACTCTACCCTTGGTGGAGCCTCGTCTGGGTTCCTCTCTGCCCGAAGTCAGAGAGCCGCTCAAGAGAGAGTTTGGTGAATCTAAGTAGAAGTAGAATTATATTTATTCAGAACAGATTCATTAATTGGGCCAATGAATAATACTACATATTACCTGCCTCATTCCTACAGAAGAAAGAAGTCCTTGAACTATGCAGGCATTCTTCAATGTCTGTGAGTCTATGGCGGATAGCCTGAAGCAGTATGATGTTCTTTCTCTTTCAAACTCCATTTAATTCTGTCAAATGTCTTAGTCTACGCATGACTTGCTCGTCCACTGAATTATCGATATGTTGGTGTGTTATTTTCTTAGAAATGTGTTTGTCGCCACACGGAGAATCAGAGCTCAAGTGTTCCTAATGTTCTTCAAAAGAAAAACATGTTTCTCTTTTAGTCGCTTCAAAATCCGTTGAAGCTATGTCCCTACTTAAGACATTAAACTCTGTCTCTGCACTGGGAGTATTTATACAGCTGTTATTTTTTCTCAATACGACTGCGTCCAATGAGCATAGTGTGCAAAAGTATATTAGAGAGCGTAGAACGGGCAAATTTTTTGGGACTGGTATGCTGAGTAATGGATTCAGACGTTCTGGATAAGGATTTATAATATTTTTACGATGTATTCAAGCAGTTTTATATTTTTACGCCTAAAATAATATCTGTCTTGGTTAAGTGTCACCTTATATGTTTTAACAGCCGTCATGAATAATTTGAGATTTCTATCATGTTCTGCTCTCTTTATCCCGCACATAGTTGCTTTAGCCATGTAAGAATAGGTGTCTTGAAGGTTCTCTTTTAATATTAGCTATTCCCTTACCCGTTGAAAACTAGATACCAGTTAATTTTCCCCAAAAGTGTATTCTGCGAAATTGATAGAAATTTCCATTTGTTTTGAAGGCTGTATATTGTGTATCGCTGGGCTTTATAAATACCTGATAATGGGCAATTTTGAAGTTTGTAAAATAATTACAGACTAAATAGATTGTTAATGGCTATTTTTCTATCATGCCGTCTTTCTTTGCAGCAAAATAAACAGTTTTATCGTTTGCGAATAGTTGATTATTATTCGCTTTTTCGTGTTCTCACTGGAGAAAACGGAAGACTGAGCTCCCCACAGCAAATGACTTGGTTCGATTAAACGTTCCTTCAATATACGAGTAAATTTGGCCGAGAAAAATAATTAATTTTCTTTTGAGTGCTACTTAGATTTAGTTGCCACCGGTTGACACTCAGGTGTCAGAGTGATAAAAATGCTGGGTAAGGCATTCTCATGGCTGCTATGAGTTGGAGCCTTCGAAGGATTTTTTTTACCAACGAATGGGAGCTAATATTTAGTCACAACATAAATCCTTCATTAGTAGACACCTTACCATTAATATGAAACACCCTTTAATTTTAGGCTAACCAAACAGTATTCCACTACTTGTGTGAAAAGAGATAAGCTAGCCATCGCTACTTTGTTATCCATACATTTTCTTTTGCGCTGCTAGCGGTAAGGACATTTTCTATACTCACCGCATCTATCGCTGTAGTTGATAGACAGCCAAGTGTCTCCACTGATGCCGAAGAGCTAACCGTTTCGCTCTCCTTTGTAATTCTACAGACTTTAGCACAATGTCCTAGCTTCCACATGTATATCATTTGTTCTTGTAGACGTGAATAATGACCTTGAATGTCTCCTGTCTCCACAGAAAAACATTGGTGTTCAATTGAGTCTGTTTTTTATTTTGTTTTAATTTTTTAATTTCTTTTTGTGGGGCCTAGTCTTTCATACGATCGGTGAGGGTTTGCAAGAAATGTGACTATGTTTCTGATGTTACTAGTTTTGTATTGTACTTCTAGCATTTTATTTTGCTAATTTTAGTAATCTTGCCTGGTCATAGGCTTGCTATAGCGTTAAGATGCACTTTTTGAATATTTTTGTCGGATCTACATGGAATGAAGTCCGGTTATGAAAGTATTTTGTATCAATTAAGCTCACTATTGTTCCACTTATACGTAGTTTTATTAGGGCATGATAGAATTCATCATATGAATCTTAGGTCAGTTGACACCTCGTAGCGGGTAAAGTGTCTAGGAACTATGTCATTGTTTTTCTTTTTATGTAGTTTCTATCAAAGATTGTTAAAACGTTTTCGTTGGAAGGTGCGTCAGCGAAACACTCGAAAACATGCTGGGACATATTTCGTGAGGTAATGCAACTTCTTAGAATTATTTCCGTTGTATGCATTTAAAAAGTTTATGAAATTTCTTTTCTCGAGAGACGATATTGTAGTTCGACATCAAACGAGCTGAGGTCAATAAAATTTTTCTCTGGACAGAGCAGATTAGCTATTATCAAAATGGTTAAAAACGAGAGTACTTTGGATTGTAGTAGATATTATTAAAGCCAATATTGATTGACTTAATGCTAGGTTCAATGTACTCGGAATACAAGCAGATTTCTGAATGTATGTATTCAGGACATCTCTGTTAAGGAAGAAAATAGAATATTTCAATATTTATTAATTATTCTAAATAATGTTATTGATAGCGTTGGGGAACACCCTTTTTTGCACATAAGAATGGACTCGCCTGATGTGTACATATAATCCTGCCTATACAGAAAATGGGAGTGTTTTTGTCACAGAGAGTTTTCTCGATGTGACTGCATCTCTCACTGTCGGCTCTCTGCCTTCGGGTGGAGGGCACTCTCTGTTTCCGAGCAGAGAGCAATAACCCAGTCGTGGTTCCGCCGAAGGGTAAAAGCACAACTGGGGAAAAATAGGCAGGTATTTTTTGGCCGGGCCATATAGCCCGGAAATTCCCACTCATAAACTGATCATGTGTCACATGCTGCCCTTAGTGGGAGTGACAACTAAATATAGTGTTTGTAATAGAGAGTTTAGTAAGGAGTCAGTTAGTCCGTTAGTTGGTGCATAGTAAGCTGGAGTTGTTTAGTATATAGACTCATTACCCGGTATATACTTCTTCGATACGAGACTGTATATATTGATTTCTACTAATAGTATTCCTACTATACCTGAATTGACTAACCAGTCTTCTAGTTTGTATCTTTGTGTTCAATATAACTTACATTTTCTATCTCCATATCTGTTTTTGTTATTTATTATTTTGTGTTGTGCCTCAACAAGAATCCACAACATATCGTATTTTACTGCATTGTGGGAGGCATGACAGCTCCTTTTGTAAAGGTTTTAATTGGCGCAACCATCTAATCATGTTTGTTCGAGCAGTTTTTTTAAAAGTAGAAATACACTAGCGATAGGCTTCTCATGTTCCGCTGCGAGAGAGTTTGGCGGGTGGAAAACCATTTGTAAACTTTAAGAATTCTGAAAAACTGTTTTTCGACCACCAGCCTCTCAATCACCGACCATTCGTCTCAAGACTCTGGCGAAAGTCTTGTTACCACAGTGTAGGAAACTACATATCTTTGCTTCGTATTACATTTGTGAAAAATAAGTTCCATTGGAAAAGATTTTCCTGTGAACTACTGCCCCGTGGGACCGACACTCAAGGAGATATAACGATGTATATGTATATAAGATATTATTTATATTGAAGGTGACAAAGCAAAGATAGTACAGACAAAAAGGAAAGCTGCATTAAGATTTGTCTCAGAAGATATGACGCAGAAAAATAATATCTACCTAAATTCGAGTATCCATTGAAAATAATGTTTAAAACAATTAAAAATAACATAATAATACGAATTGTACTTAAACCACATGAAAACAAACAGAAATCCAACATATACTTAACCAAAATCTATCCATAATCAAACATACACATTCCTAATATATAGAATAAGCAATTTTTTTTTATAACACTGCATAAAAATTCTGTGGCTACATGTGCGCTGATATCAAATATTTCAAACAAAATAATAATAGTAAGAATAAAAATAGAAACAGAAAAATCATTTGGTACACATCCACATTTAACCCAATGGTTAGAGCATTAGTTTCTCAGTTTAGTCTGGAAAAACTTCCCTAGTAAAATGTTAAATAAAAATAGACTTAAATCATACTGATAACCTTGAAAAGATAATAAAAAATCATAATAATGAAATTTAAACAACATAAAACCGTACGTAACAATAACTAATCTAAAGTAACAAAAGATAATGATATAAATACATGGATTTTAGAAAACTGATTGAGTGTCCCTTAAAAATAGCTATTCAAAAAGCTCTATTTTTTTACCTTTGTACTATTTCTACTATTGAAAACCAGAATTTTTAAAAAATCTACCTTGGTTCAATGTAGTCTTAAAGGAATATCTTTAAGTCTAGATGGTATCAAAATGTATTTTCTTTCAATAATAATTTATATAAAAATCGAACTTCCCTTTTTAAATACATTTAGAACTTGAAAAAGTTAAAGAAAAGCCCACAATTAAATGGGTAAAATTTTTAAAAAATCTGGCACTTGTAAAGCTTTAAATGTGTTATATTTTCTGTTTTTATAAGGAACATTCCAAATAACCAAGTTTTTTTTAACAAAAAAGCTTTGTTAAGTGAATTAACAGTAACCTATCGTTCAACTTCAATTATTTTAAAAAATTGATGTTATAAAAATAGTTATGTATCACTATTAAACAGCTATTATGGCATTAATATAAAAAAAGGCAGTTTTTAAATGATAATTATTTTGTTTGATTAACTATTAAAATGCTATGCTTTGCCTTTTATTTAGTATTAGGTGATTCCTATATAGATATTCCTTATTTTATTTATATAAAAAACATCTTTAAAACACATTCTAAAACAAAACACTCTACAAAGTGATCGCCACAACTTGAAGCACACATGACACATTCATTGTTGACATTTACCCATCATCAAACGTAGACAACACAAAAACTAGCTTTACTCCGCTCTCCAACCTCATTCACCCATCCAATCGTTCTACTAGTTAATCGAGTCTTACCCACATTATTAATTCCGTACTTAGGTTTAAACTGTTTCAAAATGGTAACTAAATGTTTTTTTTAAATTTACATGAAATCGTTCCGCACACTAGTGACCAACCATCGCCTAACGAAGTACAGTCAATAGTACTGAAACACAATAGTTTTTGTGCAGCAATGATTTTCTTTTAAATATAACTAGTTATCATAAAAACATTACAATAAAAATACAGTGCTACTTTGTGTCTATCAATTTTAAAAAGTAAATGCTACGAACTGACTGGATATCGTTATTTTATTTGATTTTAATCTTACTAAGATATCTATAAATATATATATATACCCAAACGAATAATAACGAAGAAAATAATTACAAAGTTCAAAGCATTAATTTAAATTAGTGCTCAATATAAAAATTGAACAATGAATATTTGTTATTAATTATTACGTTAGAACATGAGAAAACTACAAACTATTACAAAACTGTACATTTTGTTTCGACATTGAAAGACTATATCTCATCAGGTAGTTAACAAGATAGCAATAAACGTATTTATTTATTTTTAATTCTTTTAAGAACAACACTTCTCTTTATATTTGTATTTTTTCCGTACGAGGGAAAATGACATTAAAAATATACTGTATCTTTCTTTTACTTGTTTTACTTTTCTTGATACCTCATCTTATTTTCTGATCATTCATCCCTCTTTCTCTCAAGTCTTATTTAATATGTTTTTATCTGTTACGAAAAAAAATTCAGAAATAAAATTAAGCATATTTATTAGAAGCTATTTAAAAAATGTTATCATCATTGTTAACTACCTGAGGAACCATTGTTCTTTCAATGTTGAAACAAAAATATGTTCTTAACTAAAATTTTGTTATAGTTTATAGTTTTAAAATGGTCTAAATAATATATATAATCATATACTTAGCACATTTTTTAAAAGAGTAAATGCCACAGATTTATGAATTTTAAAACTGTTGATTATCTTTACCTGAATATATATATATATATATATATATATATATATATATATATATACATACGACGTCATCCACACACACACACAAACACACATATGCATATATACATACACACACACACACACACACACCCACACACACACACACCCACACACACATATATATATATATATATATATACATATATATATATATATATATATATATATATATATATATAGTAAATTACACCCTTTAAAATTCTTGTTGGCCACATGATGTAGAGGATTATATTAGGAAAGACATTTGCGAGTATATATGTGGAATATAACTTTAAGTTTATCCTTTGAGATTCGGTTCACAGGAAGAAGCCGTTCGATATTATTTCACACTGATCGAATACAGAGGATATGTAGATGTTTTTTTACTATGAAAATAGCATAGTGTGTCCTTGCTGTGAAGATTTGATGTAGCTGAACTATTGAATGTAGTTCAACCAAGCAGTATTCGTGAAAATAGCAGTATGTCAGCGAGAGACTTGCCCTATCATCGCTTTGCAAGTGTTCGAAAAACTATCACGGCAGAAGATTAAGGTCGGTTCATCTCCCGCCTAAATATAACAACAGTTCTTCATTTCCGAACGCCTCTTGTTCTTGGAGAGTTAGAGGATAGAAAAAAATAGCCAGGTACTTACAGAAATCATATAGAGAGCCGGAAATCTTACCTGCAACTTTTGCAATGGATCATATATACAACTTCTTTTTGAGGTCGTGTGTGAGTTTGAGGCCAAATATACTTTCGATTCACGGTGCCTTCCCGAGAAGACATCCGTTCATCCTGATTGTTTGTAAATCGGGATCAGATCGGTGATGATGGAATATAACTAGCTTGCTTTTGTGGCATTGAATATAACCGGCCAAGTTTTACCCCATTTGATAGTTTGTTGTAGAGATATCAATCGCCAATCTCTGAACAAATGTTTTATATGTGTGCCCGTACATATCGTATCATAATGTGAATATTTTCTTAGGCAGATAATTTATGTAAATCATAAAGAGGGTTGACCTTTGAAGAGACCCCTGGGCGATGCTAGGGTTGATGGTTATGGCTCAGGATGACAGGCTATTAGTAACTGCTTTCAGTGACCTTACTGTTACAAAGGATTTTATGACCGAAAAGACACATTGAGTGTTTCCATAACTAGAGAAATTGTTTAAATCCTTTGTTCCACACCTTGTTTCCGATTTGGAAATAACTGATGCTAAGGTCTTTGAGGTGTGTTTTCCACTGATGTTGTGAATAAGGTTATTTAAGTCGTCAGCAGTAGATCAGGCCGATCGAATCCCAGACTGCAAGTCGCTGAAGATATTTTACTTTTGTAGTTGTTCGACAAGATTCGTATTGATTATGGCCTGAAAAACCTTACTGATAGGTCTGTTCTGAAAATGAAAATAACAGTCCGGTGTTCTTGAAAAAGGGGCATATGATTGTTAGCTTTCACACAGAGGGAAATGTATGAAAATATGGAAGAAATCCAGTAGAATGTGTTTCATCCGCTGGAAGGACTTGATCGGATTAAATTAATGTCTCTGCTGATGGAATTATATATTGCATAAAAGAGTTAAGGAAGATATAAAAATGTCAGCGTATGATATATTGTTTAAATGATTTAAATGAAAAAAAATAAACGAAGACATTCAAAACTGTTATCTGGCACACGAATTTAATATTTCCTGTTTGGGAGTTTCTTTCTGGCATCTATTTGAATTATGATTTCTTGTGTTGTCACATGAGGAATTTCATGTTTCATTTCTGTAATAATATTATCATAAAAATCATAAAATCTTAAGAAATGGATAGTGAATATCATCCAAGAAATAACTTGAAAATCCCAGAATCACCTAAACTTTTTCATAAATGGAACTTTGTCTCTGTGTATATGTCTCTGTGTGTGTGTGTGTCCGTTGCATATAGACTCCGAAACGGCTGAACCAATTTTCTTGAAAATTTACACAGTTGTACTATAAGCCTCTGCGAGTGTTCTTAGATAGGTTTTGTGTCGAGGTATCCCCGATAAATATGGAAAACCGAAATTCGAAAAAAATGGGTTATAGAAGGAATGTTCCGATTTTAATCAAATTTGATACACTCAGAGACAAAGACAAGAAACGATATTCAGAAGTTTCAAGGTTGCAGTTTTTACAATAATGAAGAAAATCGATAATATATGCATATATATATACTATAGTCATCCGCAGACAAATCTGTTTCGCTGTATTACAGCTCATCAGTACGGCTTAATATCCGCTTGCTTCCTAACCCAGGATCGAAACCCGACCAAATTGGCGACAGTCGGCGATTCTACTCCTAGGCCACGAGCGTCCAGTAGAAGAAATCAGGCTTTTTTACTGCGTATAAACACGCTAGAATGCTCCAATTCATTATCGAATGAGCGGTGCGTTAATGCCGGAGTAGCTACTGTTTACAAAGTCTACCACTTTTATATATATAAAAGCATGATGTTTGTGTGTGTGTCTGTTTATCTGTCTGTATGTCCTTTATACAAATCCACAATTTTTATCCGATTCTCACCAAACTTCAAAATTTGACTTACATCCATTCATTTTTCATTCAGTCTACGGTTTTGCTTTAACTGGAAACAGCTATTGCTATTTAGTCTTTCATGCCAACGTCCAAAGAGTTTGAACTCCAGGACCATGGATTAGTTTTAAAGCTTTCATTACACCCGAGCAACGCCGGGCTATACTGTTAGTCGAATATAAAACCTAGATTATATTAAGATAAAGAAACTATTCTGACAGACAATCTTCTTTTTGTATGTGTCTTGTCCTTTCAGGACGAAGGCGATCATGGCTTTCCACATCTCCCAATTCCTGGTGACTGTTAACAAGATTTTTAAACCACGCAATCCCCGTTCTGTGATCCATGTGCTCATGCCCTTCAAAAATGTTATCCAATACTTTCCTCTGTCTCTTTTTCCCTCTATCTGGCCTGTTAGTATCAGGTTCTGCAAGTTTCTTCTTCTTCTTCAACTTCTTTTTTGTGCCCTGTCCTTTCAGGATGTAGGCGATCGTGGCTTTCCATATCTCTATATCCCTGGTGGCTTTTACCACTCTTTCTCCTGTAACAACACGCAACCCCCGTTCTATCATCCACCTGCCCATGCCCTTCAAATATGTTATCCGCTGCTTTCCGCTGTCTCTTTTTCACACTATCTGGCCTGTTAGTATCAGTTTCTCCAAAGACCTCCTTCGTCATGTCCCAGGAATTTTAGCTGTCTTTTCCTGATGCTCAGTATAAATTACCTTTTCGTTTCCATCCTTTCCTAAACCTCATCATTGTTCACATGCTCGATCCATGATATCCGCAACATCCTTCTCTAGAACCCCATAAAACATAATACAGAGACGTTAATTCTTCTGTTTAATATAATTCATAACTTTCTTCTATATTATAAGTTTTTAAGCGAGTTCATTTCGAGAGGGCCAATAAAATCACAAACATATAAGCGATTATTTGTAGTGAAAAAATGAGAAACAAAAATATTACAAAGGCGCAAGAATAAAAGAATAGTAACCAGCAGGCCAGTAGATCGCAAATAACATTGCATTTCTGTTCTAGAAAATAAATTCTTAGCAGATAATCTAAGGTAACATCTATTAAACTCAAATGTAAATTGATTAAATCTCAACGTCAGCCTATTACTAATAAGAAACTAAGTACCCTAGTAAAGAGCTCATCCGAACAATCACCATAAAAGTCTTTACAGAAAAGTTACAGGAACGCAGCTTTGTGGAGGTGAAAAAGGGACTGAAGCCGTAGCGCCAGAGCAAGACTAATAATGTTGCATATTTTTCTTTGGGATTATCAAGGAGCTCTCGATGCATAGCAAGAGCAGCGGATAATAACTGACAGAAATATTCTAAGTATGAACGAATGGTAATTTTATAGATATGTAACGTTGATTCTAAGAAGAATAAGTGTCCAAAGCGACATGGTTAACCAACATACTTAGCGACAGATCTAACAATAGATTCAATATATTTTTCCTCTCCACTTCAGCCGGGAATTTTCGCACGATTAGGCTTAACAAGACACACCCTTGGAGGTTAGCATCAGCCATGCTGAGAGAATACAGAAAGAGATCTTAGATGATTAATAAACGTCAGCATAGTATTTATTGCGTTAAAAATAACTCACCTTACTATGTATTCAAATAAAATTGCCACCTAAAGATGCCCAGAATTAAGGATGTTAAAATTAATGTTTGTTAGACTGTTATAGTTTTAAATCCAATTTTTTGTGATACTCTTCATATTATTCCACGTATTGTTATTTAAACTGTCTTCTACGTGACGACTATATGAAAATCGATTATACAAGTTTTCGTGTTTGATAATTGTGGAGATGGAAAAAGAATTCTTTCTCGGCCATGTGCTTCTAACGGGTTTCTAAAATAGATTCACACATTGATGCTACACCTACAAATAGAACCTTGTCACCCGATAAAGCTTTCAATGTCAAAAATGGTTAAATATATGAAAACAATGATGACCACAAATCGTTTCTATTCAGTTTCACTTAATTTTCTTGTTAGTAAAATCAAATTGTGTCAGATTTCAAAGAGTTAACTCACGCTTTCACACGTCTGTGTAATTTTACGTTTCCTACACATATGAAAATTACCCTTATAACAAAAAATATAGAGCTGAAAATGAATATTACAATTTCTTGGCAGTAAATAATGATTTAAATAAAATGAACCTCTAAAAAAGTATATTTCAAACATTTTCTAAAACAAAACCAGTATTAATCGTAAATTCATTAATTTACGAAATCGTTTTACTGTAAATTTAATTAAAAACAAAGTCTTTCTCATTATCTTTCGTAATTATGGTGTTTCTTTTTGTACTGATGATATTATGTGTTGAAGTGTATCAAAATATATTAAAATAATCCGATTAAGTTAATGTTTGTATTTACTGCACATTTAAATGCTATAAAACCAACAGTAACTGGCATAAAAGAAGCTATAAATAACAATTAGACTAAGCTTTATTGCGACTAAACGAAAGACGTCCGCTTCTAATCAATTACAAACCACCAACAAATTACAAATTCGAAATTAACTAAAGGTATCCACCTAATACAAGAACTGTATCTGTTAGCAAACTAGCGCATGCCTTCTTTAGGACCGTAATTCTTCTTTATTATGTGCTATGTCCCAAAAGGAATTAGTCGATCAATGGATTTCCATTTGGCTCTGTCTCTTGTGGTTCTAAATAATTTTTCTTGGTATCTCTCACATATCTGGCTTCGCTATTTATTTGCTTAGACATATCAAGTAGTAATCGCCTGCTTTCCTCTGTCGCTCTCTCCTTCTATTCGATCTGTGAGTATTAAATTCTCCAGACTTTCCTTCCTCATTACGTGTCCCACGAACATAATCTGTCTCTTCTTAATATTAAGTATAAGTTTTCTCCTCTCCAACATCTCATCCTTGCTCACGTTCTCCGTGCATGGTTTCCTCAGACGGAAACATTTCGAACGTTATTAAGGTAACAAGGTTGAAAAGAGAACCTCATTATATTTAATCTTTTCTAAGACTATGATCTTTGAATTTACATCAGCGAATATGAAAAAATGTTACTGATCACTTCAGCATTCATATTACATCATAAATAAATATATCAACAGAATACAGTATCACTGCTTTTCTTACCGAGAAAATATAGGGATGATGAGTAATATTATGCTTATGATATAGGTATTCATAATTGCAGTAATAATGATCTTGAATAGAAAATAAAAATATCCTCTCTCAAATATTTCCTAATTATATTTAATCTTTTCTAAGACTATGATCTTTGAATTTACATCATCGAATATGAAGAGATGTTACTGATCACTTAAATATACTCTATCAAATATTTCCACATTATATTTAAAGTTTTTAAAGACTATGATCTTTAAATTTACATCAGCGAATATTAAGAGGTGGTACTGATCACTTAAATATCCTCTATCAAATATTTCATCATTATGTTTAATCTTTTCTAAGACTATGATCTTTAAATTTACATCAGCGAATATGAAGAAATGTTACTGATCTCTTAAGCATTGCATACTATATGCTAAAGAAATATATCAACAGAATACAGTATCACCGCTTTTCTTACCGAGAAAAATATACGGATGATGAGTAACATTATGCTGATGACATAGATATTCATAATTGTAATAATAGTGATCTTGAATAGAAAATTCGAATATCCTCTATCAAATGATCCAAGAATTGCTCACGATAAGCATTTCTCAAACAAAAACTATGAATTAGAATGAAAACACAGAAGTTGCATCCACTTAATCCATCATAAAAAAATAATTTATTATAGGATATACGGAAATGAAACATAGAATAAGCGAAAGTGGAGTTCAAAATCAAAAATTTCTAAAATAAAAAAATAATACATTAGTCTGAAATCTCGAGCCATGTTCTTAAATTGCATCGACAGATCAAGATTTCTATATGAATGTCATATATGATGCCAAAGTCGTTCAGAAATATCTAAATTTGTCAGCGATATAAAACCATAAGATCAGTGGTTAAAAATGTCCATGAAAACACTTCTTTAAACCTTGTTGACTTGTGCCACAGTCTCATCAGTAAACAGCTCTATCAAATAGCGGAATAACACAGCACATGAGACTTTGAAATTACAAAGTAACTAAAATATATATCATATGTAACTCGAAAAAATAATGAAAAAACATGTTGTAGTTCAACACTACTCCAAAGAAATGCATACGAATATTGGAAAGACCGATAATAGCTACTACACTTGAGAAACATATTTTTCTATACTTCTGAGATGAGGTAGTATTTATATTATTTTCACTGTTGAAAATTTTGTCCTAATCATTATTGCTATGTTTACGACGTTTCGGTCGTTAGACGCTCCAGTCTTCTTCAGGTGATAGAAATTTTCAACCGAACCCTTTATTTTGATCACTGGAGCATATTATTCTTATTTCATTTACAATGCCACTTTCGGATGACATGTAGTTATCTCATTTCAACTCAACTCTCTAAATTATTTGTTCAATACTGCTATATCCAGGTATTGAATTTACAACTCTTAATTAAAATAATGAATTCAAATTAGATTTTAGCTGCAATATTTTAAGTAAGAAATTACTTATTTTATACTTCACTAGAATATTTTGTCCTCTATATTTGCAGGTTTAATAACTTATCCTGTTCTTTTCCAGTTATAATATAATCTTAAAAATCTTACATTTCATGCGCGCATTTTTCATGTAATCCATGATTTCTCTAGGTATTGCTACCAATTTAATATAAATTTTATACTGAAAATTGCATTCAAATGTGTTAAAAAGAAAACGAATATATATGCAATCGATTAAAAAACACGATAAAAATCGATTATTTATAATTAATTCTGATAATCAATTATAAGAAAATACTAAGTGATAAGCAAAATTTGACTGAAAAAAATCATATAAAATATCAGAACTTAAATGTTGAAAACCGTATGCAGAAATATTAAACAGAAAAAAGTTATAAAGAACAAGATATATTATCAGATGCGTTAGTCACTCACTCAAGTATGTACTTATGTAGTTAGTCTCCCATTCTGTTTTGATGTAACTTATTTTCTACTGAAGCATAATTCAAAAGTATTTCTTTTCAAAATGTAGCTAAACTGTTGTCCTATCAAACTCTATAAACTCTGAAATTTGGTTGAGAACTGCATTTGTGGTGAAGCTTGAAATTTGCCTACATTCACTCACTGTCGGAATTCAAAATATATTTAATCACTGACATGGTTAAATGATTCATAAGAAATAATAAATTATATTCAGACGAGATTTCGTATCCGAAAAAATAATATGGGCAATACATTAGCGAGTAGGCTAGTGAGCGCATAGTCATTCAAATTTAATTATAATAGTGAATACTGCGTTATGCAATGTTTACACAACATTGCATGTAGACTTAATAGACTTATTTGTTAAAGATGCTTCATTGTTAACCTTTGGATATAATTAATTGAATGTAATTGTTTGCTACTTGTTTTTTATTTGCTAATAGTAGTAAAATTATGTAATAAATTATCTGACTTATATGCAGAAATTTATTTTAACTAATTTTAAGCGTGTTTTTATCATATTTACTTGTTTGAACGGGTGTAACGGTATATCAAACTCTATGGATCATTTAATGCTGAAATATACATATTTTAACACAATTGTTTAACTTCAATTAGATATATTTTAAGTATAATTGTTGCTCTCAACTACAGTTAAAATTAGGGACCTGACTTTTTCACTAGAAAAAAAAACAAACCATGATGAAAAATATCCCAAACTTAACAAAAACAAAGTTTTATCGTCGAAATGTTTTTATCATTTAGTGGAAACATCAAAGCATTTTCGGCTATTTTAAATATTTTTTAGTTCTTTCTAACATGTCCAAAATTTTGGTTAAATAACTTTTATTTTCAACTTTTCAGGACTTATTCACATATGAGTGAATTTATTTTTCAAATTATTATTTTTACAAAATATTGCTAGTAATATATTTTTATATCCCTTATCCCCACATAATGTTATGAAATTTTTAGAAATTACATTCTGTCCACTAACTTTTTTTTATTAAACACTGGTTTCCTTGGAAAATGCAAATAATCTTTTTTTCAAACATTAACTACTTTTCCGAAAATTTGCTCCGAATATTAAAAGAAAATATTCATTAAGATTATGAAAATATTTAATTAAACAAACATTTAACAGTTTTTGTAAATGATATTTATTGAAGGAAGTATAATCTGAAGAAAAATAACTTCAAATAAAAAATAAAGTTTTGCAAGAATTATTTTAATTTTATTTTTATTTAATTTATACAGTTTTAAAATTATTAAAAATCATCAAACTTTTTCCGCGTTATGTTAAGTGGAGTCTATATTTACTAGGCAAAAATGAAAAGTGTAATACAAATCATCACACGTTAAAACTTTTGAAATATTTTACATTTTTATATGTATAAACGGCAGTCATATTGAACGCAGCTGATTATATACGACATCATTATAAAAAGAAATCAATGGTTATGTTGAATTAAAATTCAACATTCTTAAGATTATACTACGTAGAATAATTCTGACATTTTCAATATTACTGAGTACTTAAAACTTATATTAAAAGCGTTCACCCTTTACTTTCTTAAATAATGTTTTAACAGATAAAGCCTTCATAGGATAAAATTGAACATGTCAAAATCTTCTCAGTTTGAATGATAAGTAAATCACTTCTACAATGTTTTGAAAATCCTTTTTAACGCGTTTTTTTTTTATTAAAGTAAATATGTGTAGCAAATCATATTAATTATAATGTAAGCAACTAATATTTCTCAAATAAAGTTTTAGAACAGTATATTTTGTTTCTGGAAGATATTTTTAGAAGGAAAATTACATTGTGAAGACTAAAAAGTGCGTTAAACAGATATTTAGTCCCCTACCCACCAAAAAACATGAATCAATTTCAGTCAATAAAATTTTTGCTTGAAAAATACACAGCAGATTTTTGTTGCTTCCTGTAAACAATAAAAGTAATTCTTTAGCTTTTAGAAAAGTAAGTATGTTTTTTAATTTTCAAAGTTATTTTAAAACGTAGGTATCGCGAAGTATCGCACAAAAGTGAATGTCTTCAGAAAAATAGAAGGTTGGTTATTCTGCTATAAATGTTTTGTTGCCCAATTCACAATAAATGGTTGTGTTGATAAGTTTTACTATAATTTATATTTTTTGTCATCTTTATTATAAATTGTATTTTTTTGTAATTTTTATAAACAGTTACATTTTTTTATATATAAAAATGTAATACTGCTATTTTTATTGTGCAGAAGCATTCTTATATTTCAATGGTGTAGTTTGTATTTACAGGCTCATGATTTGCCAATACCTGTGAAGCTAACAGTTGCTACCTATCCAGATCCGGATAAAGCTGGAAACAGCAGAAATTAAGAGGTGGTTATAAATACCTCAAAACTTTAATCTCCCGTTTAGTGTCTTGTTGGTGGATGTAATTTATATCATATTCGGTTTCTTGTTAATATGTATTTGCATTAAAGCATATGCAATAATTCTCAACTAGAGATTGATGTTTTAACAGCAGAAAATATATTGAATAATATCTCAATACGAAGCGGGTCCGACGCATCATTTCCGGTTTAAATTTTGCATTTAAACTACATTTAGAAAATCGCCATCGTATATTTACTGCAGTTTAGGCAATGTAAATTAGAAAATAATGGATTAGTGTGTCCTGAAAGTTGAAATGTAATATTCGTCAATTCGCCGATTTCTAATTTTCTATGTATGTAGGTAATGTGTTAGCACTGTCATAACTAGGGACAAAAGTATTTAAAAGAAGAAAACCTTTAAATATGTTTGATATAAAATGTTTATAATTTTTCGAAATTTATTGAAATGCTAGAAAATGATTTGAATGAGAGAATCAAATAAAATGTAAAAGCTTAGAACCGAAGGCATTTCTCTAACAAGTGCAAAGAGGGCATAAAATGGTTAAAAAGGAAGAATTAATCAAAGAAAAATAATTCAAAGAAAAATATTCAAATGATTGCATTGTTGTTTTTCTAATACTGAGTTTCGTTGCATCAAATCGATCGACTCAGTAAATGAAAATGAACCTCTTTCTCCCATATTCATGAAGCAAGATTATGGCTTCAGTGAAAGAAAAACTACGCACTCAGAATTATGGCGGGAAAACCCCTCTGTGTAACTCATACGTACCATAATGGCCGGAAAAACGCGTATAAAGACATAACTCAGAAAAGAGTTATGGCTGTGTATGTTTCACGATAGTCTCTCGACGGACACGGCAGTATGCAAATTCATGCATCAATTATTGGCAGATCAAAGAAAGGCGGTAGTCAAAAGGAATATATACATATATATATATATATATATATATATATATATATATATATATATATATATTACAGAGTGTGTTTTTTTCCTTGGCGAAAAGGATAAGAAAAAGCTTTCATCATTTGATTCTCCACCGGTGCATAAAAAAAACTTTGATCTGATAGCAGGGGACATTTTCTTAGTGATTGTTAGTGCTATAAGAGACTGAAACGGTTTAGTTTTATTGCAGCGATCGTCTTTGTGTGTGATATATATGAAAGTTGACCAGGGTTGCGTGTATTGCGTGGGTGGTGGTTTAGTAGGTTGTCGGTAGCGGTAACTAGCAGGCTGATATAATGACTGAAAATAGTGTATATATAATTAGTCTAATAAAAGTACTGAGATGATTTTTTGAATAAACTAGAGTGGGTGAGGACGGAGAAATAATTATTGAAGACGGAACAAGGAATAAAAAGCAATAAATTACATGAATATATTTATTTATTAATTATTGTTGTTATTTACATTTTTGTCATACTTTTATTTTTGCTATTGTCACACTACCTACCAAGTCTGCGGAAAGACTTAAGGCAGAACCTAGTGTGTTGTTATGGTTATATTTCATTTGTACTTCTATCTCCCATAACATCATTAGTGTTGCATAGACGAAGTTCTCATTAGTGTGTAGGCTCTAATTAACAGTACAATGTTTTGTATATCTCCTACGCTAGAATTTGCAGACATTTTTCAGTGTGTTGCTTTGTTCTTGCTTTTATCATTCCAAGTGCACCTATAATTACTGTTCTGTTTACTGTTCTACTTCCTGCTTTCCTGCATGCTGGAAATTCTCCTCAGTCGTTCCTGTCTTTAAGAACTGTGGTGAACCCTCGGACCCATCCAACTATCGCCCTATCAGTCTTCTACCTATATTCGGGAAAGTATTCGAGGCTATAATCAATGCTGAAATAGTTCATCATCTCACCGCCCACAAACTGTTCTCCGACAGGCAATATGGATTCCGATTTGACAGGTCCACAGCCGACCTGCTAACAACTGTAACGGAGTACATGCTACAGGCCCTTGATGAGTCTGACGAGGCTCGCGCGGTTGCTCTGGACATCTCCAAGGCTTTCGACAGGGTTTGGCACCCTGGCCTCTTATGCAAACTACGCGGTTATGGTATTACCGGTCGCCTGCTTGACCTAATCCAATCTTTCTTAAATAACCGCAAAATGAAGGTCGTTCTGAATGGGCGTGCCTCTTCGTCCTACAGCACGAATGCTGGTGTCCCACAAGGCTCTATCCTGGGCCCAACGCTCTTCCTTATTTTCATCAACGACCTCCCAGATGAGATCAAGTCCCAAGTAGGCATCTACGCAGATGACACTACAATATACTCCCGCTCCAGTAAGAAACCTGTCGTGGCGTACATACATAATCTCGCTGCTGACCTTGAGCGGGATCTACACTCTGTGGTGAACTGGGGCAAGAAGTGGCTTGCCAACTTCAATTCCTCTAAGCCCAAGCTGTTGTCTGTCAACCATTACAGGCAACCTCTTCTGCCTCCCATAAGCATGGACCAGATGATTCTCCCGGAGAGTAATACACTACGCCTCCTCGGACTTAGCCTGTCCTCAGACCTCAAATGGAACCACTATATTGAATCCATAGCAAAATCTACTGCTAAGTAGATGGGGTCACTATGTCGATCCAGGATGTTTTTTCCACCTGAATCCATCCTGCATATATACAAGTCAACCATCCGTCAGTGCATGGAGTACTGCTGCCATTTATGGTCAGGTGCCCATGCCGTTCTCCTCAGTGTTCTTGACAAGCTCCAAAGGAGAGTCTGTAATGTGATAGGTACTGATCTGGCGACTCGACTGCAGCCACTTTCCCATCGTCGAAATGTGGCCTCCCTCTGTCTCTTCTATAAATACTTTCATGGCTTCTGCTCGGATGAGCTTAAGTCACTGATGCCTCCTCAACAGGTGTTTACCCGTGCAACCAGACTGGCAACTGGGTCCCACCCATTACACCGTCAGTTTAGCCAAACGCAGACGACAATACTACTCCTGCAGCTTCCTCTCTCGCACGTCCCGCCTGTGGAACTCACTCCCGTATTCTTGCTTTCCTGACGGCTACAACCTCCAGAAATTTAAAAGCAAAGTTAATACTCACCTACTAAACACTGGACTCTAGCTCTCTCCTCTCCCCTGTATAATCTTCACTTTCTCTCCGCCCATGTATCTGTCATTGCACCTGCTTTCTCAGCTTTCTATTGTTCCTTTCTAACTAGCTTGTACTCCTCACTCTTTTCTAATTAATCTTTCTACATTTATGTAACACCCTGCACATCAGTGGCGTTTCTGCCTTGCTCGGGGTGAAATGATTAAAAAAAAACAAAAAAAACCACCTTTCCTATTTCAATTTTCTAGGCGTTGGTACTTTGATAGTTTTTAAATTCCTTGGTTAAAATCCGCTGGACAAGCCATATAATTTAGTAACCATGTTATTCTTTGTTTTCTGACAGTAATGTCTAACCTATTTGTTTCGATTTTCTTCTTTGTATAGATGGTTTATTCCTAGATAATTTTGACATCTTCTGTTTGTGTTACCGGTGCTGGGCGATGTCCATACCAGTGTTTGTTTACATATTCTTCAGAGTGTTTGCATATTGTCCAGTGTAAATATTGCCTCTTTCTATCGTGACGATTGTTGTTATTATTATTGTTGTTATTATTATTATTATGTCATTTTTCATCATATTTCGATTTATGCTTTGGTCTCACTACCAACCAAGTCTGCGGGGAGACCTAAGGCAGGTAGTGGCGTGTTGTTATGGCTTCATTTCATGTTTTTCTATCTTCCCTATCATCCCCAGCATTACATAGATAAAGTTTTCCTTAGTGTGTGGGCTGTAGTTAATAAGACAATGTTTTGTATATCTCTTAAGCTGGGGTTTCCAGGGATTCTTTCAATGTGTTGTTTTGTTCCATTTTTTATCATTCCAAGTGCACCTACTATCACTGGCACAACTCTTGTTTTCAATTTCCACATTTTTTCTATTTCAATTTCCAGGTCTTTATACTTTGACAGTTTTTCAAATTCCTTGATTGCTATGTTACAATCCGCTGGACAAGCCATATCAATTAATAGACAAGTTTTCTCCTTCTGGTTTTTAACAATAATGTCTGGCCTGTTTGCTTCAATTTTTCTGTCTGTGTAGATGGTGTAATCCCATAGAATGGTTACATCTTCTATTTCTGTAACCGGTGCTGGATGATGTTCATACCAGTGTTTGTTTACAGCTTTTCCATAATGTTTGCACATTGCCCAATGTAAATATTGCCCAACTCTATCGTGTCGATTTTTATATTCGTTTGGGGCAAGCACAAAACAGCCTGAGATTAGGTGGTCTATTGTTTCTTGGTGTTTATCACAAAACCTGCATTTTGGATCCATATTATTATGCATAATATGTGCCTGAAAGTTTCTCGTGAAAAAACTTTGGTCTTGTGCTGCAAGTATAAATCCTTCAGTTTCAGACTTTAATCCAGATGCACGTAACCATCGATGAGTATTAACTTTATCAACATTGGATTTATTGGCATGTACTGGATATTGGCCATGCAGAGGTTTGTCTTGCCAGCGCTGTTTCATCTTTTCAAGAGCTTTATCTTTGGCTTTCATTTTCATATTTTTTGCCGCAATAGTTGGTTCTTGGCTACTGTTTTGCTTTTCTACAGAATCTACTAACTGTAAATCTTGTTTGTATTTACTGCCTTCTTTTATTATTGAATATTTTTTCTTTCTTTCTTCATGTTGCCTTACTAATTGTATCATCCAATCCTTTGTTGTTTCTATGTATGTTAGTAAGCCAATAGTTGTCTTGTATGACAATTCCAGCTGAATAAGACCTCTTCCACCTTCTTTACGGGGTATGTATAGATAGTCTACATCAGCCTTTGGATGATGCATCTTATGCTTAGAAAGAAGCTTTCTTGTTTTAGAATCCATTCGCCTGATGTCGTTTAGAGTCCAGTTTAAGATGTTGAAGCTATATTGGACAACTGGGATTGCAAGGCTATTAATGGCCATAACTCTGTTCTGTGAATTTAATTCAGTTTTTAATATCATTCGTAGCCTTCTATAGTACTCTTTACGCACTATTTCTTTCATTTTTTTATGGTGAATGTTTTCGCTCTCATTTACACCTAGGTATTTATAAGCTTCTTCTGGTTTCAATTCTTTTATTGTTACAGCAGGGTCTAGGCTAATTGAGGATGTTTCTTGTATTGATCCACGTAAAACTGTAGCTTTAGCACATTTATTCAAATTAAATTTCATTCCAATGTCTTCGCTGAAGCATTTTGCAGTTTGCAGAAGACCTTCCAGCTCATTATCATTCTTAGCATATAACTTTAAGTCATCCATGTAAAATAGATGGCTTATTTTCTTTTGTCCTATTTTATAACCACATTCTGTCTTATTTAGTTGACTGGTTAGTGCTATTAATGATATGCAGAACAGTAAGGGAGATAAAGAATCACCTTGAAATATACCACTTTTGATGTTTATTTCATCAGACTTATAGGTTCCATTTATATGATTGAGGTAAAGGGTTGTTTTCCATATAGACATGCACTGTTTGATGAAATTGATGATGACGGGCGATATCTTGTATATATTTAAAGTCTTTAAAATCCAGTCATGTGGCACACTATCGATGCCTTTCGATAGTCTATCCAGGCTGTACTAAGATTTTTCTTTGTACTGTAGCAGTTTTCCAGGATCATTTCCTTAATCAGCAATTGGTCTTTACAACCATAACAGCCACGTTTGCACCCTTTTTGTTCAAGCGGTAACATGTCATTTCTTTCTAAGAATAAATATGTCTGCTTTGTTAAAATAGATGTTAATAGTTTATATGTTGTCGGAAGACATGTAATTGGTCTGTAGTTTTTCGGATTTTTTGTGTCACCATTCTTGGGTAGAAGAAATGTAATTCCTTTTGTCAACCATGCAGGAATTTTAGTGGGGTCGTCACCCATTTCTTGAAGTTCTTTGGCTAGTTTTTTATGTGATGCGCTTAAATAATATAGCCAAAAGTTAGGAATTTTATTATTATTATTATTATTATTATTATTATTATTATTATTATTATTATTATTTGTTTAAAACAGTACAAATGAGGTAAAAATATACAGGTGAGATGAAAACGAAAACTAACAGAGTCATTATGAAAAATCCAAAATAAAAAAAAATGAAAAAAGTGAGCTTATTGATAAAAAAAACAAGCAAACACATATTTATTATTTATATCTGTTTTTAAATGATAATTATCATTAATGTGCAATATGTTTTATTAATAAATTATCGGCACACTAATACCGATATGGTTAATGGTGAAACTGCAAATCAGTCAATAAAACAAATAAGGAATTGACATTTAATATATCAGGCGCTAGCTCGATTGGAGATATATGTTTTTTTCTTTTTGCATGGAAATTAATTGTTCATTAGAATTGATGTCCCGTTTAGAGTGGAAATGGTTTTATTCCTCAATTTTAAACTGTAAAACGATATTATCCTTGATAAAATAACAAAAACATTAACCAAAAGAAAATCTCATTTATTTTTCTTAATAAAGTTTTATATTCTCAGATGCCTAGAGTATGATGCTAGATTATGACTAGTGTTTAAAAAATGACAGTAATCACATAATCTGAACTATCTTAATAACATCAAAACCAAAACTAATGTTCAGCACATATAGATACAAGAGAAAATAAGGATCCAGCCAAACAGTTAAATGTCTACACTAGCGAGAATTTTGTGTTTGAAAGCAAACACATACAAAATAGCCATAACATTTACTGGACGTGAAGTTTTAGATTCCTCAAACAACACCAATTCTAACAGCTTGTTTAATGAATATCAAAGAAATTTCTAAATATATAATTTCCAAAAATATTAGCATGATTGCTTCAATATTTATATTTGTTTTTGGTATCTCAAATTGAAGAATAAATACCATTGTTCCACATGTATAACAGACATTTTTTTGAAAAATAAAGCAAAATTAGAGGGTACGTATTCTGCACTGCTACAAATAAATCTTTCAAATATTGGCATTTTATAGGACGATTTCTATTCCGAAATGACTACTAACCACAAACATACGACAATTTGACACTAATTTCCGGCGATTGCACCCCCATAATGAAGTCAAATATAATTATATGTACCTAACAATACTTACAAACATATAATAAAATAAGCATTATCATAAAGTTAAATCAAAATATTATTTTATATTTAAAACTATTTTTGTAAAAATCCGGTAGATTGCACATCTAATGGAACAAATCAAGTTAATAAGTCTGCTTAGTATGTACAATGTTAGTAATTTCGTTTTTTTAGAAACGTGATTGTCAGGAATTTGATAAACATCTTCAATTACAAATTGAATATGATTATCAAACCCTGTCCGTAATAAAACTGGAGTAATTCAACATATTTGGTTTGTTTACCAAAAAATTGGTGCGTATTTTGCATAAGTAGAAGCATTTTCACACAATTTCAGCACAATTTTAGAGGTTCGTATTATAGATGAATGCATATTACGCTTAAAGGAAATAGGACAATCTTCTTTTCTTCAAGAATGCCCTATTCCCAAATATATTTTTGTTACCATCTGGATGTCTTTGAAGCTTCATCCGATAAACGATTTTTCAAATGTTTTCTTTTTTATACAAGATAATCTGGAAGAGCATTAGCCACTCAGCAAAAGGTTATACAAATAAATTTTATATTCTCTGTTTTCTTCCTTCGTTGTAGATGTCAAAATAGCTTCCAATAGTTTCTATTTTATTTCTTTTGAAATGTCGTTGCATCTCAGTTACTAGGGATGGGTGTTGGTGTAGTAACGTAGAGTAGGGCTTACTTAGTACGAATTGCTGCAGCTGTAACAGAAAATCCAGTTCAATTCCGAGAGACGCGCATGCGCAATTATGGCGCTCGGGGAGAAAAAAAAAACATGGACATCACACCTATGAAAATATGTCAACTCAACCGTTTACTACATAAGCAGTTACATCGCTTGCTTGGTGGGCGCTGGTGGTGTGTGGCAGAAAGAGAAAGAGGTAGAGCGACATACGTAGAATACCGTCTGTTAAACAAGAAACTGAAAGAGTGATTCACAGGTGAGACATATGTGAAATAAAAAACAATCAAAACAAAAAATCCGCTTAAAAATTTCAACAATAAACTAACCAGACTCATCTTTCAATATCGAATTACACTTAAATTTACGTAGACGATATCTATATATGAAAAGGCATGATGTTTTTGGGTGTGTTTGTCTATCCCTCAGTCTGTCTGTCTGATTGTCTGTATGTCCTTTACACAAATCCACAATTTGTATCCGATTCTCACCAAACTTCATACAAATTTTCTTTAGGATTCCACTCAGGTCATGGACTACTTATTCTTAGGATCACTCTAACGATTTCTGAAATTGATACTTCGGTATCCGATCAGCGCTGATCAAGATCAAGTTTTCAGCACTGTTATTGTGGTTCTTGCTGCAGAATTTTTTTTTTTTAATCATTTCACTCCGAGCAAGGCGAAAACGCCACTGATGTGCAGGGGGCTACATAAATGTAAAAAGATTAATTAGAAAAGAGTGAGGAGTACAAACTAGTTAGAAAGGAGCAATAGAAAGCTGAGAATGCAGGTGCGATGACAGATACATAGGTGGTGAGAAAGGGAAGGTTATACGGGGGTGGAGACAGAGCTAGAGTCCAGTGGTTAGTAGATGAGTATTGACTTTGCATTTAATTTTCTGGGGGTTGTAGCCGTCAGGAAAGCAAGAATACGGGAGTGAGTTCCACAGGCGGGAAGTGCGAGAGCAGAAGCTGCAGGAGTACAATTCTCGCCAGCATTTGGCTAACCTGACTGTGAATGGGTGGGACCCAGTTGCCAGTCTGGTTGCACGTGTAAACACCTGTTGAGGAGGCATCAGTGACTTAAGTTCGTCTGAGCAGAAGCCATGAAAATATTTATAGAACAGACAAATGGAGGCCACATTTCGATGATAGGGAAGTGGCTGCAGTCGAGTCGCCAGATCAGTACCTATCATATTACAGACTCTCCTTTGGAGCCTGTCAAGACCACTGAGGAGAACGGCAGGGGCACCTGACCATAAATGGCAGCAGTACTCCATGCACGGACGGATGGTTATAAAAATATATGCAGGATGGATTCAGGTGGAAAAAACATCCTGGATAGACATAGTGACCCAATCATCTTAGCCGTAGATTTTGCTATGGATTCAATTTAGTGGTTCCATTTGAGGTCTGAGGACAGGCTAAGTCCGAGGATGCGTAGTGTATTACTCTCCAGGAGAATAGCTTGGTCCATGCTTATGGGAGGCAGGAGAGGTTGCCTGTAATGGTTGACAGACAACAGCTTGGTCTTAGATGAATTGAAATTGACAAGCCACTTCTTGCCCCAGTTCACCACAGAGTGTAGATCCCGTTCAAGGTCAGCAGCCAGATTATGTCTGTCCGCCACGACAGGTTTCTTACTGGTGCGGGAGTATATTGTACGTAGATGCCTTCTTTAGACTTGATCTCATCTGGGAGGTCGTTGATGAAAATAAGAAGGAGCGTCGGGCCCAGGATAAAGCCCTGTGGGAAACCAGCATGCGTGCTGTAGGGTGAAGAGGCACGCCCATTCAAAACGACCTTCATTTTGTGGTTATTTAAGAAAGATTGGATTAGGTCAAGTAGGCGACCAGTAATACCATAACCGCGTAGTTTGAATAGGAGGCCTGAGTGACAAACCCTGTCGAAATCCTTGGAGATGTCCAGAGCAACCGCGCGAGCCTCGTCAGACTCATCAAGGGCCTGTAGCATGTACTCCGTTACGGTTGTTAGCAGGTCGGCCGTGGACCTGGCAAAGCGGAATCCATATTACCTGTCGGAGAACAGTTTGTGGGCGGTGAGATGATGAACTATTTCAGCATTGATTATAGCCTCGAATACTTTCCCGAATATCGCTAGAAGACTGATAGGGCGATAGTTGGATGGGTCCGAGGGTTCACCACAAATCTTAAATAGAGCATTTTTGCTCTAACTTGGTAAAATTATAGTTATTAGTAGATATTCTCAGATGCTTTATCTTCCCCGATATCGGAAATCGATACCCCCTATATTCTATCGAATCTGATCAAAACAGATAGTCAGCCATCAATATGTCTCATTTTCTTCAAATTTTCTCCCGATTAATACGATGTTTTCATCGACTTACTTAAGTTAGTTTATCCTTGGATGACTTATTTGATTCCGTTATTGGAAATCGATACCCCGATATCCTGTCTGGTCTGATCAAAATCGGGTTTTCAGCCCTTTTATTTTGATTTTTGACACGAGTTTTGCTCTAAGTAGGTATAATTGTATTTTTTAGTCTCAGTCATGATACCATTTGCTCAGAGGACTTATTTAGCCTTCCGAATTCAGTTTGCGACGGAAAACGTTTTGGACATCGATAACGGAAATCAAAATTTTATTTCATTCCATTAATATTTCTTTTAATTTACGGTGTCGCTTCGACTGAAAACAACTATTGCTTTTTAGTTTTCGTGCCAACGTCCAGAGAGTCTGAGCTTCAGGACCATTGGTTAGTTTAAAAGCTTTCTTTAGACCCGCGCAACGGCGGGTTATACTGCTAGTCTATGATGAGTACGGATTTTTCTTATGTCACAAACATTTAACCGTCCTTGGTGTGACTAAAAACTACATCCAGCAGCACAAGTAATCTGAGCGGGAGGTCTGGAGAAACGTAGAAGCACCTCTAATTGTTGCTATTCCCATATTGGGGCGGTAGCACTTGTTCGCGTCCAATCTAAATGCAAAATTTAACCCCCTAATTGGTGACAAAACAGTAAGAAACGAGTTACCAATAATACATTTGACTCTCAACATAAATACGCCCATGAAATGTGATCTGCAAAATATATTTCTTTTGATAGGAACGTATCCTAACCATTTTATCGTCGGTAAATAATCCTTTGCGCTCGATGTAACATAAAATAAAATAAACAATAAAACATTAAAACCTCACTATAGATATAACTATCAACTTGGCAGTCAGTTACTTGCCAGACGTGTTACACGCTTGAGCGTCATGTCTCGAACGAAACATGACTGACTAGGCAGAATATCTTCCCGCTGTAGATTGCCATTATTTTTTAAGATAGACTGCTTGCCAACAAAAGCTATAAAACTCAATCTAATCTGCTATTTAACCCATAGCTGGATAGAGAAACAACGGATTCATACCTTTTCCAAAGGTTTTTGGCGTTAACTGTACTATGTGCTATTAAACATTGCTGCTAATCTCTTGTTGCTCATGATTAATTTATTTACAAATTTTACTTTTTGTTTTATAATTTCTTTTACATTCGTTGTAGTTGCTTTCCGTGAAATTTCATCATCGTTACTATTTGCTGTCCGTGTTTTAATTTTTTGCATTATTGAAATATTAAAAGTAGCTTTTACTTCGATTTCTGCATTAGGATGCTCTCATTTATTAGCTGTGGATATCTTTAAGTCGCTAAGTTTGCAGTATAATATATGATTCCATTTTAGTCAATATTTTACCCGCAACACTCGAAAATCAACGCGAAAAATATACATCAATTTAAGATGAGGTAAACAGAAAATTAAAACATATATGTGTTATTATTATTATTATTATTAATATTATTATTATTATTATTATTATTATTATCAAATTCGATTTCTGTTGTGTTCACTCTACCTACAAAGTCTACGGAAAAAACTAAGGTATGTCGTGGTGTGTTGTTATCGTTACATATCATTTATTTTTTCCAAAAAATCACTAGCGTTATTTTAAAAAAAGTTCTTAATGTGTAGGCTGTAAGTAACAAAACAATTGTGTGGGCTGTACTTAAGAAAACATTTTTTTTATTATTATGTCATTTTTCATCATATTTCGATTTCTGCTATGTTCGCACTACCAGCCAAGTCTTCGGGAAGATCTAAGGCAGGTCGTGGCTTGTTGTTATGGCTCCATATAATGTTTTTTTCTATCTCCCCTATCATCCCTAGAGTTAAATAGACAAAGTTTTCCTTAGTGTGTGGGCTGTACTTGATAAGACAATTTTTTGTATGTCTCTTAAGCTGGGCTTTCAATGTGTTTTGTTCCAGTTTTTATCAATTCAAGTGGACCTACTATCACTGTCACGACTCTTGTTTTCAAATTCGACATTTTTTTCTATTTCTATTTCCAGGATTTTATATTTTGACAGTTTTTCGAATTCCTTGGTTGCTATATTACAATCCACTTGACAAGCCATATCAATTAATAGACAAGTTTTTTTTTCTTTCCGGTATTTAACAATAATGTCCTTCCTATTTGCTTCAGTTTTCTATCTGTGTAGATGGTGTAATCCCATAGAATGGTGACATCTTCTATTTCTGTAACCGGTGCTGGGTGATGTTCATACCAGTGTTTGTTTAAAAATTTTCCATAATGTTTGCACATTGTCCAATGTAAATATTGCTCCACTCTATCGTGACTATTTGTATATTCATTTGGGACAAGTACAGAACAACCTGAGATTAAATGGTCTATTGTTTCTTAGAGTTTATCACAGAACATGCATTTTGGATCTACATTATTATGTATACTATTTGCCTGAAAGTTTCTAGTGAAATGTCTTTTATCTTGCGCTGCAAGAATAAAGCCTTTAGTCTCGGACTTTAATCCAGATGCACGTAACCATCGATGATTATTAACTTTATCAATATTAGATTTATTGACACGTTCTGGATATTGACTATGCAGAGGTTTGTCTTGCCAGCGTTGTTTCATCTGATCAAGAGATTTATCCTTGTTTTTCTTTTTCATATTTTTGCCGCAATAGTTGGTTCTTGGCTTCTGTTTTGCTTTTCTACAGAATCTACTAAATGTAAATCTTGTTTATATTTACTGCCATCTTTCATTTTTGAATATTTTCTCTTTCTGTTTTCATGTTGTTTGACTATGTATATCATCCAGTCCTTTGTTGTTTCTATGTATGTTAGTAAGCCAATAGTTGTTGTCTTGTATGACAATGCGAACTTTTCCACCTTCTTTACGGGGTATGTATAAACGGTCTACATCATGATGCATCTTATGCTTAGAAAGAAGCTTTCCTGTTTTAGAAACCATTCATATGATATCGTTTAGAGTCCAGTTCAAGATACATAGGTAAAAAAAGAATTGAAGTGACGGTCCCCCACAAAAGAAGAAGTTATGCATTTCTGGGAAAAATATGGGCCTGCCCTAAAGAACATAACAAAGAAGCAGACAAGAGATAGAACGAATAAAAAATAAACCAGAAGAGACATGGCCTGGAATCACAGAAGAGCACGTTAAATGTGCACTGAAAATAGCCTACAACTGGAAATTTCCGGGAATATATAAAATTCCTAACTCTTGACTAAATGTCCATCTGAAATTCTCCGGCACGTCGAGTAACGGTCTTTTACAAACAGGGTTCCAAATCCTGTAGGGGATCGCTTCTGAACTTCTAACGCAGTAGCCATTCACTCCTCGGCACGATTGACACCTTGAGTTGCGGGTTCTTGTTCGGAGTTTTCCTTCTCTTAAATGGGTTGCCAAGCGACAGTTGACAGAGACCTTCTCATTATTATTATTATTATCATTACTATTATTGTCATTAATATTTTTATTGCTTTTATTATTACTGTTATTATTATTATTGATAAAATTATCACTATTATTATTATAATAATTATTTATTTTGATACAACTATTTCTCTTATTATTATTTTCTATTGCTATAATTATTACTATTATTATAATTGCTATAATTATTATTATTATTATTGCTATAAATATTATTATTATTATTATTATTATTATTATTGCTGTGATTATTATTATTATTATTATTATTATTATTATTTTGTATTGCTATTATTATTATTATATATTACTGCGGGACTTGTGTAATCAAAACAGCGGTCTTTCTGAGTGATTAAATGAAGACAATCTCCAGAAATAACTGGTATCAGTCACCGTATTGCTTTAAGTGCATTTTCATCTATACCAACTTTCGCTTGTTTTAATCAGATATTTAAATTCCAATCTTTGTTTAGGTCTACCTCGTCTCTCCATTAATTTCCTACTTATCTCTTTAGTATATTTAATATTATTATTAGTAGTAGTAGTATTAGTAGTAGCAGTAGTAGGAGTAGCGTTAGAAGTAGTAATAATAGTAGTCGGAATTTGCTGTATGTAACCGAGATTTCAAAATGATAATTTGAACATACATTCCAATGAAAATATTTTCCAAGCGTTAATTGTTTAATAATGTATTCTTTCACAGCAAGAAGTGTAAATCTTGATTTTATATGTTCAAAAGTTTTATCAAGTTTATATAGTTTATATCTATTTTTCATCTCCAATATTTTAAGTCGTATAACCGTTGTTTTGAGCAGGCAAGTATTTTGCAATGGCTCTATTTTCCATTTCTATCCAATACATGCAACATTTTTAAAAATTTCAATTATATTTTTATTTTTTCATTTTTTCATGCAGATCAGCCAAATTGTCTAATGGTCATTCGTAATGTAATTAATTAATTTTACTCCCACTAAATACTAATATTTCTTGCAGCATAATTTTCCTGAACATTTTTCTATTACAATTTCCTCAAGCCCCCTGGCTCCATTTAGTCACCTGTCATTTTCTTGAACATTCACATGATGTCGATCAGGCTCATATTCTCACATGAGGCTCCTGCTAGGCAAGATAATGTTTTCGTTGCTTCTGGTTCAATCGTCGCCGTTTTTTATTCATGGATATTTCACATTCCACTTATTTATAAGATTGATTTTGAGAGTTTTTATCAGTCAGTGTTTTATTTTTAGATACACTCCTAATCAAATTTGTCAACAAAAACAAAGTGCTCCTACTCCGCATGACGTACAAGTATTTCCATGAGTAACTTGAACGATTATCACATTTGACCCGGGCTTATTATTAATAGTAGTACTATTAGCATAGGTACTACTAGCAGTAGTATTTTTTTCTTTTGATTTTGATTGTATAGAAATCAAGGAGCCAGGTTCGAGTTCCAGTTGAATTCCTTACATTCACTTACGAGCAAAGTTATTATTTCCTTTTTCTCTCCAGTTTTGGGTTACATAACAGGACAGATTGTGTTCTATAGTCTTGGTCGGCAACCAGTCTACCGAAAATAGTAATGGCCACCTACTGCGGGACAATTTTGTGCTCAGTCAGTCATGTCTCTTTCGGGACATGGTCGTCTAAGCATGTATCACGTATGGCACTTAACTGACTGACTGACACTTTTCCTGCCGTGTCCCAACTAGATACCTAAAAACAGAAGTGGCTTCATGGCATTTTTCATTAAACATTTTTCAGTATAAAATATAAATCACACACATTTTATAGATAAAGTAATATTGTAATGTGTGAACTGTACACGTGAGTATAATCTTTTTTTCTTTAAGGCTATTTGAAATCTCTACAATGTGTCTGTCGGACTCTTTTACAATCAATCCTAAGCCTCCAAATAAAACTTAAATTATTGATGCTATTATTATTATTATTGTTAATGATACGCGGTCTGCGTTATGCGGCAATTGTAATGCACTATGTTCTATCTTTACATGGTTTATTTATGGGGATCACGCGAGAACATGATGGTCACTTTTCATTAGTATTTCATTTTGTATTATACACTTTTCGAATTGTGTCACAAAATCTGTTCAGATTAGAATGCATTACTCTTCATGGAAAAATCCCACATGCTGTTCACCAATTCCATGACGTATAGGTTTCGATATTTATTTAGAGCCAATCTGTTGCATTCACTTACGAATAGGTTCAGTCTCGCAATCCCTTCAGCAAAAAGTTGGAATATATGCAAGATACAAGATACAATCCGAAAGCAAGTCAAGATGTCCAAAAGCCTCAATATGACTAATGTACATGAAAGGATTGTGTATGTATTAAAGACATTATACTTAACAATGATGCAAATAGACTAAAAAGAAGATCGAAGACAAATTAGAATACTTCGGATTTGAAATAAAATGAAAACAACGTCAGCATAATGCAGGAGGCAATGTCGACTGAGAAACGGAAAAGAAGATACGACACAAGACAAAAAAGGAAAATCACAGAGACAAAAATATAATTATTAGAAAGCTGGAAAGCAATTGTGAAGATGTAAAAAAATATATACAGTAAAATAGAATGCAAAAATCAAGGAATTAGATTACCATAATGGTGATCAGTTTTTGTAAGAAAGGTTTAACGATAGTGGCTATTATATATAGAGAGTAAAGTTTGACTGGAGAATAGAAATCGAAGATATGACGATTCTGCTGAGCAAGTAAGAATAAATTGAGAAGAGAGTTCTGAAGATAAATATAGAAAACATTACAGAGAAGAAAAGCAAATGAACACGAAAATGTTAATAAAAATGTATTACGACTAATGATAGATGCTCAATAATAAGTATTGCAAGAAACTACATCAAAGTTAAACCCAGACAGGATACGACAAAATATCATATACTGTCTATGCAGCAATAGAGACGTCCGTATAAGATAATGTAAGTAACAATTTCCTAAGTATATGAATAGTCACGACAAAGTTAAATGTGTGCTCCATTGAGAATTGCGCGACCGGTATGGATATGCCATGGCGGACAGATAAAGTAACCTCAGAGAATTAACGTTCTTGGAAATTTTTATATTCAATGGAATTTAAATAAAGTTCAGATATAGAAGAGTATTCATCGAAAAGAGGAAAAAAGAAACTTTCAAAATGTCCCAGCAGAAAAACGAGAGAAAACAAAAGAAAAATAATAAATACTGATTATTCTGCACATTGCTACACTTTCGCGCGCGCGCACACACACACACACACACACACACACACACACACACATATATATATATATATATATATATATATATATATATATATATATATATGAAAGCAACAGCTTTATACCCACAAGCACTTCTACACCAACCTTATTTGAAGATAACAAACAGACCTTTCTATAAATTACTGGGAATTAATAGAAAGTAACTTAGATCCCCAGATAAAATGGGAACACATAGGCAAGGCTAGGACCCGGAATAGCTGAAGAAATTGATGTAATCTATGTTTGACAGAAAAGATTTAATTTTTTTACATTTCAAGACCAACATATACTCCTAAATAAACAAAGCGAGATCATAAATATGTGTTGCCATAGAAATAAGTATAAATTACAATAATTATCCTATTCCCCCAAATAGTTCCAATAAAATCTTTAAAAATATTTTTTGAAATTTGACCAAGCAGGTATGTAATTAATTTTTAATGTAAAATATTGCCTAGCGTCTTATTTCTCTCTCTCTCTCTCTGCCCCAAAAACACGTGCTTCCATCTCTCTAGTTACGTGTCAGTAAAGTAAAACTTCTCTGGAGTTAGTCAAATCAAATCAAAAGATTTGTCTTTGCAAAACTACGAAAATTCAAAGAAAATTTCAAGCTTTGTCTGCTGGTAACCAACGCTAGTCTTTAATTTTGCAGACATTCATGTTCTTTGGTACCACTCTAGGAAAGGACCATTATCTTCTTCTGCATTATTAGTCAATTTAACTTATACTAAGTACATATTGATTATTTATTTTTTTCACACGCCTTCTTTTTTCTTCGTGTTGTAAGCATACCTGTAGGATATAATTAAAAATACTAAGGCCGAAAGAACTCTTAATGAGTCAACGGCCAGCTAATCTATCACTATCTATCCTTCTCTCAATCATGACTCTCCATACTAAATATATGAAACCCAACGGAGTGAAGAGGGTTAATTCAAAGAAAGCAACGCCGCGCTCGGTAAAGATTGGCTGGGTAACAGGTGTCACCTGATCGTCATCCAGCGACTGTTTACACCAACGGCGTAAAGAGGATATTTTATTCCAAAATTGTCCTTCGCCCAGGTAAAAGATTACATGAGCAGCATGTGTCTTTGGACCTTTACTCTGGAACGGTGTGTAACAAAGAAAGACTTATCTTAGGGACATGGAATGTTAGGACACTCAGCTAGAAATGATCAAGCATGGATGAAATTACGGAAATAATAAAATGAAATTTATAATAGCGGTATAATGCCAGACGACCTATGCAAAAAGATTTTCGTAACACTGCCTAAGAAGCCATGCGCAAAAGAGTGCGAACTACATTAAACTATCAGATTAATGTGTCATATTACAAGACTGATCGCCCGAATACTGATGAATAGAGAAGGAAGCAGAATTAGGCCAGAGATAGAACAAGAACAGTGCCGGATCGTCAAGGACACTGGGACAAGCAACGCCATATTTATGATTAGGATGCTCTTTGAAAGAGCAATACAAAGAAAGAAGGATTTATAGCTGTGCTTGATCGATTATGCAAAGGCATTCGACAAAATACGCCACAAAGAACTGATGGAGATGCTCAGCAGCCACAGCATATTTGGAAAAGACCTTTGGGTAATTAAGAATCTCTACTGGCAGAAAACCGCTTTTATACTGACATGTAACGAAATCAGCAGATATACATAGAAAGGAGCGTACGACAAAGTTGTGTATTTTCACCGGATCTATTTAACTTGTACAGCGAGAATATTTTTGAAAACACTAAATGTTATACCAGGATATGTCATCGGAGGCCAGAATTTGAACAACATAAGATACGTAAACGATACAGTGCTGATTGCAGACACGGAAAGGAAACTACAAAACCACTTAGAGAAAGTAGCTGAAGAGAATGACAAGAAAGGACTACAAATAAATTACAAGAAAACAGAACGCGTTCATCAGCAAAAAGAGCAACCCAAGATACCAAATACGGTTGGGGATATAAAAATCAAGTAGGTATAAAAAATTAAATATCTGGGTATTCTTCTAATCGAAGACAGAATGTGCAACACAGAGATCCAAAGATGAATCGGCATGGCGAAGGACACGATCTAGAAGCTGATTAAAGTATAAAGACACAGGAAACTTTCACTAGGAACAAAGAAATGAGTACTAGATTGCTATGTGAAATCAGTTCTTCAATATGGCAATAAATGTTGGACAATATAAAAAAAGATGAAGGGAAAACTCGAAGCAGCTGAAATGTGGTTCTACAGAAGGATGCCGCGGATATCGTGGCCCGAGCATGTGAGCAATGACGAGGTGTTGTAAAGAATGGAAACGAAAACGAAATTAATACTGAGCATCAAGAAGAGATAACTGAAGCTCCTGTGATATGAAATGAGAAAGAAAAGCTTGGAAAACCTGATACTAACAGGCCATATAGAGGGAAAAGCAGACAGATGAAAACAGCGGATAACATATTGGAAGGGCCTGAGCAAGTGGATAACAGACAGGGTGTGCAAGATGTTCCAGGAGAAATCGTGCTAAGAGCCACTAGGGATAGGGAGACGAGGAAGACCATGATCGCCTACGTCCTGAATGTACAAGGCACATAGAAGAAGAAGAAGAAGAAGAAGAAGAAGAAGAAGAAGAAGAAGAAGAAGAAGAAATTACTTCATCACCACCTACAACTACTAACTCAAGGGTCAGGCCACATACCTCCCACTACCAAAGAGAAATTACTACTTAATTTCTTCCCCCAGCAGAACCCAATGAAAACCAATACATCCAGTCAGCAATCTTTACCTAAGCTAACCTCTGAGCTTAGAATTTCTCCCTATTCTCTGTTTATAATTGGTAGAAGAATGCCTGCCTTAAAATGGCATATTGAAAATTTCTAAGTCTCATCTGTATTCACCGATAAATAAAGAATATATATATATATATATATATATATATATATATATATATATATATATATATATATATATATCACTCTCGTTAAGCCTTACTTACAAAAAATTATCGCCTTCAAGGTAATCTAATTTCTTGATTTTTGCATTCTATTTAATGGTATATATTTTTGGGATCTTCAGATATTTTTTCCGGATTTCTGAACATCATATTTCTCTCTCAGTATCTTTCCTGATTGTCTTGTGTCCTTTTTTTCATTTTTCTCTTTCTCAGTCTACATTGCCCCACTGTATTATCCCGACACATTTTCATTTTATTTTAAATCTGATGGGTTCTAATTGGGATTTGTTCTTTTTCCTCACATAACTGCGTCATTGTTAAGTATTAACTCTTTAATAATCACACATTCCCTTCATGTACTTTGATTATATTTAGATTTATGTTCACCCTGACTTGCTTTTACTTTGCATACATTCTAACTTTTTATTGAAAATCTTGTGGGGATGAACCAGTTCGTAAACGAATGCAGCAGGTTGATTCTAAATGAATATAAATACAGACATAGAGCAAAAGTGAACAGTATATGATATTTGACCATGGGAACCAATGCGTTTTAGTCTAACCAGATTCTGTGGGACAATTCTAAAACAATATAATGCAAAGTAAATTTGCAATAAAAATAACTATCATATTTTCAAGAGATCACCGTAAGTGAAACATTAATAGTGAGAAACAGTGTATTACAATTGGCGGATGAAATAGATCACGCGTCAATGAAAAAAGAACAATAACAACAGCAATATTTTATGTTGTAGTTAGAACCCTCAGATTAATTGAAAAATGAGCAGATTAACACAATATATGCATTCCTGGTTGCACATGCCTTAATGAAATAGAAATAATGTATTAAAAATATGATAAATAAACATTATATAAATATAGTCATCCGCAAACAGATCTGTTTCGCAGCTCATTAGTACGGTTAAACTCCAATTGCTTTTAACCCAGGATTGAAACCCTACCGGATTGGCGTCAGTCGGCGATTCTACATCTGGGCTATAGGCGTTCGGTAGAAGAAGGTAGATTTTTCGCGTGTATATTGTCATTATACTCGCCCAATATGCAGAGTGCTTTAATCAATTACTGAATGAGCGATGCGTATATGCCAGAGTAGCTACTGTTTTTCAAAGTCTACCATTCTTCCAGAGTGCTCAATCAGGGTGTGAGAGCGTAAATATATATATATATATATATATATATATATATATATATATATATATAAACAAGGAATTTGTTAACAGTCTCAAGAGCTCTTTCGTCCAACATTTCGTTAGGAGAAAATCATTGGAATCACAAATCAAACGAAAAATTTATTTATTTTAGCTTCCCGACTTCATGTTCTTCATTTACTTTGTTTTTTCGTTTGATTTTTGATCCAACGATTTTCTCCTGATGAGATGTTGGACGAAAGAGCTCCTGTGACTATTAATAAATTCCTTCTTTTTAAAATTGTGCCCAAATTTGGTACCTCCGAACATATATATATATATATATATATATATATATATATATATATATATATATATATATAACGTCACAGTCGTTGTATAAATAATAATACATATATGTTCCCCACCAAAGATGGTATTCGCTTATGTTGACATTGAATATTGCAATGTCATGATAACTGTCACAGAATAGCAGATACAGATCGTAAAGTCATGATGCTGTTCTATGAGGTAATATCAAATAAGAAACCGAAACCGAATTATTAAATTTCCTAAATACACCTGTTAAACAAACGTAATGAAATAACACCCATTTGTCATTATCGTCTTTATATATAACCTATAGTAAATTTATTTTCTACTATTATGTATCTGAATCTCTTATTCTATAGTCTATCGCCTTGTATTAATATATATTGATTTTCTCATCTTCTGGTACTTAATCTGTTTCAATTAGCTGATACCTACTAGGTCATCAACATATGTTTGACGTACATCATATTTTAAAACATTTCCGTTTGTATAATAATTCCATCCATTTAAATAATAACAACTATAATAAATAAACATGTACACTATTCACGGACGCATTCGACACCATTGCCATCATAATACAATTGTATACTTTCAAATGTCACATAACTGACACTTTAATTGTCTACCCCATTCCACCCTATTAACTCATTCCCCTATTATTATTGCTTTATTTTGTATTGGTTATAGCAGCGGAATAATACCAGACGACCTATGCAAGTCGATATTTATAGCACTGCCGAAGAAACCAGGTGCAAACGAGTGTGAACTACACAGAACTATCAGCTTAATGAGTCACATTACAAAACTGATTGTCAGAATCCTGAGGAAATAGAGCGAGAAGCAGAATCAGGCCAGAGATAGAGCAGGAACAGTGCGGGTTCGTCAAAGACACTGGAACAAGGAACGCCATATTCATGATTAGGATGCTCTCTGAAAGGGCATTACAAATGAAAAAAGACTTGTACCTATGCTTCATTGATTACGCGAAAGCATTCGACAAAATACGACACAAAGAATTGATGGAAATGATAGGCAACCTCGACATTTTCGGCAAAGATATAAGAATAATCAAGAATCTCTACTGGCAGCAAACGGCCTGCATACGGATAGGTAACGACCTCAGTAGATACACAAAGATAGAAAAAGGCGTAAGACAAGGATGTGTCTTTTCACCGGATTTGTTCAACCTATACAGCGAGAATATTTTGAGGACCCTAGATGACACACCAGGATTTATTATTGGAGGCCACAACCTGAACAACATAAGATACGCGGACGATACAGTACTGATTGCGGACACGGAAAGGAAACTGCAAGATCTCATACAGAAAGTAGCAGTGGATATTGACAAGAAGGGACTACAAATAAACTTTAAGAAAACTGAGTGCATGGTCATCAGCAAAAGATACAACCCAAAATGCCAAATAGAGGTGGGGGATAACAGAATCAAACAAGTCCAAGAATTTAAGTACCTAGGAAGTGTTCTAACAGGAGATGGAAAGTGCGACACGGAGATCCGAAGGCGAATTGGCATGGCAAAGGACGCGTTCCAGAAGATGAGCAAAATACTAACACACAGGAAGATCTCAATAGAAACGAAGAAAAGAGTGATAGACTGCTACGTGAAGTCAGTTCTTCAGTACGGCTGTGAATGCTGGACAATATCATCGAAAATGAGGAAAAAACTGGATGCGGCCGAAATGTGGTTCTACAGAAGGATGCTACGGATATCGTGGACTGAGTATTCAAGCAACGACGAAGTGTTAGAAAGAATGTCAACAAAAAGGAAATTGATGCTGAGCATCAGGAAGAGACAACTGAACTTCCTGGGACATGCAATGAGGAAGGAGAGCCTGGAGAACCTGATACTGACTGGTCAGATAGAAGGAAGGAGAGACAGAGGAAGGCAGCGGATAACATATCTGCAGAGTCTGATCAGGTGGATGACTGAACGGGGGTTGCCAGGAGCAACAGGAGCAAACATACTAAGAGCCACAACGGATAGGGAGACGTGCAGATCCATGATCGCCTACGTCCTGAAGGCACAGGGCACATAGAAGAAGAAGAAGAACCTAGTTCAGACCTCTGAGTTCCACATTCCCTTAATTGACTGGATGTGTTCAAATTGTGTTGTTCTTTTTTTAATTTTTATATATAGCGATTCCTATATTTCACTGCCTGATGGGGTGCTAATAAGTAGTACCGAAAAAATCCCAGCTCTTGAAAGGGAAAGTCAACTACGTTTTATTATACACACTTTTAATAAACATATTGCTCTCTCTCTCTCTTTCTTTCTCTCTCTCTCTCTCTCTCTCTCTCTATATATATATATATATATATATATATAGGTTTCATTAAAAATGACGGACAAGTTATTACTATCAATTTATATATAATTTATAATTTTTTCGTATATAGTTTCCTTAATTATATGAAAGATGAAAGATTATATAAAAGACTTTATGATAATTCTTTGTCTGCTATTTTTCATGAAACCTATATAAAAGAGTGACTGTTGGGCAAATATATATATATATATATATATATATATATATATATATATATATATATATATATATTAACCCTGTTACGATGTGCTTGCGAAATGAAATTTGACAGACTGGGAAGTTCACGTATTTATTACATCTACCGGTGCAGGCAGCACGTTTCACCAACTGAAGAATATAAGTCGAGTGATGAGATTATGAATCCGGAGTATACCCACAGTTTTCAGGATCCTATTATGGGTATGCCGATTGACATTGCATTTAAATTCATGAATTTTGGCAATCAAAGAGCCGGAAGAGAATTTCACAGCTGAGAAGTGCAAGGGAAGTATTTTATGTTGTAGAACATACGGTTGCATCTAACCATTTTTTATGCGCTTAAATAAATGCTTGGCATTATGAAGTTCTCAATGTCCATTAGAACTTCCTGAAAATATTTCTAGAAAAGTCATGAATTAGCTACATTGCAGTGGTGTGAATATGACTGAAGCCAAAATGTCAGATCAGTACCGAAAACATTGCAGATATTTTGTAATTTCCATAATCATACATAGCGTCAGAAAAAGTTCAGCTACGACGGCAATACATAAATGAAGGACGAATAGAAATCTTATAAAAATGTATCAGGAAAATTTATGATGATACTTACAGTACCTTAAATTTCAAAACAGCAGTGAACACTCCGTTAGAATGCTGATTTGATTTCATTAATTACTTACCTATTATTTTCTCAGGAATGAAAGCTCTTTTTTTTTTCTTTTTTTTTTTTGTCAGCTGCCATGTATTTACTGCCGGTGTATTTATTTTTCACTACACAATTCCTTTTTTAATTTTTTCATTTTCGACAAGGATAAATTTATTACTCTTTATGATTTATTTATTTAATATTTTAATAGTAACCGATTAATAGCGTACAGGAGATTAACGGGAGTGAAAAGATAGGGTACAGAGGAAACTAAGGAATGAATAAAAGATGCCGTTGATGTCAAATTTAAGTTTTTGCATATTGTAGTTTTCAGGAAAGCAACTAAATGGAAACGAGTTCCACTGGCAGGAAGTGAGAGAAAAGATATTATAAAGTAGAAGTGGTGGTTGTATTTAACTATTTCAATGGTAAAACAATAAGACCTAGATGCTAATCTAGTAACTCGCTCATATCTACGTAACAGGGAATTCCGAGTTCGAATTCCAGCTGAATTCATTGCATTCACTTACGAGCAAATACCCTTGGGAAGTGTATTAATCCTAATATTCCTTCCAGTTATGGGTTAAATAGCAGGACAGATTGGGTTCTATAGCCTTGGTCGGCAACCGATCTACCGTAGAAAGCAATGGCAACCTACTGCGGGATAATATTCTGCCCAGTCAGTCATGTCTCTTTCGAGACATGATCGCCCATGCGTTTATCAAGTATGGCACTTCACTGACTGACTGAACAGGGCACCAGGGGGAAAAGCTCATCAGAGCAGTTGCCATGGAAATATTGAATTACCTGAGTTAAAAAAGAAGTCTTTCAAAGAACGTAAAATTAAGGATATTGGATTGCATATTCAGGCAAATTGCTGTGAAGAGGGTCATTATCACACGCTCCACACACAATTAAACATCTTTCATATAAAGAAAATGCCACTGAATAGTTTTAGTTGATTTTTTTCTACCACTAATGAGATATCTTCATTTTCATAATATTAGCGTCTTTCTGGAATTCGCTCTTAATATCGTCTTTGGTTATTGATAATGCTCTAATTTTGATCCATAGAGTACATTTTATTTATTACTCACCTTAATTAAATTAAATCGCAACACTTATTTATTTATCTCGACAGACTATCTTGATGCCCCATTTTTTATATCACAAATATTCAGTAGGGAAATCATGTCTTAGAAGATCATCGCATATCGTTGTAGGTGGTTTGCCAAATGTATTGGAATACCTTTTATCGGTTTGTAGTACACGAAATTAATGCCAATGATTCTGCAATTTGGCTATAATCTTTTCCGCCGGTAACAAAGATTTTAAATGCTAGTAAATGTGGCTATTTGTTTTTCGTTCTTTTTGTGTAGTAATATAACTACTGGTTGTACTTTATAGTGCAGTGGCTACAGGCCTGGAACGAGAAATCGGAGATCCAATTTCGAATTCCAGTTGAATGCGTTGCTTTAACTTACTCGCAAAACCGTCTTTTCTTCTTCTATCTATGTGTTAAATAGCAGGACAGACTGGGTTCTATACCCTTGGGTGAAAATCACTGCACAGCAGTAATTAATGTCAACCTACTACGGCAAAATCTTCTACCCTGTAAGTTATGTCTTTTTTGTGACATGATCGCCCAAGCGTGTATCACGTATGAGACTTAACATACAGCTTTCATCATATTCATGGGCATCAGCAGGAGCTACTATTATTTCCAGTGAAGTATCCGAATGTGAAAACTCAGAAGTTGTTTTTTTTTTCAGTGCCTTCTGGCAGCCAATCATTTCCATTGCTAATTTTTTTATGTATCCCTTAGTTCCACGTTTGCCCTCACATTTATACACGTGCGGGCAAGTACACCTTATCGCTCAGGGTTTAACAAAACCTTATCTTTCCCACGAGTGTTTGAGCATAAGGAAATATAACGAACCCAAAAGGACACGGAATTTAAAATTTCGGACCCATTAGCTATTAAACCCACTGCATATACATGTTTACAGCAAATGATATTCTAAATCGATTATACATCTAGGTACTGACCAGGTTTGAAGATGTTTAACTTCAGTGGTTGTACGGGAATCAATTGTTCTAAAGTAATGTGGCCGTAAGCTACGTTAAAAGGAATAAAGGCAGAATGTAGTTGATGAAGGAAAGAAGTTATATGGAAATATACATAAAAGAAAACAGAAATATGAACGCAATTGTTGAAAGAAAGCTAAGGGGTAGGTGAATGTAATTAAGAAAGACTTTTTATATGTGACAATATAGAAATGCATCGTTGAAAGAATGAATGGGAAATTGACGAAAAGAATAAGTAGTTAAAATAAAACAGATTCAATGAAAGAAAGAAAGAAATTAATTAATTAATCAAATTCTGATGATGAAACATTTAGAACCGGAAAGAGAAAAAAATCAAAAGAATGAAACTCGAAAAGTGAAAGACAAAATCAGTAAAAATGAATGACGGTAAATCTTCGGATGCAAAATAAATTAAAAGCAACATCTACATTAAAAAAGAATCAGAGTTGAAAATCATCGAAAAAACAAAAAAAAAAAACAAAAACACACACACACACACACACAATGGTGTATGTAAAAAAAAAACGGAATATAAAATCAGAAATTTAATCGAAAGAGTTTACTGAGAAAACGAAATAAATACAAATGAAAAACCAAGAAAAAATAAGGCGAAACTAAAGAAAAGCAATGCAATTCAAATCAACATATTCGATCTCAGTTTTCAGCTTGTCCAGCAAGAGATGTGAAATTTATATCGATGTAATCATACTAGCGAGCAAACACAGTGACCCGAACCGCACGAATTTCGTGACCATCAACTAATGCAACGAATAATATTTGATGGATTGAGTCCGAAAGAAAACTATGATGTATTTGTTAAATTTCGACATTCAAATAAGAGTAAAGAAAAGACGGTGTTGATGGGAAGGTGTGAACAGCGAACCAAAGGCCGTGAACGAAGTGGATGATATACATTTAGAAATACCACTTCCAAAATTAATAATTTTGTCGACATATGAAATCTGTATTATGGTTCTTGCATTCGTTTGGGATATATTGACTTGTTTGGACATTTGCATTTTATAAAGATCATCAAGTTAAAATAAAAATATAAAAGTGAAAAACAGTTGATAATCAATAAGTGTGTTTGAGTGTCAATCTGAGGGCAATGCAGAAAATTCGGAAAAATTTGGATAAATCTAATGGTGATTACAAAGGTGTTGGGAGTGATCACATGATACACTGGTTTTTCCACAGGCCTACATCAAATGACTTGAGAAGATACTGTTTGACGAGTTTTAGAGACTGGCCGCTGGGAGAGCCAATGTCTGGCAACAGAAATTTGCACCATGCCTCAAGGAGAACTATGTAATGACTACCAGACAGTTTCTGCGACCGCATCGCTTTTTTTATATATGGGGACCTTACTTTTTATACTGCAATCCCTTTATTATTCTGCGTGGGAAGCAGTTGAACGAAAGAAAAATAAAACTCATTTTAACACCAAAGATTAACTTAAGGTAAGAATTATGGCAGTATTCACCCACTAACTCAACGAGACAGCCAAGAAAAGATGTAAGAGATTCCGAAATCGTCTGTAAGACAGTGGTTGAAGCTAATGGCGAATTTATGAATACATTTACTGTTTAGTTTTTCAAAATGTATTTGTGTATATTATGTAAATATATCTTCGAACATGAGATGACAGTATTATTTAAACTTTTGCGTAATTTAAGCGACAATCATTCTCGCCCTGTATAACACAACACACAATATGTCCTGGGCTTGACATATACATGCTGCTACTAATTAAAGACCATGAGATTTTATGAAATACTAACCTTCAATTGACACGTGACAAAATGTGAATCTAATTAGATTATTAGTTTATAAATTACAGTTAAGTCAAACTAATGTTGCAATATTCAAAATAACCGAAAAATCTGAATTTCTTGTGTTGATAAAACATTGCTTTCTGATGAAAAAATACTGTTCAAGCAAAGTAATGGCTTGATAAATGTTATTTGAACTGTGCTCCGTCGGTAACAACGGTTAAGAGGTGATATCCTGACTTTAAACGTTGTTATACAGCCACAAATGATGCCGAACGCTCAAATCTTCTAAAATCAACATTTTCCCGAAAATACTTAAAATCTGCAAACTCGTTGTTGCCGATCGTAAATTGAAGTTGCATGACATAGCGGAGAAGTTGAAACTATTAGAAAGCAGTGTATTCTCCATTTTACATTTGTTAATTTGTCAATGACAAAGTTGTGTTTAAAGTTGGTGCAGCGTTTATTCACAGTCGTTCAAAAACAACAATACGTCGACGATTCAGAATGTTGTTTGCAAATTTTCCAACGCAACAACAAAGTGTTTTTGCGTAGATATGTGACAATGGATGAAACGTGGATCCAGCAGTTCACTCCAGAGTTAAATCAGCTGTCAGCTCAGTGGACAGCAGCAGGTAAACATCTTCCAAAGCTATCAAAGAAGCAATGCTCATCAGGCAAGAATTTGGCCTCCGTATTTTTAGATGTGCAAGGTAATTTGTTCACCGATTACCTTGAGAAAGAAATAACCACTAACAGTGAATATTATATCGCATTATTAGTACGTTTGAAGGAAGGAATCACCAAACATTTGACCACTAATGAAGGATAAAAAGTACTCTTTCACCGAGACAATGTACTGTGTCACAAATCGATCGTAACCATGTCAAAACTACATCAAATGAACTTTAAATTGCTTTCGCATCCACCCTGTTCTCCAGATCTGACCCACAGAGACTACTGGCTGTTTATAAACCTCAAAACCAATGCTCCAGGGAAAGAGATTTGGCTCTAATGGAGAAATGATATCGGAAAATGAAATTATTTTGAGGCCAAAGACAAATAATTCTACAAAAAAAGAAACGAATTCCTACAGAAGTGTTGGAATCAGTGTATCTATATAGAAGGAAACTGTGTTGATAAATAACATCGAACTTTGCCTAAAATTGTTGTTTTATTAGGTAGGTCCGCGACTGATAGACTGATGTGTTACACTTAAAAAAAATTCGAAATTCCTTGTACTTGCATGACGTCGGTGATCTGGACTCTTAACCGGTTCATTTTTATTTGTTTATAGTTCTGAGATTTGGTCGTATTTATTTTGTTTGTACTGTTGCTTTCATCATAATTGCAATGTTTACGACGTTTAGGTTATTATAGGTTCCGTCCTTCGTCAGTTAAATTGGAATTTCTTTATTTTGATCACTGGGATATATCAGTCGAATTCTATGTACGATGCCACACTTGTAGTTATCTACATTAAAATTATCTTTTTAAGCTATTTGCTGTCGCTTGTTATTGAAGTCATTTTTATTGATAACTTTCTTAGAGAATAGTGTTTTTGGGACATGTAAGTATATTTTATACAAACATACATACTCACACACACACACACACACACACACACACAAACACACACACACACACTCTCTCTCTCTCTCTCTCTTTTTCTTTATATATATATATATATATATATATAGGGTGATTTAAAATTAACTTCCTATTTTGCATATGAATGACCAGCGAGGAAACCTAACTTAGGAATCTGCGATTTTTGAGAGCGGTTTGGTATAAGAAGTAAGTATACAAATCCAAATCAAGAATTTAGAAGAACTTGAATGAAGAATGCAATAAATTATGTTTTTTTATTCCACAAGTGTTCCTGGTGATATTATTTGACGCAATTGACTCGGGAATCTGATAGACAAATCAGGTGCCCATATATATAAGACATGCCCTTGTTACAGATGACAATGGCCGTTATGGCGAAATCCATTTTCGAGTGTGCATTAGATTTTGATCCAACAACACTTGCCAAGATATTTTTTTCACTTTCACAAAATCTAAACCTGTCTAGACATTTCACTTTGAACTGTCCACGCCTTTTCCATCGATTTACAGTCTCAGTTCTCTTTATGACCTTGGCGTTCATTGACATCACAAAAATGCTAGAACCAACTTTAGCATCGCTATATATATATATACTTTGAATTTTCTCTGTATCTTTCTCTTTCCATTTTTTTTCTATTTTCTTGATTTCTCCTTTTATTTTTCTCCTCTTTTCTACCGTCTTTCTTTTTTCTCCACTATTTTAATATTTTTCCGTCGTACAAGAATAATTTCGAAAATAAAAAGAAGTGGGTTGTTTTTTTTTAAATTTTTATTCAATAAAACCTTTATTACCATCATTATTAACTATCTGATGAGACATTGTACTTTCAATATAGAAACCAAATGTAAAATTTTGTAGTTGTTTGTAGGTTTTACATGTTCTAAAGTTATAATTGACTAGCAGTATAGCTTGGCGTTACTCAGGTGTAATGAAAGCTTTAAAACTAATCCATGGTCCTGGAGCTCAGACTCTTTGGACGTTGGCACGAAGGACTAAAAAGCAATAGTTGTTTCCAGTTAAAGCGGGACCGTAGACTGAAAGAAAAATGAATAGATGGAAGCTCGATTTTGATTTCTTGTCGTAAACTGAATTTTGAAGGCTAAATAAGTCCTCTGAGTAAATGGTATCATGGCTGAGATGAAGAACTACAAATATACCTACTTAGAGCCAAACCCGAAACAAAAACTAAAATAAAAGGACTGAAAAAATACAGACACACAGGCAGATAAACTGACACACACACAAACATCTTTCCTTTTAGAAATTTATACATATTGTCGATTTTCTGCACTATTGTAAGAACTGCAATCTTGAACTTCTGAATATCGTTTCTTATGTCTTTGTCTGTGAGTGTATCAAAGTTGGTTAATATCAGACCACTCCTATTATATCGCGATTTTTTTGATTATCGATTTTCGATATTTATCGGGGGTGCCGCGACGCAAAACCTAGCTAAGAACACTTGCAGATGCTTATAGTACAACTGTGTAAATTTTCAAGAAAATCGGTTCAGCCATTTCGGAATCTATAGGTAACGGATTAACACACACACACACACACACATACACACACACAATGTTCCATGTATAAATAAGTTTATATATATATATATATATATATATATATATATATTGTCCTTGAATAGAGATTTCTTATTATCATTTGCTTCAGTAAATTTATTTTTTGTTCTATTTTCTTTTCTCTTCCATAACTCTATTTGCGTTTTATATATTCATGCTAATTATTATTAACCTTTCCAAAACTGATGTTCCTTCTCAAAGGGAAATGTCTGTTATAAATTGTACGGTGTTCTTTCCTGAAGAATTATTATGCAAGTTCTTGACTTTCTTAAAATATCATTAAAGTACTTAGAGATATTTTGTGAATGTCTGACCGTAGAAAGAGAATCTCATGGCGTGGTTAAATTAAGACGTGTGTGTGTGTGTGTGTGTGTGTGTGTGTGTGTTCGTGTGTCTCTGTGTGTGTGTGTGTTTGTGTGTCTCTGTGTGTGTGTTTGCGTGTCTCTGTGTGTTTGTGTGTGTGTGTGTATGTGTGCGCGCGTGTGTTCGCGGAGACTCTAAGTTTAAAAGACTTTCGTTTTGCTTACATCTCCCAGAAATATTGCTACGAATCCATTACGATAAGGGTATTAAATTCATGGGAGTTGTAATATAACTCAACAATTTTTCGATGTTAAAATATTCAGATTATTACCCTCATTGCATGCATCTGTATTGCATCTGTGCTAATAAATTTAACTCTAAGTAAGGCAATAAAATCACTAAGTTTAAAATGGTTACCTAGTGTGAGAGAATATGAGCAAAAGAAAATAACTAAAAAAAAGAGTAATTATGAAGACAGAAGATACATGTTGACATTGCATTTAAATTGTTGAGATGAAAGCAAGAAATAGAGAACGAAATTTCCAAAAGTGAATTGGGAGAGAAGAATCTACATACACTGAACTGATGGTCACATCTGTTTCAGCTATAAAATGATAGAACTGTGACAAGCTATATTTATATATATATATATATATATATATGTGTGTTGCTTCAACTTCATTTCTCTATTCGAGATAACCTCTAGAATTCACAAACATATGATCCACTGGAATTTACACTACAGCTCAGTACCTCTTTTTATTTATTTATTTTTGTCCTATAAAAATATTTCTCACTTTATAGTTTGTTCGGACTATTATCCTCATCTTTATTGTCAAGTTTACATCGTTTTTGCCGTTGTACGCGCCGGATTTCTTTAGGTGGTATGAATTTTGAAGCGACCCATGTTTTACGATCCCTTGGGTATATCATAATCATTCTATATGCGATGCCACTTCTGGTAGCCATTTAATAATATCCCTTAACTTTATTCTCTAAGCAATTTGTTCACTACTGACGTAGCCTAGTATTGAACCCACAGCACTTTGTGTCAAGTCACTGGAACTAAGGAACATCTATATCCACTGGGCCATTTACAATTAATACCTCATCTCAGAAGTACAAACACTTCGAAACAATAAATAAATAATAAGCATATTTTCTTTTCTCTCTTATTTTCATCATTTTCTGTAAGTTATTCTTCAGTTTTCCAGCTTACAGCGAAATTACATGATAATACCGATTCTTGTACGATTAACAAAGTTAAGCAACTTAATGCTTGGTTACTATCTCGATGGATGACCACTTGGAAATATCAGATGCTGTAAATGTAGGTATGCGGGTGATGTAATGTATAATGGCTCAAAAAATATATCAGAGAGCCTGGTTTCATTCCCAGTTGGGTTATTTATCATCACTTACACGCCGATCTCTTTGTAAAGGCGTAAATCCAACATTTTTCCGCTCAGCTATAGGTTAATTATTAAGACATGTATCACCAAACCCTTATACTTTCCCATAAAACCTCTTACAGAGTAAAAATATATTCTGGATTTAAATAACCAGCAAAGGGTCGATAAACCGTAAAACATGTATCACTCACCTAATTGAGGCATTAAAACCAGAGACACACAACGGTTTACTGAGTGTGAGAGAATATAAGAATTTTTTTATGAAGTTGATAACAATAAAACAATAAAAGAGTAGGAATTAAGAAAGCAGAATTTAAAAACTAATACTGCATTTAGGTTTTTAAGATCAAAGTTGAAAAGAAAGCAAGAAGTCGGGAGAGATTTCTACAAGCTAGAATTACGAGAGAAGAAACTGTTAGCATAGAACTTCCGATCACATGTATCTATTTTAAAAACAATTTGATGAAACCACGACAAACTCCTCTACTAACGTTTCAAGTCTTTAGAAAATATATATTCTAGCACTCACTAACATAAATTCGACTTGGTATTGCTCGGCAGTTACACACTCTATTTTGCAACTAGTAATATTTCCTCTCTCTTAAAATGTTGTTTATTTTCTCTAAGACATCTTTCAATTTAACAATGTAGTTTTGGATGCCTGTTTACCATGTACTGCTATATGTTATAAAGATAGTTAAATATCTATACATATATAATATTCTCGTCTTCAGTACATAGCTAATCAATTCCTGAGAAGCATGCATTCTGAGTTAATATTCTGGTCTTTCATTACTGTTTGGTATGAGTTCTTTTATTTTATTTTCTGACTATACTTTTTATATTGTTCCCCACTAAACATAAGAAATTGGTTATCGATGAATTTAATCAGGTGATCAGAAGAATGTACTGCAATGCTTCTAAAATCGACCATATCCAGGTATACTTTGAATGGCATAAGAAAAAAATAATCAAATTTTTCGACACCCCTAAATTTAGAAATTACGCAAAGTCGCATTGGAACGCATAAAAAGATACAAAAATTAATTCAGTGCGTATGACTACAAATATCGATAAATTAGATTTTGGCCACGGGGGTTCCATCAGATCGATCATCTTCTGAAAGTCGCTGAGGTATTTTGGGCTTATATTGGGATTTGGGGTAAGAAGGGGTCTAAAATATGAAAAACAAATAAAAGAAAATAATGAAATCAAATTATGACATCTATTAAGGTTGCAAAATAAAAAATAAAAAATAACAAAAAAATATATATATATAACCTGATAACAGAATTAATTTAATCTCCGCTAACGAATTGACTGACTATTTTGAGTTAGGGATCATATTATTATTATTATTATTATTATTATTATTATTATTGCTGTTGTTGTTGTTGTTTTTTGCGCAATTTATCGAAAAGCTGCGGTAAATAAGTTCATAAGAAAGATTCGATTTTCAAGTGTTTGCACTCGACGGGGAAGATGCGAGAAAAAGCAAGTATTCTACTGAAGCCGTCTCATGCAAAGTTCCTGCAATAATTACTGACTTCATAAGTACATGAAGAATCTATATATGCAAATATCGATCTTTGTTTCTCTATGCCTCTCACATTTACCAATATTTTTTTAATGATTTGTTCATATTTATATATTTATCTACCTATCGAACTGTTTATCTATTAATATCAACCTACTTAACTTTCCAACTATGTATCTGAGTCCCCGTTGATCGATTATATGTTTATCAATCTGTTTGTATACCTGTATGAAAATTTACTTCGCATTCTTTCTCAATACCAGTGAACTTCAAAGAGAACATATTGATCTAAATATGAGTTTAGAAGGAAAAAACCTGCTGTATATGGAATGATGTATTTTAGTGAGTAACTGTAACACAGGTTTAAATATGGACGACACAAAGTTTTGTTCTGTTCTTAGACATAAAATTAAGTACGGGTAAAATTTTAAATATATGTATATATTCGACTAATCCATATAGACATCTATCTATCTATCTATCTATCTATCTAAATATCATTCTCGGGGTGCATTTGTGTGGGTTTAATTATGCTCATTTATACATAATACATATGCACTTCCATTATATATATATATATATATATATATATATATATATATTATGGTATCCGTCTGTCTCGGGATACAATGGAGTTCTTCGCTTCAGATCAATCTGTTGTTGAGTCTCAACGTCTGCTGTGATTCTACAGGCCTATTCTGTTTCGGCAGGTCCTACTGCAGTTGCGACAGGTGTCAGTGGCTACTGGTTCTAAGAGCCTTATTGCAGCCCACTTCCGTTTGCGTTCTCTCCTCTCTTTCCACTAATGGGCTCTTTTCTCTTCACCTCTCTTGGTGCATTCCTTCACAGCACTTTTCTATCTATTGCGGTTTTCAGCCACTGACTCCCAACCTGCTGGGTCGATGCCACCTGACCAGATATCTCGCTTGCAGACACTCTTGTAGCGTAGGACATGTCTTTCTGCAGGTCTCTCTCTGGTGCTGAGTTCGCCAAATAGAACTACCTTGGGAATCATCCTATCGTACATTTACCAGTTGTGGCCAAGCGACCGAAGTCGACGCTGGGTGAGCAGAGCGAACATGCTTGGAATGTACACCTGATCAAGTTTGCTCTTATTTGAGACAGGGTACACCAGGTGATTCCTAGTATTTTCATAAGGTGACGCAGGTGGAAGGGTGCTAACCTGTGCTTTTGGCGGGAGTAGAAGGTCTATGATTGGCTGCCTCAGAGCAGTGTGCTAAGGACGCAGATCCGGTACACCATCAACGTTAGCGTCTCGTTGTCCCAGACCCTCTTTCTCAAGCAAGTCATGACTGTTGCTGCCTTAACAATGCGTTTGTGGATTTCGGCGTGCAGAGAGAGGTTGCTGAAAATGATGGAGCCGAGGTATGCGAGGTACTAGACGACCTCGTGGGGATATTCGCCAATTGTGATGTTTGGGGTACTGCTTACATCTTAGCCCATGATGTTATTTTTTAGGCTGATGTTCAAGTCGAATTCTCTGCATGCATTCCCGAAGCAGCTGATGAGTCGGTGCAATGCTTCTCCAGAGTGTGCTGTCAATGCTGCATGATGATTAAATAAAGAGCATTTCGATTATGCATCCCTGCCATTTTTTGGTCTTAGCTCAGAGGCGTGCATGATTAAAGAAGCTTCTGTCGCTTCTGGCATGGAAGTACATTCTATCTTCTGACTATCTGAAAGCCTAGGACAACAGCAGAGGGAAATGATATCGAAGAGTATCGGAAAAAATCCGCACCTCAGAAGGATGCAACGAATAGCCGTCATATTTTACGGTGTCCTGCATGTCTTCATGAAAAGAAGTGATCATCTTCAGGAGCTTAGGGGGACATTTAATCTTCTGCAGCAAAGTGAATAATCTTTTCTATTGACAAGGGCTCAAGCATTGCTCAGTTTGATGAATGCTATATACAGAGGTCTCCACTGTTCATGCCATTTCTCCTGGAGCTCTCGTAGGGAGAAGATCATTTCGATGGGTGATCTTCCAGCTCTAAACCCACACATTGCCCCGGTGTATACGCTCTCTACAAGCGGGTTGAGGAGAACACGAACGAAAGCCTTTACAACAATATTGACAAGGGGTAATCCATAAGAGATTTTGCAGTTGCAGTGTCACTCTTGTTCTTGTATAAAGTGACGCTATTTGCCTCGATAATCTCTTTGGTACTGATCCTTTTTCCCAGCACTGTTGCAGCAGCTGGTGCAGGTAGTAAAATAGAGTAGTCTTCCTTCCTACCTTGATGATTTTAGATGGATTGCCGTAATTTCCTGGAGTTTGCCGCGGGCTTTGTTCAGTTATACTACGTAGCGTAGAATGTTTAGCTCTTTCTTGACAGGAGGCTGATGTTTCTCTCAGCAGCTTCACCTGTGTCTACGTTCTGTTTTGAGTAGAGATCTTGGTAATGTTTAGCCCACTTTTTCATCGGTCTGATATGATGTCACCGGCTGTTGTTTTAATGGGAAACGATCTTGTTTATACTTGAGCCGATGACTTTCTTCACGCCGTCTTACATGCCACGAATGTTACCGCAGTCAACAGAGAGCTGGATACTCATAGAGAGTTAGAGCCAAGAGTCATTTTTACAGCGCTGAGCTAATAGATCTTGGCTGCCAGAACTGCCTGACAGAAGTCATTTTGACATCCTCTGTAGATTTAGTTTTTTGAGTCTAAACCCATATAGCATTTTTGTTTTACCCCGGAGATACCCACAAAGCAGTGTAACCATAATCCTATGGTCGGGTTTTACGTTGCCTTTGAGCTTCACCTCGGAACTGGCCGGTTACTTGCGTCGAGGAGGTTTATGCGCTCAGTTGTGCCGTGAGATCACACTACTACCTCACATGGTTTACTTCGCCATCCGAAGCGGTTTCCGGGAAATTAGCACTTGGAGAAAACATGTGAGAGATTTAGTAAATGGCTGAGGACCAATGATGCTGTTCACCCTAGCAGGCAGGATGCCGCTTGCCGAATGTGTAAGGTATTAACTCTACCCAGAGCCCCGTAAACAAAGTAAATAGTAAGAACAAACGTGATTGGAATTCAGAGAATTAAAGGCTGGTAAAATAAAATAAAAATGTTGTTGCTAGCATCATTAGTCTTATTAACGAAAGTAATTGTCAATAAATGATTAATGGAAAAGAAAAAAATAACATTCGTTTAATACATTTTATCATACTGAAAAATATTAAAATGATAATATTAGTAAGGATTTTGCTCTTTTCATATTAAATTTAAGAGAAAAAATTTAAAAAAATAAAACATTTTACTTATAGATCATAGATTACACACACACACACACACACACACACATACACACATATATATATATATATATATATATTGTAATTTGGTTGCAATCTCATTTTATGCACGTCTTATTCCAAATGACAGAAAAAGTTACTATCACTAAGTTTATTACATAAATTTTTCTGCGTTTTTGTGAATGTTGTTCGTTTCAGAACTCAGATTATCTAGAAATTGTTCAATATGTTGTTTTCCAAATAATTCTGGTTATACTTTTAGCCATTATCTAGTTAAACTTGTTTTACGTTTAACTGAATATATGTGAAATGACCTAAACGTGTTTGGAATTTAACATACACACGACACTATATACGTAAACTTTACACATATCTTTCGAAAAGTAAAATAAAATTCATTCTTGATAATATCTAAATGTATAGCTGAAAGCGCTCGAAAGTACAAAACTTTTAGACAATTCTTATATTTCGATTTATGAAAATAAAATTCATCAGAACTCATGAAAATTATAAAAAATTATTGATAATACATTGTGTCATTTTTGATCAAGCGTATATATATATATATATATATATATATATATATATATATATATATATATATATATATATATATAAAGCACTCATACAAATGCCAGATAAAGCACTTTTTATTGATTTACTGTCACAGGTGAAGAAATCTTAGGTGATAAGCAAGCCAAATATGTTTGTTTCATGAAACAAAAGGCATTGTAAGAAATAACAAACTAGCCTTAGCTTCGACGTCAGCTTTATCGGTCGCACTTAATGTATGGGCAGACCCCGCGGCCTGAAACTACAATGATCTGTGCATTCCTTATCATTGTATCTCGATGCCGAGACAATAGTTTCTACAGCACGTTCAGTCTAGCGTGCACCTTGCACGTTTTATACAAACTAACAGAATAGCCTAGAATTTCAACGAAAACTAACGTGAGATACCAATTTGTCAGGAACGTGTGCCAAAATACTTTTGTGTTATAGCGTTTTCTTTAGCAAATGTTGCAACAATTCCAATTCTTTATCAGAGAAAACGGTAGCATTAACAAAGAGTTCTAAACTTCCAGTGAGTATGTCCTCTGGTTTTCAGAAAGATGGTACACGGAAGTGCAATGGTAGAAACTCTTTCCTTGTATGTTGAAATAAAATGAGCATCGTTTCGTTGAAAGGACGACGCGTTACCAAGTTAAATATCCTCTATTCATAGTTTTATTTGGCAAGGTGATAAAATATTGAGACAGAAAAATCAAATAAATTTTGCGGATAGATAATAATAAATACAACAGAGCCCACAATCAAATCCTTGGCAGTTTTGTCACATTTCTAAAGTAATATATGAACTTTGATGGTAGATTTAAGAATATTGGATTTAGTCTAAATTCATTCTAACTCCAGAAATCATTTGCATTTGGAGTACTGCTGCCATTTATGGTCATGTGCCCCTTCCGTTCTCCTCAGTGTTCTTGACAAGCTCCAAAGGAGAGTCTGTAATGTGATAGGTACTGATCTGGTGGCTCGACTGCAGCCACTTCCCCATCGTCGAAATGTGGCCTCCATTTGTCTGTTCTATAAATACTTTCATGGCTTCTGTTCAGACAAACTTAAGTCACTGATGCCTCCTCAACAGGTGTTTACTCATGCAACCAGACTGACAACTGGGTCCCACCCATTCACAGTCAGGTTAGCCAAATGCAGACGACAATTCTACTCCTGCAGCTTCTTCTCTCGCACTTCCCGCCTGTGGAACTCATTCCCGTATTCTTGCCTTCCTGACGGCTACAACCTCCAGAAATTTAAATGCAAAGTTAATACTCATCTACTAAGCACTGGACTCTAGCTCTCTCCCCACCCCTGTATAACCTTCCCTTTCTCTCCTACTATGTATCTGTCATCGCACCTGTTTTCTCAGCTTTCTATTGTTCCTTCCTAACTAGTTTGTACTCCTCACTCTTTTCTAATTAATCTTTTTACATTTATGTAACCCCCTGCACATCAGTGGCATTTCCGCCTTGCTCGGGGTGAAATGATTAAAAAAAAAAATCACACTAACCTGTATCATCTCTCTCATGCTCCTTGCTCCGTCACTCCACTCTCATCAGTATTCTCATCCTTCTCTTACTCACTTCCTGTCACCCCCTATAACCTGTCACTCTTTCTCAAAACTTTCATCCTATGTAACCCCTTGCAAAAAAGTGGCAATAAAATGCCTTGCTTGGGGCTATATGATTATATATATATAAAAAAAAACCCTGCACAGATATATATTCATTGTAAGATGATCAGTTCTTGGTATTGGTTTGTCCGATAAATCTTGCTAGGAATGTCTTATATTGTTTTTGTAAAGAAGGATTTTAGTAAGAGTAACATATAACATTTTACTTATCACCAAGATTCCCGTATATGAGATTTAGGGACCATAGAACAAAAAATACAGTCATATTACTATACATCTGTACCATATTCAGCCAGCAGTTTTGAGTGTGAGATTTCAACTTTGATTGATGGAAAAAAAAAAACGCCCGAAAAAACATTTTTTCTTTTTATCTAATTTTCAAATATTAAAGTAATTTAAATCAGTTTGGGAAGAATATTAGAAGAATCAAAAACATAAACTAACAATAAACTATCTGCATATAGATAAGAAATGAGTTCAACAGATATGTAAAATAAAAAACACGGATGCGGCTTCTCAACAGACTTCTTCAACCGATCAGTAAGTCAGTTAATTGCTATACGTGATATACTTTTTCCAATCATGTCTCTTTTAAGACATGACTGATTAGGCTGAATGTTTTCTCGCAACAGATTGTCATTACTTCTTCTGGTATATAGGTTATTAACTAACGCTATAAAACCCAAATTGTCCTGCTATTAAAACCTATAGCTGGAGGAAGAGATTTATTAATACTTTTTCCAAGGTTATTTGTGCGTAAGTGACTGAAAGAAATTCGATTGAAATTTGAACTCGGAAATCTATGTTTCCTTTCCGAACCGGTGTCTATTGCACCACAGCCCACATCATTACACCATCACATTTATCCTATACGTTCAACTTATACAGCGATCTAATTTATAGAGAAGTTTGAGTTTGAGTTTTGTTTAACGGCATATCAACTTCTGTGGGATATTTAATACCAAAAAGGTCAGGAGGGGTAAGGTACCTTTTAATGTTAAGTCATAGTGTGAAGGTTGATTTAGTCAGATTTTAATGACAGTTTGTTTTTATTATTTTTTATTTTAAATGTGAAAATATCTTCTAGATTTGTATTCAAAAATGTTTTGCTGAGAATAATTTTTTTTTTCATAAATTTGTTAGGGTAATATTTTTTTCTTCAAAAATGTATGGTTGGTAATATTTTTGCTTAAAAATGTATATTTGTCTATAAAAAAGTTTGTCTTTATGCATATATTTCTATAAAGTGTATTTTTATACTTTCATAGTATTGTGACATCAGTTAACTATTTGCCCATAGCTAGGAACCCTAACAGGTGCTACCACTCCAATTCAGGGTAAACCCTGGGGAAAAGCGCAATTAAGAGGTGGTTCCATGCTTCTCACAACCTCCTCATTTTTCTGCCAGATGCAGTTTACCGTCATGCCCACGACCCATAGGGAAGCGACCACAATATTAACAACATAACATATTCAGATGACATAGTGTTGATTGCAGACAGAGAAAGAGAATTACAATCTTCTACAAAAGGTAGTGAATGAAAGGGAGTAGAAAGGATTAATAATAACTTGTAAGAATATATAAAACGTGGTTGTTAGCAAAAAGATGAGCTCAAACTGCAAATTAAAAATCATAGGTACGAATATCAAGAAAATACGCAATTTTAATATCTGGGTTGGTGACAGAGGATATAAAACGTGGCACTGAAACCAAAGATACACAGGATAGCCAAACATGCCTTCCAAAGTCTTAGCAGATAATTCACTCAGTTAAGTGTCACATGTAATACACGCTTGGCGATTATGTCTCGAAAGAGACATAACTGACTGGGCAGAAGATTATCTCGCAGTAGGTTGCCATTATATTTTACGGACGACTGGTTGCCAGCCAAAGCTATAGAACTCAATCTGTAATGTTATTTAACCGATAACTGGAGGTAAGAGACGAATTAACACCTTTTCCAAGGTTATTAGCTGGTAAGTAAATGCAAGGAATTCAACTGAAATTCGAACTCGGCTTACCAATGTCTCGATCCGGGGTGATATCTACTGCACCACAGCGCACAGCCAGCAAATAATTAAGAGACAGTAAAACTTCATTAGAAAAATAAATGAGAATACTGAACTGTTACGCAATATCCGTTCTCCTAGATGGCAGTGAATGTTAGACATTCTTCTCAAAAATGAAGAAAGTTTGAAACAGCCGAAATGTGGATATGTTCAGTATATCATGAACCAAACCAACGAGTAACGTTAAGTTGTTTTTACAGAAAATTAAATTTATTTTTTGAAAATGAAATAAAAATAAATTGAATGGGGTTGAGAGATGTAATTGTTACTGATGTATATATATATATATATATATATATATATGTGTGTGTGTGTATGTGTGCGTGTTCTTTTAAACTCATTAATCTTATTCTTCATTTCTGTTCTAAAATACAAATTATCTAGTATAAATTTGTGATTTTCCACAAGTGATATCAATATAAGACGATATAAGGTATTGATTTCAATATAAGACGTTTAAAATACAGAAAGCAGATCCTTTTTGGTTTCTTATGCTGCTACCATTAACTTGGATACAGGCATTGGCATTATGACCACAGAACATAATTTTCGTGATAGAGAGTTGCTGGTCCTATTTTCGGAGAAGGTATTGATGGGGTATATATAATAAACAACAGGTAGGAAAATTTATCTTTAATCAGACGTTTAACTATATTGAACTTCTTCAGAAACTTCTTACAGTTAAGCTTCTTCAGATATCTTTATAGATTTTTAAAGACATTTTCAAACAAAAACTATGCAGAAGCTTTTTAAAGTGAAGTATCTTAGATTAAAGACATATTTTTCTACCTGTTTTTTTTTAATATTGTATGCATCTTGTCTGGATTTCACTCCATATATTCAACACAAAAATGCACCAGCCACGCACATACACACAGACATATTTTTATTTAATCATTTCACCCCAAGCAAGACATTCCACTGCCACTATTGCGCATGGGGCTACATAGGAGAAGGTAAAGAGAAGCAGTGGTTAGACATAGGGAATGTCAGGAGGAAAGTGATAGATGGGTAAGGATACCGAGGATGAGGGTTGGGCAGATGGGAAGAGTGTTTGATAGAATGGGAGCAAGTTAGTGTGTTAGGAGGTGTCTATTGACCTTACATTTAAAATCCTGGAGATTGTAGCCGTCGGGGAAGTAATCGTGTGGAAGGCAATTCCACAGTCGGGAAGTGTGAGGAAAGAAACTGTTGGAGTAGAAGTTACGGCTGCATTTTATCGGTTTCACTGTAGAAGGGTGGGATCTAGTTGCTAATCTAGTATCTTGTGCAAATTCGTATCTAGGGCGCACCAGTGATCTAAGTTCATCGGAGCAGAAGCCGTGAAAGTATTTATAGAAGAGATACAGGGAAGCCACGTCGCGCCTGTGGGAGAGAGACTGCAGGCGGACTGCCAAGTCGGTGTCTATCACATTACAGACCCTCCTCTGTACCTTATCGAGAATCCCGAGGAGAATAGCAGTGGCACCCGACCAGATATGGCAGCAGTGTGCTTTTTTACGTGTGTGTGTGTGTGTGTGTGTGTGTGTGTGTGTGTGTGTGTGTGTGTGTGTGTGTGTGTGTGCTTAAGAAGGTTTTGATGCGATACTTGTGTTTTGAGTGGACAACGTAGCTGCGGATTTGAGATATTTAATAATGTGTATGTGACGTTATTTGCTCCATCGTGAATACCCTTAAAATAATTTTAGTGTGTATTAGAGAATAATGTGGAATAAAGAATAAATTCTTTACTGTTCTGTATATATATATATATATATATATATATATATTGGACATTAAGATCAACGCATAGCGGCTAGATTTTCATGCCAACTTAAGTGGAATCTTCGTTAATCATAAAGCCGAATGTCGCCGCTTGGTTTTGTCCTGAATGTCTAGTTTTATATTTATGTACACCTCCCCCCTGATAATGTGCACGTAAACATAGCATACAATAGAAATGCATTATAATCACTCAAACACGCCCCCCCCACACACACTCATATATATATATATATATATATATATATATATATATATATATATACACAATATTGTATTATCTCTTTACGAATTTATTACTACTTTTATTGTTTTCTCTACTGTTGAGTATGTCTTCTAATACGAAGCGACATTGAATATATTGTCAGTAACATCCTTTTAAGGCAATACGTATGTACTTCTAGAGTTCTCTGTGAAATGCATGTCCCACAATACAAGTATCCACTTTAGAGAAAAGTGTTATTTCTTAATTGACAATTTCTGAGGAGGTGACGCTTCTATTGACATTATCTTTTACGTGCCATTTTCTTTTCGCACATGGCCGATAATACTTGATATCATCTTGAATTCTGTTGTTTTAAGTAACTCGTAAATCCTTTTAATATTTCTCCTGGACTTTAATTTGATCTTTACTCAAATCCGTCATTTCTGCTACTTGATGTGTAATGTGAGATGCTGTTTTTCCTGTTTCCCTGTGTTCTTTCTCCATTATGCTTCTAATATATTTCAGCTGTCTCTTTATAATTGATATGCTTTCTTTTATAGTTTTGCTTCCTTGTTAATATATTGTTTTTCTGGCATGAGTTTCGGTCTTACTTATTGAACTCATCAATCGATTGAACATTCATTGTTTTTCTGTAAATTATGAACAATTTCAAGGTTATTTAAAGAAAAAAATATTAGTATATTTTAATAATTTTTTAGTTAATCATTTAGAGATACAAGTATTAATAATAATGCAGTGATACAAGTGGTTTTACTTAATCTATAGCTGGATGGACGAAGAGGTAGTTGATACTTTTTAGAAAGGAAGTTACTGGGAGGTAATTTTAAACAACATAACTGAAATTAGAACTCGGTTCTCTGATTATCTATTTAGTACCAATATCCTTTACACCACCTTAACATCCACGCTTGCATCACCTGGTATTCCCAAGCTGTCACCAATCAAAGCAGTGACCGGTTTCCATGTTATTTAAATTCACTGATAATACGGGAACCGCTTTTTAATCATTCAGTCAGTTAAGTGTCAAACGTGATACAGGCATAGGCTATAATATCTCGAAAGAGTCATGACTGACTTTGTAGAGGATTATTCCGCAGTAGATTGCCATTGTTTTTTGTGGTAGACTGGATGACATCCAAGGCTATAGAACCCAAATTGTTCTGGTATTTAATCCATAACTGGAGGAATGAGATGGATTACTACCTTTCTCAAGTGTATTTGCGCGTTAAGTGAATGCATGTAATTCCACTGGGATTCGATCTCGGATTCTCGTCCCAAGCCGATATCCACTGGACTAAAATCTGTAATTGATAGAGTAGTGATATAATGCTATGTTATAATTACTTACCACTAATTTTAATATGACGTGATATCACTACTCACTACATAGCCAAGTTCTTTTTTAATAATGTATGGACAATGTAATTTGAAAATTTCAGCTCTTTTAATAGATATCGGGTAGAAATTAACAGTCATGTTCAAATTCCTGTCGATATCATTATATTCATACATGAGCAAAAATACATGAAAAGCATGAATCCCTCTCCTCCTAGCATGGGTTAAATATAAGAAGCGGTAGTGTTCTTCAGTATTGTTTGGCAAGCATTCTAGAAGAAAGAAAACTCTTAATTAAAAACAGAAGAAGGATTGTTAGAAAAATATGAGGATACTTTGCATCAATGTGCATCTGGCCCTTCCGAAAAATGTGATTGCTTCTATAGAAGACTTCACCTCTGTAATAATATGTAGAGTTAATTTGGATGTTTTGTTCGAAGAAAAAAAGTCGATGGACACTCACGCGTCGAAAACTACCAGAGGGACTATCCTATATTATACATATTGTGGAAAAGTGGTTAATAGCAAACATACTTAATTTATTTTAGTTATCCCTGCAAGCGCTTTCGGTAGGCAACCCTGAGGCCACACCTTGTTGCAGCCCTAACCAGTTTCCCTCCCAGCACAGATCGCGGATAATGACCGCCTGTATCCTCAAATCTAGGTCCCTTTCTATAAACAAAAACATATGACGAAATAAATCAGAAACGACACTAAACTAGTTAAAATCAAACCACCTAAACCCATTAACCTTCCTTTCACTAATATCCGAGGCATTCGTATTAACTTTCCTAGTGTAGAAGCGTTCCTGCATGAAAAGTCCCCTGACATCCTTGCGCTCTGCAAAGCTAACCTCAACTCTTAAGGAAGGATTACACTGTCCACATGCATGGGCTGGGTGTCTACGTCAGCGAACTCATCCCCATAGCTAGGGTGACTTCAATCGAATCTACTGACCACCAATATATATGTTTACGCCTGTCTCTCCTCAGTTCGGGTAGTTACCTATTCTTTCTTTACCGTTCTCCCTCATCTCCTGACTGCTCCCTACTAGATAGCATTGCTGACGACATAGATAAGGCTATTTCCTATCACCCATTTGCGCACATATTTGTATTCGGAGACCTCAACGCCCATCACTCTGAGTGGCTAGAAAACGCTGTTACTGATCCAGCGGGCATTCACGCCATGATCTTCGCTATTTCCCAATCCCTTACACAAGTGGTGGACTTCCCCAATCACTTCCCAAGCACTCCCTCGGGTCATTCCTCACTACTAGATATATGTTTCACCTCTGCGCTTGACGCCTGTCAAGTCTCGCAGCTTTTCCCTCTCGGCAACTCCGACCACGCTGTTGTCTCTCTCAGTATTTCTCACTCTCACTCCCCCCAGGTACCCCCTACCTATAGGACCTCCGACCTATACCAAAAAGCTGACCAAGATGCCTTTCGCGATATCCTCTGCGACGTCCATTGGGGAAAGGTGTTCGATCTATCAGCTGATGACTGTGCCTCTGAGGTCTCGTCATGGTTGAAAGCTGGCATTGATGCCTTCATAGCCACCAGGAAGTATTGCCTAAAACCTCATTCCTCTCCGTGGTTCTCTCCTGCATGCTCAGCCGCCATTGCCCACAGAAACTATTACTTCCGTCTATTCCGGAGACAGTCATCTGATCACAATAGGCGCCTGTTCAGGTCTGCTCGCAATGAGTGCAGGAGAACCCTAAATGACGCCAAACGGTTGTTTGCTGAGCGAATGCGACAGCGCATAACTGACCGCAAGTTTTACTCCAAGGACTATTGGAGGATTTGCAAACGAGTGCTGAACAATAGAAAATCCTCAATACCTCCTTTAATCCATGAATTTGAGGATCTCACGTCATCTACGTGCAAAGCTGAGTATGTTTTTTCCGCCTGAATCCATCCTTCATATATACAAGTCAACCATCCGTCCGTGCATTGAGTACTGCTGCCATTTATGGTCTGGCACCCCTACCGTTCTCCTCAGTGTTCTCGACAGGCTCCAAAGGAGAGTCACTGGTGTCTCCTCGACAGGTGTTCACTCGTGCAACCAGACTGGCAACTGGGTCCCACCAATTCAAAGTCAGGTTAGACAATTCTACTCCTGCAGCTTCTGCTCTCGTACTTCCCGCCTGTGGAACTCTCTCCCATATTCTTGCTTTCCTGACGGCTACAACCTCCAGGAATTTAAATGCAATGTCAATACTCATCTATTAACAACTGCTAGCTCTCTCCCCGCCCCCATATATCCTTCCCTTTCTCTCCACCTATGTATCTGTCATCGCACCTGCATTCTCAGCTTTCTATTGCTCCTTTCTAACTAGTTTGTACTCCACACTCTTTTCTAATTAATCTTTTTACATTTATGTAGCCCTCCTGCAAATCAGTGGCGTTTCCGTCTTGCTCGGGGTGAAATGATTTTAAAAAAGTACAAAAATAGGAATCAAAATACTGTGGGGAATATATATATATATCATAATGTTTTCACAAAATTTCGAAGTCGGTATGACTGAAGCAACACTCCTCAATCAAGCTCTCCTGATATTTAACCATACCTGGTTCAGAAGGGTCAGTTAATAACTTTCTTACCGGTATTTGCGCGTAAAACAATGCAACTGGAATTTGAACTCGTTCAACATCCACTGCACCACACTGCCCATATTTTCAGACGTAATCATTGAAATGAAATTGACGAAAAGTCTTCATAATTAAAACTCATATTCGGCTTACTTTTGCTTGTTAGCTAGTTTGATATGGAGATATATTTGATGAAGTTTAATCGACAAATTTTAAATATATTTTTGAACAGAAAAATAAAATTAAAATGAATGGGGTTGACAGAAGAAATTGTTACTGATATATATATATATATATATATATATATATATATATATATATATATATATATATATATATATTTCTTGTTTAAACTCATTAATCTCATTCTTCATTTCTGTTCTCAAATACAAAATAAGTGAATTAAACATACAGAGTTCGAAGTATCTACTTTTTAAAAGTTCTTAAAACAAAGTAGATCAAATTATTATTGTTATAATAATTTTGGAAGCCGTTATAATAAAATATTTTACATGCCTATACAAAAGCTTTCATGTTTCAATACTATGAATTGTACTTCATCAGGCAATGATAGGTAACTGGTGAAAAAATGAATTTTATAGCAATTTCTAAATAAAAACTAATTTTTATAGAGATTTCCATAAAAAGCATTTTATCACCAATTACCAACCATCGCCTAACGAATACATATCATAGTAGTGATATATGAAACCTTTTGTGCAGTGATGTAAAATGTATTTATAATAATAATAATAATAATAATACTAATAATAATAATAATAATAATATATTAAATTAAGGTACAATTAAATAACAATTATTAGTCCAGTTAACATGCAAAAAGATTATGAAAAATTGAATCATACGTATCGACTGCAAACGATGTATATATCACAGGTTCACGTTCTGACGCGTATTCACCATTCATATATCTCCTGGCTCGCAATTTGCCAAAGAATATAGTTGCATTAGCTCTTGAATATAGCCAGAAGAATATGGGAGACGGCCAAGTGCCAAATGCCTCATTGCTTACTGGGCGATTTTCATTGTCATTTGAAAAGAAAGAAGTCCACGCTTCTGAAGATGCATCATTTGCAATGAAGCCTTTCGCCAGCGTGGCCAATTACTGACCGTTGGCTCAGTGTGAACGACCTGTCAGTTATTCTTGAGTCGGGTCGAAAAGTAATGGTGTTGGCAGTCGTGCTTAATAGGCTGACAGATTCTAGGAGATGCTTGCATATTAGAGAGATCATTTGCTGTTAAAGCATCATTTTAGCAAATAAATTCTTTCGATATTTGTACAATAAATTTGCACAGAACTAGTCTTAAACATACTGTTATATTCACACGCAAAGACAAAAACATATACGCGTGCACAAACACATGCTCACATATATATGGATGAAACTATGGATGGCTTTTATATTGTTCAACGCCTAAAAATGGGGATAATATCAGAATGTTTGAAAAACGATAAAAGATTGATTAAATCATCCTTGGCAGCCGTATTAAAAGAAAGGTTGCTACCCAAAATTGTATATATATATATATATATATATATATATGTGTGTGTGTGTGTGTGTGTGTGTGTGTGTGTGTGTGTGTGTGTGTGTGTGTGTGTGTGTGTGTGTGTATAGGGCATTTGGCTAACATTACATCTTTTATACTCATTTAAAATGACACGCAAGTTATTATATGTAATTTTGTAAGTAATATTCATGTGATCTTATAATTTTTTTTTTTTTTGAGGATATTTTTTTTTGAGAAAATTGTCCAAAAGTGTTGTTTATTCGATCGCTTACGGCTATACTTTTAGCCGTTATGGAGGGTAGATTTTATTTTACGTGTAATAGAATGTATGTAATGTTATGTATACTTGTAGATTAGTGTATATGTTTTCTGTTCCGAATAAGGTAAGTACGTTATTAGCGTCTTCGTAGTTGTTATCACTGGGTATGTTTTTTCTTTTATATTAATAATACTTACAATATATATACATATACTTCAAAATCGTGACTTAGTGGCCGCTATGTTTCTCTCTCTCTCTTTCTCTCTCTCTCTATATATATATCTATCTATCTATCTATATATATATATATATATATATATATATATAAGCGCCCCATATATATATATATATATATATATGCGGCGCTTTTATAGGAAGGTAGGTAGATTTGGGCAGCAATCATTTTATAATATATGTTACTTTGATATTGACTGAAAATCCACTATGGTTACTGTTGTTTTCTGAGTCCTCTCTGTGAACGGACTTGTTATTTTATTATTGGACTGTATATTTGGATTATGCAAATGAATTTTCGTTCCGTGCGCTGTTGTTTCATAACTTGCCCATTACCAATTATTCTGGTTATGCAATTACAAGTAATTCAACAGTGTTGACTTCTACTATGAATAGTCTTATTATCAACCAAAGAAAACGTATTCATTTTCTCTGATACGAACAAGAATTCCTTTTTCTCAATGATTTTGTCATTAATGTTTATATTTATTGCGTTTGACTGCTTAATAAAAAGATTCAGTGGTAATTATTTTCTAATTGTTTTTCATTTACGTTAGAGAATAAAACGTTCATTTAATAGTTAATAAATTCTCTATAAACTTTCTCTATCTTTTACACTTACTCTTCGCTGTTCACAGGTAATAATGACACTGACAGATCATAGCGCCTTAAACACCTCATAATTATTAGAAGATCATCAAATATAAGAGGAAAATGATTGATTTAATAACCTATGTAGAGTAATAAATTTTCTTTTTTTATGTGCCAGGTCCCTTAGTTTGATTGGGATTATGGCTTTCCACAACTTTCTGTCCCTTGTAGTACTCAATAATTTTTGTCTTTCTGGTATTTCTCCTAAACCTTGTTCTACCATCCATTTACTGAAAGTCACTAAGTATGTCATGCGCTGTTCTCTGTTTCTCTTCCCTTTCATCTGTCCTGCGACTAATAGATTTGCCATGCCTTCCAACCTCATTATTTACTCTAAGATACTCACCTCCGGATGTTAACAATAATTGCCCTTTTTATTTCGACTTTCTCTAAATTTTATGGTATGCTCAGCATCCTTCTGTAGAATCAGGTTTTTTTCTTCAAATATCTTCATCCTTGACGAGATGGTCTAGCACGCTCTACCAAACAGGACTAATATCTCATAACATTTTAGTTCCCTTTTCGTTGTTGCTAACAAAATTATTCAAATTCTTTGGTCTTTTCAGATTTTTCTTTTTTCAGTCAGCCTTTTAATTGTCATACTTTTCAAACGTTTTGCCGTTTATGCCTTTTTCGGGACATGACTGACAAGACAGAAATTTTTCCAGCAGTATGTTGCCATTACTTTCTGCGGTTGAGCAGTTGCCATCCAACGCCATAAAACACAATTTGTCCGGTGAAAACATAGGTTATTTGAACATCGATTATCATAATTTTGAATGTTCCAAAATAATATAAAAGGACCATGAATTTTCAATTTCCAAAGCGGTAAACAATATGTATTCGCTTATTTGTTGATTACTCTGGTCATTTGAATTTGTTCCGTTTAGTTATGCACAAATACACTAGGAAAAAGTATTAATCTATCTATTTTCCTCCAACTATAGATTGAATAGAAGCTCTTCTCGCTCAAGTCATTTTCGACCAGACAACTTAGTTTTTTAATCTATAGTTGGGGCGGAAACACAGATATTTGTATTATATTAAATTCACAATGCCAGAATTTGAGTTTGTCTTTCATATTCGAATGCTATTTAGGCTTGTTAGAGAGAAGAGATGAATTCGTTGCTTATATGTACGAGCATGAAAGCAACGATGACAATAGAGTCAGTCAGTTAAGTACCATTTATGGTGCACGGATCGGCGATCATGTCTCGAAAGAGACATTACTGACCAGTCAGAATATTTTTCCGCATTGCGGTAGACTGGTTACCAGGCTATAAAACCAAATCTGTCCTGTTATTTCGCCCATAGCTGAAGGGAAGAGATGGATTACTACCTTTCCCAAAGATATTTGCGCATAAGTGAATGCAACGTATTCAACTGAAATTCGAACTCGTTTCTCCGATCTCTCGTTCCAAGTCGATATCCACTGCACCACAACGCACATCCAATAATAATAAACTAGACATAAATCGTGAATATATTCTACATTGTATTGTCTTAAATATTTTAGCTATTTTATATTCGGACTGTTGTCGTAGTCTTTGTTTTTATCACAACGTTTCGAAACTTTTTCCCTATGGCATTTTTCTAGTGTATATTGGTCTATGTGACAAACGGGAATTCCGAATTGAACCCTTTATTTAATCTACTAGTGTAGACTTTTTTCTTTCAATTCTCATGTCTAGAGATATAGTTAAATAGTAATAATTAAAATAAGAACGAAATGAAACCCTTAGATAACAGTTTAATTTCAGGATACACTATAGGTTACCTAGTACGATATATACCAGAGATTGATCGGAGGGCAAAACAATCGAAACGTGATAAAAATAATAAATATTAAGCAAAATAGTCCGAATATAAATAGGGAAAATGAAGGTTTTCTATTCTTAGCTAATAAAAAAAATTCTTCTGAGTTGATATAATTGGAAATTATATATTTAATAACTCATATTAAAAAAAAATGAAATAATAAAAGGGCTGTACATAATATACCATTATGTTTAACTGAATTAATAAACTGATATGATAATAGGAGAATACTGAATATTAAATAGATGATCTATTATATATTGTTAATATGTTTAAAAAATATTCTCCATTGAATGTCGGCATATTAATATAACAGTAAATATACTTAATATTTCATCTATCGTCTAATAATATGGATCTAACAAAATATTTCTGAATTGCTTTTACGGAAGGGAAAAATATTTTACAGCATTTCTTATTCTATGTGCGTCAATATCCTATTAAAAACATGGGCGCTCATAGCTCTCCATAACTGTTTACATGTCTTTGGGAGCTTTTCTTTTTTTCTATCTATCCTAATCCCTGTTCTGACATCCATTTACACGGTTCACTTAAAGAGGTAATACATTCTGTTTGTTCCTGCTTTCATTATATACTGTAAGTATTAAATTCTACTCGCACTTTTTCCCCATCATGTGACTTAAAATTGCAAATGGAACTTTCTGATTATACGTAAAAGAGTCCTTGATGTTTCTATTTGCCACAAAACATCGTCGTTACTAACATTACACTGGAAGAGATTCTCAGTATATTTCTGTAGAATCACTTTTAAGGAGTTTGATTTATTTCTAAGGAGATTGTCTAGAATTTACTGCCATATAGTAGAACCAATATTATATAATAATTAAACAGTATTTTTTTAAAACATTTTTTCCTTTTCGTTATTTCTTTACCTAGTTTTTAAAAGTCATATTTCGTAATTCAAATCACTTTCGGATTTCGATGTCATATTTTCTGTCATCTAGTTAAACATATTTCTTTCTTTTAATCTTATCACCCCGAGCAAGTCGCTAATGCCACTGATGTGCAGGGGGCTACATAAGTGTAAAAACATTAATTAAAAGAGAGTGAAGAGGAAGACGAACCAGTTAGAAAGGAGCAAGAGAATGATGGAAATACAGGTGCGATGACAATTGTGAAGGTGGAGAAAAAGAAAAGGATACACGGGGTGGTGAAAGAACTAGAGTCAAGTGATTAATAGATGAGTATTGACATTGCATTTAAATTCCTGGAGGTTGTAGCACTCAGGAAATCAAGAATATGGATGTGAGTTCCACAGGCGGGGAGTGCGAGAGAAGAAGCTGCAGGAGTAGAATTGTCGTCTGCATTTGGTTAATCTAACTGTAAATGGGTTGAACCCAGTTGCCAATCTGATTGCACGAGTAAACATCTGTTTCGGAGGCAACAGTGACTTAAGTTCGTTGGAGCAGAAGCCATGAAAGTATTTATAGAACACACAAAGGGAGGCCACATATCGTCGGTGGGGATGTGGCTGTAGTCGAGCCGCCAAGTCGGTACTTATCACATTACTGATTCTCCTTTGAAGCCTGTCGAGAACACTGAGATGAACAGCAGGGGCGCCTGACCATATATGGCAGCAGTATTCCATGCACGGACGAATGGTTGATTTGTATATATGCAGGATGTATTCAGGCGGGAAAAACATCCTGGCCCGACACAGTGACCCAACCTTCCCACATTTATAATTGTTTTGTAATTGTTTGATTATGGTATCTTTAATTTTTAGGCGTACATCTTGAACTGTTACCTGTTTCCATCAATTTATGTTTAGTCCGTTGTTTTCACTTTCTTTCAGTAACTTCTGTACGAATTTCCGTAGTCTCCTTCCTAATTCTGATATCAACACGATGTTATCTGAAAGGTTATTATTAATTATTTAATGGCATATAATTTCCTTAATTTACATTTAATATTACAGTAATCTTATGACAAAAGTTTGGTAATATTAAATGTAAATTGAGGACATTATTCGCCGTTAAATAAGCAAGATTTTTCTATTTGATCATAAATTGTAGCTGTAGATTGTCTCCATAGAGGACTTCCTTTTGAGGTTAACATTACATCTCTACATTTATTTCTATAGAGATGTCAGTGACTTCGATATGCATCTACTTCTTTTATGTTTCGTGTCCTTTGAAGAACGTGGGTAACCGACGTTCTAAGTAGATTTCTATTCCTTTGTACCTTGAAGTAATTATCTACGTTTTACTATTCCTCTTTATGCTTCTCCGCCATCCAGACTCACTCATTATGCGTGTTACTCTTTCCTTCATGCTGAATCCATGTTGTCATTTGCTTCACTCCTTCGGATCTTAAGGATATTTCATTGATTGTATCAACGAAATACGGTTTCCTTTTCATAATCCTTTTATTGTACGATAGGGACTTACGCGGTGGCATCGATTCTTCATATATTCTGGGACCTTATATTTTGCTATTATATCACTCTTTGGATCTCTGTTTTATATTTTCGTCGGTTGTTACTAAACTCCATCTACAGTTAGATTTATGAACCTGCTTGATTATGTGATTTTTTCCAATTCATAGTTCCGATTTTTGGGATACACACTTGCTGTACTTCTTCACTTTTTCAAATATACATTCTTTTTAAATTTTCATAAAAAGAAAAACTGAAAAATGTATAATAACGGGTTTATTGTAAATATAAAAAAATAACATAAATTAAAAAAATGTATTCATTTTTATAACTGAAATATTTTTATTGCCTTTAGATCTACAAAACTTTTCATGACACTTTCTAAACCTATTTTTTACAGTGACATTTTCTATTGAAAAATTGAGAAATAATATGAGTCACGGAAGACCGCAAGTAAGTTTTTATCAAGTTTAATTTTAAAAGATATCAAATATATTAGCTTGGCGCCATGGTGGCGTCCTCGGTATTAATAAAAACCCATCTGGTGTCCAAGTTGCCATCACCTTGTGCCGATCCTACTGATGACCACACATAGTAAAAGTGTAAGTCTTTCTTTTTTCTTAGAGTAAATTCTTTCTTTGAAATATTGTGTAACATAATAGTAACATATATTTTAAAGAGAATTTAAAACTTTTGAAACTTTCTTATATTAACTTCCACCGTTTTTAGTGGATTGATTCATATGTATTTTTACGGCTTATCAGCCGCTTTGCGAGTTACTTCAAGCTTAAAAATATTCTGGATTTTAAGAATAATTTGTTTGCAAAGTAATATTACATTATCAGTTTATTGAGAATAAAAATATTTTGTTCGCATAAAAGTATTACTATTTACTTTATAGCTGGATGGTAGGTGATGGATTCATTCCTTTCGTGAGCTTATATGCCAGTAGGGAACACTAGTGAAATTTAAACTCGGCTCAAGAATTCTCATTCTGAGAGGCTCAGTTTCACTACACGCTCATCCTTGTCTAGGAGACAGAATTGAATCTATTTTATTCGTAGCAATTCCAAATAATTTCTCCAAATATTTAACCTCTAGAATGACCCGCTGAGAGAGAATCGAGTGAGTGAAGAATTTGGTGTATTATTCTTATTTTTTACAAGTGTGTGTTAATGCCAGATGAATATATAAACGGATTTTTTTCTCTGGAAGTCAAATTTGGTCTTGTTACTGATGAAATTTAAAACACGCAACTTGTTATGTATGCGATTACTGTTTACGATATTTTGTTCTACGACCCTGTAGCAAACTAGAGATGCCTATAATACTTAAACCACCTTAAGTAAACTGTTATGATTTTCTTGTTTTCCCTAAAAGAAGTTATTAGCAAATAATAATAAAAAGAACGAAAGAAATGAACATATGTATCCGGGTGTGATAGTGTTTATTTGAATTAACTCTATAACAACCGGACTTAAAATATTCAGTTCCAGCATTTTATTTTTATTTTCAATTTTTTATCAAATATCTCTGCACCTGTTAACCTTGAAAACTGAACAACAGCGACGACTGTCTATAATTTCTTTTTATATATATATTAAGCTTTAACATTCAGTAAACAAATACATTGAACAAAAGGAAAAATGATGATGATGACCGTGATAGTGTTGCTGCTGCTGCTGATTGTAGCCCATAACAAAGCCGAATAAGGAAAGACAAAAGTGAACATTGTCATGATATCTGAGCACAAATATAGAATAAAGAAACCAATAACTAAAAAACTGACACCCATTATTGGAAAGCGCGATAAAAACAAAATAAAGGGTTGAAAAATAGATGGAACTGAAGACAAAAACGGAAGAGTATTGTTGAGTCCTAAAATAAATGGTAGATGAAGTAATTCAGCAAACATAAATAAGGATTTTTCTTTCTTTTAAGAGACATCGAACACTATCGCCTTGATTCTTCCATACTTTCATATCCGCTCCGATCGATAAGAGCCTGTCTTTATCACTAGGGTTTGCGCTGTTATTGGACCATTCAGCGAACAATTTTGTTTGAAATGTTGTACTTATTATACATGTTATTTGGCATTTCAAGGGCTCCCATAGTTATTTTATATGTATGATTCAGTAAAAACAATCATAAATTTTATTAACCCCTGCTGAATTCATAAAAAGTTTGTGGATCCATGGTGTTATTGTTAACCATATATTTAAGTATATAACAAAAGTAAAGTTTGTTGACCTAGAGATATGTTGTATGTCAGTCAGTTAAGGGCCATACGTGATACACGCTTGGGCGATCATGTCTCAAAAAAGACATGACTGAGTGGGCAGATGATTATTCCGCAGTAGGTTGCCATTACTTTTTTGCGGTAGACTGGTTGCCAACCAAGGCTAAAAACCCAGTGTATCCTGCTATTTAACCGATAACTGGAGGAGACAGATGGATTAATACCTTTCCCAAGTGTATTTGCACCTAAGTGAATGCAAGAAATTCAACTGGAATTTGAACTCAGCGACTTGTTTTCTCATTCCGAGCCGATAGCCACTGCACCACAACGCACATTCCATGTACGATTCTGTAAAAAGCATTATCTTGAATTCTATTAACACCCGCCGAATTGATCTCTCTCTCTCTCTCTCTCTCTCTCTCTCTCTCTCTCTATATATATATATATATATATATATATATATATATATATATATATATGTATATATAACGTAAGATGTGTGTTAGCACATGCGATACCCTATCTTTATCAGCTCGACCAGGGGTGATATAACGGATTCGGTGGCTATAACGGGATGGCCAGTCCTGAAGCCATTAACAGGATTTGCTACTAGGCAGGGTATGAAAATAAAATTGTTGATTGTCCCTCTTTGTACATTTTGAAAAGAACGAAATAACTGAATGTCCCAGAAACTCACGACACCCAAACTCAATAGGCATTTCATAGTTATTTTGTCTGCACGATTAGTAAAAACGATCATACATTTTATTAACATCTGCTGAATTAATCAAAGGTTTGTGGATCCATGTTGTTACTGTTAAAAATGTATTTAAGTGTATATCAAAAGTAAAGTTTGTTGACCTAGAGATATGTTGTATGTCAGTCAGTTATGTGCCATACGTGATACACGCTTGGGCGATCAAGTCTCAAAAAATATATGACTGACTGGGCAGATGATTATCCCGCAGTAGGTTACCATTATTTTGTGCGGTAGGCAGGTTGCCAACCAAGGCTAAAGAACCCAGTCTATCCTGCTATTTAACCCATAATTGGAGGGAATAGTTTTTCAAATACGCCAACGTCCTTTGCAAATCGAAGAAATTATAACTGACATGCATGATTTGAATACCAAAGTAAACAATCATAGGGATGGTGTAATATTTGGCAAATTCAGAATAGGAACTCTTAAATAAAGCATTGAAAAATGAGTCCAGTAGTGCACAGCGAATGATCAAGTAATAACGAACACATGGTTTTGAAAACATCCAATAAACATATGGACAGGGAGAAGCCCAAAAGCCGAAAAATAAACTCAGATCAAATATATAACTATGAAAGTAGATTAAGGAATGCAGTTTTTTTTTCAATGCAATATATTTCCAAGTTTTGATTGTGTGAGCAAATATCTCCCAGTGATATGTAAACTTAGATTGAAACTACGGAAACAGAAAGGGAATAAAGCAGCATCCAGAAAGCAATATGCCAGACTCTTGATTGACTCGAAGATGAAGGAAAAATATAAGGACAATGTGAAAAGCAGATTCGATGGACAAAACTAAAATAGAAAATCGAAAGGAGATGTTTAATGACATCAGCAATCGTGATAATCCCAGATGAAATTCGACAAAAAAAAAAATGAGAGACAAAATTATCGAAATGATGAAAAGGAGACAAAAAAAAATGCTAAGACAAGGAAGAGAATATGGTACACAAAACAAAAAATAAAGTACAAAAGTGGGTACGCTAAAGAGAACGAAAAATGTACAGAAATAGAAGGACTGAGTATCACAAATTAAGTAGATGAGCATAGAATTAAGAGAATCAGCAGGGAACAAAAGGTATGCCAATTAAAAGAATGCATAAAATTCAAAGATGGAATGCTGATATCAGAGAAAGAAAAATACGTCAGTAATAGAATGGGGATATCGGATAACTCTTTATGACGAAGAGAACAACCCACTATACACATAAATATCGACGAACCTGAAATATTAAAATCTCAGATTGAATATGCACTGACCAGATTTAATAGAAAAATGCAGTGGAGCCAGAATCAATTATAATACAGATAGTGGCAGCCATAGAAATAATAAATGAAATCTACAACAGCTTTTATATGCTGGAAGAATTAAGTAGATATATTTTTATTGCACTGCCTAAGAAGCCAGATGCAAACGAATATGAATTCCATCAGACAGACTAATGAACTATATAGCGAAGATTATCATCCGCGTTCAATAGAGTGGCCAGCAGTATCAGAGCGTAAATTGGATAGGATCTAAACAGGCTCGTCAAAGACACTAGAACAAGCAACGCGATATATATGCTCGTAATGTTATCAAAACTCCAATACAAATAGAGTAGAACGTGTATCTGTGTTTATATATTATATAAAGATATTCTTTTTTTTTTAAAATCGTGTGGTCCCAAGCAAGGAATTTTACTGCCACTGTTGTGCAGGGGGTAAATATTAGATAAAATAATCCGCTTAGATCTGTTAGAACTGCTCAGCAACCTGAATATATTTGGAAAGGATAATAAAATAATCAAGAACCTACACTGACTATAAATCTTCTGCATACAAATAGAAAATGAGTTCAGAAATATATGCAAAAGGAAAAAGGAATGTAAGACAAGGATATATCTTCTCAACGAATTTCTTCAACCTACGAAGTGATGTGATTCTGAAGGAATTGTAAGTCCGGCCAGAATTAATTATTGACAGCAAAATCTTAATAATCAATGATATTAAAATGACACAATGTTGTAGCTAGACGCTGAAATAAAACTCTAAAACATTCAACAGAAGGCGGTGAAGATAAGTGAGAAGAATGGACTTCCACACAGAAGGAAACAAATGCAGGTTCAAAGCGATTTAGGATTTAAACGTTGATTAAATATTATTTAGATTCTTATTAGTACTGATTTCAATCTGTTACTGCAAAAAATTCTGGATATATAAAACATACTATCACGTGTCATGAAGGTTAATAAAACGGGTCGATATTAAATTATCTTAAATATCAACTACAAACAGATAACAAAAAGAGAATAATCTACCGAGTCGACTTAAAAAAAAATTCTTTCGAAAAACAAGAAAGTTACGATATAAGAAGTCATATGAATGATGTAACTCAGAATGCAAAAGGATCTGTAATGTGATAGATTCCGACTTGGCAGCTAGGATACAGTCGCTTTCTCACCGACGCAGTGTGGCTTCCCTGTGCCTCTTTTACAAATACTTTCACGGCTTCTGCTCCTATGAACTTACCTCACTGGTACCCCCTATATACGAATTTCCTCGAACTACAAGATTAGCAACTGTGAGACCAATAAATTGTAACCGCAAATTCTACTCCATCAGCTTCTTTTCTCGCACTTCTCGCCTGTGGAATTCTCTTCCGCATACTTACTTTCCTGACAGTTACAATCTCCAAGAATTTAAATGTAAAGTCAATAGTCATCTCCTATCTCACTAACTTACATCCTCTCTCTCATTCTTTTCTACATCCACCCCACTCTCATCAGAACTCTCTTCCCTCTCTTACACTTATCCTGACATCCCCTGCAACCTCACACTCCTCACGACATCTCTCCCATGTGACCATCTGCACAACAGTGGCAGTAAAATGCCTTGCTTGAGCGACACGATTATTAAAAACAAAAAGAAATGACTCGAATATGTATAAATGAAACAAGATGACTTCGCTAGTCCGAAATATAAACAATTTGATAGTGATAACTAATCTAAAAATATCTCCGACGCATATAATCAGTGTAGATATTTCTAATTTAAGCGATACGTGTTAAAGTTCGTTCCTGGTTATGACCATCTAATAAATCCGGCAGCAATGGGGATCATTCAGGAGATTAGAGATTTTGAGCGGCACAGAACCACTACTTAACTGCTGTTGTTCCTAAGTCCAACATGACCAGAGGTGGTTTATCTATCTAAGGATCAAGCTATGGTCAAATTGTGAGCACTCAAATAAAAATCAGCAGTATATCTTTATAATGCAATACACTAAAAATACATTTTATAGCAAAATCGCACTCAATTCAATGCTAAAAAGATATAAAAATACAGTTTTAATCAAATTGCCAATAATGCATTTTCTGATCTAAAACAGTATTGTCAACAATGTATTTTATCTGTATTTGAAGACATACAGAAACTTGTAAATTATATTTTTTATATAACCTTGTGATTAAAATATTTATATTTCGGTATTAAATAACAGATGTTGATATGATGCTAAACAAAATCAACCGATATCTGCATACATAATTCCGAAACGAAAATTCAATTACACTAAAATGTACTGTTTAATGAAAGATGTAAGAGGACATTTAACAATGATTTAAGACTCTCTCTAACCATTTCTATGCATATTGTCATTCAGTAAATCATCTTAGAGGATCACAACCCGATTAGATTGAATGTTATTAATTCTTAACAAGTAAAAGTGAGAAGTTCGTGAGATAGTCGTAGAGGATAAGACTGAAATCTTACGGTTAATTGGATAAGGTAAATTTGGTATGAATTCATTTCAATAAGTTTCAGAAACAAACATAGAAAATTATGCGTCATATTATAGTGATTTGAGCCGTAAGTAATTTCCAATATTACCAAACAATAATGATGACGAATATATTATCTTAAATACTAATCGAATTTTGGAGTTAAGAAAAGAATTGGAGTAAACGAAGTCATAAAAATCTTTAAATCAGTTGATAGTGGATCGATTTATATCCCGCTTTACCGGTGGGAGTTGCTGAAACATTCGGGGAAAGAATTGCACCGATTTCGCTCATGAAATGAAACCGTGAATGAGCAGCAAATTAAAAACATTCAAAACTTGAAATAACTTCATGGACACAACTATCGACACTGAAAGACAATTGAATCTCCATTTATTAAAAGGAATTGAACCAAAAGCTTCGAACGTTAACAAAGAATAGACTGAAGGGCATACACCTCAACTGCAAAATACGGAAACTACGGAAGGTGTGACACAGAAATTCGAAGGGAATTAGCATAGCGAAGGACGCGTTCTAGAAGCTGAGTAAAATATTAAGTCACAGGAAACTTTCAATAGAAACAAAGAAGCTAGTACTAGATTACTATGGGATATCAGTTCTTCAATATAGCAGTACACACTGGACCATATCATCAAACATAAAGAAAAAAACTTGAAGCAGCTGAAATGTGATTCTACAGGAGGATGCTGCGGATATCATGGATCGAGCATGTGAGCAATGATGAGGTTTTAGAAAGGATGTAAACGAAAAGGAAATTAATATTGAGCAGCAGGAAGAGGTAACTGAAGTTCCTGTGACACGCAATGAAGAAGGAGGTCTCGGAGAACCAGATACTAACAGGCCAGATAGGTGGAATAAAGACAGAAAAGCAGCGGGTAACATATTTAATTGGCCGGAGCAGGTGGATGACAGAACGGGGGTGACGAGATGTTACAGGAGAAAGCATACTAAGAGCCACCAGCGATTGGGAAACATGGAAGGCCATGATCGCCTACATTCTGAGGTACAGAAGAAGAAGAAGAAGAAGAAGAAGAAGAAGAAGAAGAAGACGAAGAAGAAGAAGCAGAAGAAGAAGAAGAAGCAGAAGAAGAAGAAGTAAAAAGGACAAAACCTTTAAAATATAATATGTATAAACTATATTTCTTCTATAGAAATTGGAGAATCGATTTCTAGTCGAATTCGTTTCATACACTTACGAACGAATGCCCTTCGTAGTTGTATAAATTCATCTATTATCTCTCCATCAATGAGGTGAATAGCAAGACATATTAGGTTCTTTAGCCTTTTTGGCAACCGGTCTAATGCAGAGACTAAACCTACTGCAGGAAGTTATGGATTGAAAAACACATGTTCGCCCAAGCGTTTATCATGTATGGTAGTTAACTGAATATTATATATATATATGCAAGTTTCATTAAAAATGACAGACACCATGCTTTAGTTATTTTTATATATAATGTTTCACATGATTTATTTTTTTATTTTTAATAATAATTTTTTTATTTTTTATTTTTATTAATTATATAAAAACTGACCACATATTTTATTTATCCAAGCGCATTTAGTTACACTTCAAGACATTATCTGGGATGAATTTTATTTTTTTTTACCGACTATATGGATAGTTTTATGTGTGTATCTAGAGTCATAGGAATGTATTTTTTCAAAACACTGTCAGCACATTGTGGCCGTGTTCATAGTTGATATTACTGAAATTTGGCTTTATTTTTTTGTATTGATAGTGCTTCCATTATTTTTAGTCATTTTACATGTAGATAATTCTTTTATATTTGCATTATCGATGAGTATGTCAGGAATAAACTTTTGTAGGTTTCCAACTGTATTTAAATGAGATTTAATAGAGCTATGGTCAGAAATAGTTAAGACTTCCTGTTAAACATGTCACCGAAATTTTTGACATGTTCTCTCAGCCATTTCTACCGTTATTTTCGTATTAGCTGCTGTGATGATTTTTCCATGGTGCTCTGTCAACGTAAATTTAAGAGTATTACTAGATTAGTACCAAGGTCTTTTACGTTTTAAATAGTTAAGTGTAACTCCCACTTCTACTCTAGTGGTTGTTTTTCTCACACTACCCGCATGTGAAACTCCTTTCAATTTACTCACTTCGCTGATAGCTACACTCTGCAAATATGTAAATGAAACGTGAATTGTCATTTTCTATCATGTTCTATTCTATTCAATATTTATCCTTTTTCAATACTCCCTGTATTCAGTATTTTCTCTCATTGTAAACCCTGTGAAGTAGCTGCGATCCCGTCTTGCTTGTGGTGAAATCTTATAAATTTTGTAGTAGTATATGCAGTGTATTTATTTATGAATTTAGATTGATTTAAGTTCTTTAAAGGAGAGATAAATCCGTGAATAATATTAGTTCTTTGTAATTTAGATCTTGCAAGTGAATAATTATTTTTGACAATGAGGTTAGCAGTGTTAAATCTTTTTGGTATAGATTATTTTGTTAACTTATTTTTTTTTATTTTTTTGGTAACCTGGAGTTGCGTATTTCTTTGATTCTAGGGTATAGTGATCAGCTGCCTGATCTCATTCTATTGATTTTCCTTGATGCCTTGAATCTTTTTTCATTTCAGCTTTGATGTTTTTTGGTTTTGTATTCAGACTTTTTTTTATAAATTTATACATTATTGTTAGTGTATATTCGTATCAAATTAGACAGCCCGCTCTTATATTTAGAGGTTTGTGCACTCGATAAAAAATAAAAAGGAAAACGTACTCTCCATCGTCTAACTCTGTTCGCTTTACTCTACTCGAACACTGATCTCATCACTCTCCCAGTTCGGTTTTACTTAGAATTTGAAGGAATGCACATACCACCGTTCAGATTTTCTTCGGGATTTTCGAATGTCTGCTCAATTTCGTATCCGTAAAAAAAAATAAAAGATTATTGAATTATTTTTATCTCACCTTTTTCTCACATCAAACATTATTTTTAGTGGACATCCGTGTCTTTAATAGATACGTTTATCGTCCTGCACACACGACAGAGCTTGATGAAGAAAACTTGCACCCTGGATACAAAACCAGTAAGATATGGGATTTCATGCGAATATAAAAGCGGCTATATGCATTCCTTAAAATGGTAAATAGAACCTTATTGAGCCGGTGCACTCTTTATGTTCGAACCTTCAAAGAAATCTGTATAAGACGGTTGTTGTACTTTAGAGCAGCTCATTGATTTTATTGAATATTCTCGCGTACTCAGGCAGATTGACATAATATACACAGTATTCAAAATTAAAAAGAAATAATATGAAGCGTCTATTTTCAACAAGGTTATCCATTAGAAATGAAGTTTAAATTGTTATAAATATTTCTAATAAATGGATGTTTAATCCGACATTATTTCTTCTTATAATAAACCTTATATTCAGAGTGCATACTTATGAATTGCTGACCCTGTTTCATGTTTAATAAGATAGAAATCAGTAAGTGTAACTCAAAAACTTATACCTACTAAAAAAATAAATTACACACACATATATACACAAACATACACATATATATGTCTGTATGTATGTCTGTGTGTAATTTTTGCCTATTTTATTCAGGATACCATTTTAATGAACGTGATTATTTTTCAAAAGACACTAACTTTTTTTTAGAATTATTTTAAAATTAACAGCAATTAGTGAATGGTAATAATACGAATTCAACATTTTATTTGTTCGAGGAGACTTTCTTCGAGATCAGCTCCACATTTCAATTATCTCTACAGGAAGCAGAATCTGGTAGTTTCACATCCTCTTATAACTGTAAGTCGGCAACAATAAGAAAATACAATTATTCAAGAAGATAGTTTTTGGGGGGTGTTTTATGTAGCTTGATTAGCTGTCGTCGGGAAATATTTCTCAAGATAGCCGAGAGCAAATATCGATGTGTCTAGTGCAAGTGTTTTGAATAGAGAATTAAAAGTACTGTATATAATTTCAGAAATTATGTTAAGAATAGGAACCATGACATAATTAGAATTAGCCAAAGTAATATTGATTTACGACAATGTTAATTTTAATTAAATCTTGAAAATTACAATCTATTTATTAGCATTCACTTTTCCATGCGAACGCTATGAAAATAATGATATATATTGTATAATTTTATAAAAATGTGAAATAAAATACAAGTAGCTAATAGGAGATACATCTTACAAGCAGACTAAGGAGTTTAGAATTCAGAGAACTTACATATATCAATAAAGATGTGTAGTTTCTGGCTTGCATTCACTTGCATTCCTTGCATTCACTTACACACAAATACTCTTGGGAAACGTCTCTTCTCTCCAGTTACGATTTCAATAATAACACAGATTAGGTTATGTAACTTGTTTGGCAACCAATCTACCGCAGAAAGCAATAGAAACCTACTGTGGGATAATCTTCGGCCCAGTCAGTCATGTCTCTTTCGAGACATGATCGGCCAAGCGTGTATCACGTATGGCACATAACTGACTGATTTTCTGGCTTAGAAATATGTAGGATTATTTTTTTTCGAAAGTATCAATTTGTATTAAAATTGTAAACAGTGCGTTTCTTATAATTCTGTAAATAATTAATTAAAATGTGCGTTAGGCCTTGGCAACATGTAATGTATAACGGCGGTTTTTTGCATTTTTATCGGCAAGAAAGAAAAAAACATATCAGAGAAAATATTTTGCTTCAGTGAGAAGGATTAAATAAATAGAAAAAGAAAAAAATAATGAAAACAAAGAATGAAAAAAAAATGAGTGATACAAAAGAAAAAAGAAATAAAAACTGATGAATTTTTTTATTTGGACCTTTTTACTTCATTTAATATCGGCTTTTATTCATGCTTATTATTAACCCTGCCTTAAGGCGAAGGTATTGTTTACGGTCGCGTTTTTCTGATGGTTTTGTTGTTTTTGTTTCAGTCCGTGGTTAAGATATCTCAAAAATTGCTAGATGTATTCGAATGAAACTTTCAGTGTTAATTAACCTCATGACTTGCACAAACTTATTACATTTTGATTTCGAACGGTACAGATGAAATATCGGCGTTATCTTTCTGATATTTTCCTAATATTTCTCTAATTATCACATGCCAAGTACTGGATTACTTCCCTTAGATTGATTTAGGTCATTACATTTTCTGAAAGCGCTATTTTTCACGAAAATATTATTAATTATAATATAAATTAAATAATAAATATTAAAAGAAACAAAGAACAGTTAAGTACATTGCACTAATTCTCGTTTTTACATTTTGATTTCGAGCAGTACGAGTTTCGGAGGGAACTAGATGGCTCTGTCTATCATCTTGGAATTATTTCGAACTTTTGTTCTCATCTCGGTTGAAATAGATATTTTAATAGACACGATTTTTTTTTACCAAGAACCCGCTGTTTGTCATCAGATGTCCATTGATTGGACGATATGGCTTATATTGTTGATTATTGTGAAATACCTGTGAAATCAGTTATTGTCTTTTATGTTGGATTTGGATCGACATTACCAGATTCACGGATCGAACTCATGACCACAAAATGATACAAACACGTGTATATCCAACTGCTGTATCAAATACGCCACCGCCCCAAAGGACTTTAGGTCATGGGTTCAATCCTTGGATATGGTAGTGACGAACCAAATCCAACATGAAAGAACAATAACTGCTTTCACAGGATATTTCGTAATATTCAACAAGATAATCTATAACAGCCAATCTATAGATACGTGATAATGACAACATTGTTTTATTATAGCAGCTATAACAACCAAGATGAGAATAAAAGTTCGAAATGATTCCAAGATTACTGAAAATTACTTACCTCAGAAATAAATACAAACGGCTCTTTCTGTTTGCTAAGATGATGTCGGTTTTTTCCCCGGGGGTTTGTGGTCTTTGAGTGCTCTTTTTAATAATGTAATACTCTGTTAAAGATGCAAAAATGGAATTTATTGTAACCCGCAAGTGTGTGCCGATGTGGTCATAGATAGCGGCTCGATAAAAAAAAGTTCAATACATTCACTCACAAGCAAATATGCAATTTCTGCCTCTCCAGCCATGGATTGAATAGACAGACAGACTGGCTTCTTGAACCATATCGATAACAAGTCTATAATAAAGACATTTATAGAACTGGTTTGATATAATGTCACAAAATCTCACTGTAAAAACAAACAATACATAGTTTACTGAGAGCTGTGACCCGTAATCCTCAAAGAGTCCCTAAAATTTGACTGATAATTTATAAAACTCATAATGATCTTATTCAATTATTGACATAAAAACCAAGATTCATCGAAAAATTGAAATTGGCAAACGTTGACATTTTCACGAGTATTTCTAGTCTTGAGTAACTGACCTGCGAACAACACAGGGCATTTAAGTTGAAATCAGTTGAGATGACAAAACAGCACCAGTTTTTTGTAAAAATAAACATAGATGATATATATTTTGTTTTTGTAATATTTGCTACCTGTATATTTCCTTCTTTTCTAAATTCATTGTTAGTTGAATATACGAATTTGTTCGACATATACTTTGTAGCCTCTTTAATTATTCAAAACATCTGGCTACAGTCTCCGACGTACCCTTTCAGATAAAACAAGCAACCAGGAAAAACATTAAATTATTCTACCTGTTTTTATATTATCCTTAGTTTTTTTCTTCTGTTTCATTTCCTTTCTATTATATTTTCTCACTTTGATCACACTGTATGTTTCGAATATGTAACTACTATATTTAATTGCTTATGCTTCCTATTATGAAAAATTTGTTCTCTCCCATATTTAATTTTTGAAGTACGAGGATGAGATTTAAAAAAACAATTACGATATTTTTATTGGTTACATACACGGAAAAAAATTGCAGGACCTCCTACGGAAGATAGCTAAAGAGTGTGACAAGAATGGATCACAAATAAACTGTAAGAAGACCGAATGCATGGTCATTAACAAAAAGAGCAGCCCAAAGTGCCAAATATTAGTGGGGGATGTTAAAATCAAGCAGGTACGAAAATTTAAATGTCTGGGAAATGTTCTAACTGAAGACGGAAAGTGCGACATAGAGATCCAAAAGCGAATTGGCATGGCGAAAGACGCGTTCCAGAAGCTGAGTAAAATATTAAGACAAAGGAAACTTTCACTAGAAACAAAGAAGAGAGTACTGGATTGCTATGTGATATCCGTTCTTTAATATGGCAGTGAATGTTGGACAATATCAACAAAGATGAAGAAAAAACTTGAAGAAGCTAAAATGTGGTTTTACAGAAGGATGCTGCGGATATCGGGGACCGAGCATGTGAGCAATGACGAGGTGTTGGAAAAATGTAAACGAAAAGGAAATTAATACTGAGCATCAGGAAGCGACAACAAAACTTCCTGGGACATGCAATGAAGAAGGAGGTCTTGGATAACCTGATACTAACAGGCCAGATACAGGGAAAAAGAGACAGAGGAAAGCAGCGGATAACATATTTGAATCGCCTGATCAGATGGATGACAGAACGGGCACTGAGAGACGTTACAGAAGAAAGCGTGCGAAGAGCCACCACGTATAGGGAGACGTGGAAGGCCATGATCGCCTACGTCCTGAAAGGACACGATACATAGAAGAAGAGGTAGAATATTCGGGCAACTGTCCTTATCTTTGTTGTTGTTCTCATGGCGTTTCTGGTGTTGCCTCTTTATATCGATCTAGTTAACATAATGAGTATTGTGAACGGAACCTTTAGGTAATGTTTTGAACTTTTACGTACTTCTTGTTATTTTCCATATCTATATTAAGGCACCTGTTTTCCAATTTGTTGTTCTTATGGCGTTTCGGCTGTTGTGCCATCTATATATCTTGTTCTTTTATTTTATTGAGTACTATTCAGTTACTGCTCACCTTATTCCACTGTATGTAAATGCACATTGCCCGTCCCAGAGCTTGAAGTAACATTCATTATGCCATCACATTAGGTCATTATCTCGTAAATGTTTGCTCTTGTGAACTTAGAGATTTAAACTTAACCTGACTGTTACTTATAGTTTTACCGGTTGATACTGATTCTGTCTATCATGAGACAACAAGTTTTCAGCCAAAGCAATCAAATGTGTCGAGCAGCATTCAAAACA